>CM014277.1:17916486-17957354 GCA_004135705.1 Alloteropsis semialata
ATGGAAGCTCAATCCTACCAAGTGCGTGTTTGGCGTGCCCGCGGGAAAACTGCTGGGCTTCATAGTCAGCCACCGGGGAATTGAAGCTAATCCTGAGAAAGTTACCGCTATTACATCCATGGTGCCTCCAAAATCCCTCAAGAACATTCAGAAGCTGACTGGATGCATGGCGGCCCTCAACCAATTCATTTCAAGGTTGGGTGACAGAGGATTGCCTTTCTTCAAGCTCCTCAAGAAGCAAGACAAGTTCATATGGACTCCAGAAGCTGATGCGGCGTTTGAAGACCTCAAGAAATTTCTCCAGTCACCACCAGTACTGACTGCACCAGCTGATCAGGAACCACTGCTCCTCTACATCGCAGCAACAACTCACGTCGTGGGTACTGCTATTGTAGTCGAGCGGGAGGAACCCGGCCATGTATACAAAGTACAGCGGCCAGTTTACTTCATCAGTGAGGTGCTTTCAGAATCAAAAGTGCGATACCCCCAGGTCGAGAAGCTATTATATGCTGTCTTGATCACATCTCGCAAGTTGCGCCACTACTTCGACGCTCACCGGGTTGTTGTAGTCACCTCTTTTCCAATTGGCGGCATCCTCCACAACCAGGACGCGACAGGGCGAATCTCCAAATGGACGGTCGAGTTGGGCTCTCACGCCATCGACTTCATCCCACGAGCTGCCATCAAATCTCAAGCCCTGGTGGACTTCGTTGCTGAGTGGACAGAAATACAACACGCAGTACCAGAAGAACCCCTCGAGCATTGGATCATGTACTTCGACGGATCACTGAAGCTTGAAGGGGCCGGTGCAGGAGTACTACTCATATCTCCAAAAGGCGATCAGCTCAAATATGCGCTCCAAATCCTCTAGAAAGCCACCAACAATGAAGCCGAATATGAAGCTCTACTGCACGGGCTACGCCTGGCTGCTTCCCTTGGCATCAAGCACATGGTGGTGTACGGCGACTCCTCTGTGGTGATCAATCAAGTCAATAAAGATTGTTACTACACCAAGGAGAACATGGATGCATACTGCATGGAGGTGCGCAAACTCGAGAAGCACTTTCATGGGCTCGAATTTCATCACGTCATCAGAGACAACATGGCTGCTGATGCACTTTCAAAGCTGGGTTCCCACCGAGCGCAAGTACCAGGCGGCGTTTTCGTCCATGAGCTGTTACAACCATCCATCAAGGAGCAGGAAGTACAGCCGACTACAACACCACCCCATCAGCAAGTCATGGTGATTACACCCGAGTGGACAAAGCCCTTCATTGAGTACATACTGCACCAGAGGGAGCCCAAAGATAAGGCAGAGGCTGAGCAAGTTATCAGGCGAAGCAAGAACTACATAGTAGTCGGCTCCACCCTCTTTCGACGCGGCGCCTCATCCGGAGTCTTGATGAAGTGTGTCACTCTAGAAGTCAGACGGGAAATCCTTGAAGAAATCCATGGGGGAATCTGCGGGAACCATGCTGCTCACCGCACGATCGTAGGCAAGGCTTTCTGGTCCGGGTACTATTGGCCATCCGCTGTGGCCGGTGCAGAAGAAATCGTGAATACTTGCCAGGGCTGCCAATTCTTTGCCCGACAAGTTCATGTTCCCGCAACGGTCCTCAACACCATACCGCCCTCTTGGCCCTTCGCATGCAGGGGGCTTGATATGGTTGGACCACTCAAGACTGCGCCAGGAGGTTTCAAGTATCTCTACGTGGCGATCGACAAGTTTACCAAGTGGATTGAAGTCAAGCCGCTAGTCAACGCTACAGCAGCAAAGGCGGCCGAGTTCATCCAAGACATTGCTCATCGTTTCGGCGTCCCAAATCGCATTATCACTGACCTCGGCTCAGAATTCACAGGGAGCGAGTTCTTTGATTTTTGCGACAACCTGGGAATTGAAGTCCTCTACGTATCAGTGGCGCATCCACGAACCAATGGACAAGTTGAGAGAGCTAACGGCCTCATACTTCAAGGTCTCAAGCCAAGACTCTATGAACCACTCAAAAAGTACGGCGGCAAGTGGGTGCAAGAATTGCCAGCCGTGGTATGGGGGCTCAGAACCCAGCCCAGCCACGCGACGAGGCAATCACCCTTCTTTCTGGTCTACGCCTCAGAAGCAGTACTCCCAGTAGACATCGAGTACAATGCTCCAAGAATTCAAAACTACTCGGAGGAAGCAGCAGAGCAAAATAGGGCAGAGGATGTGGACATGCTAGAAGAGGCGAGGTTAGCCGCATTGATCAGGACAACCATGTACCAGCAAGGACTCAGGAGGTATCATGACCAAAACATCCAAATGCAGTCATTTAACATTGGTGATTTGGTTCTTCGGAGAATTCAGAGTACAAAAGATCAGCACAAGCTATCCTCTCCTTGGGAAGGTCTGTTTATAGTATCAAGGGTCATCGGTCCGGGTACTTATCAGCTACAACGGGAAGACGGAACAGAGGTGCCCAATGCTTGGAACATTGAGCACTTGCGGCATTTCTACACTTGAAGAAGTTATTAGAGTTTCTTAAGAGTCAATAAACAGTCAGCCTTCTTTATGTACTGATATCGGCTTCTTAGCCTAATAATAATAAAGTGTCAAATATTCCATTGTCTTCAAGCCTGGAATTCAGATACAATCTCACAAATTTGAATCATCCTGGGTTGTTTAAAAACAATCTAGAAAGGGTTGTTTCAAATGCCATCTACTTTCTATTTCACACAGAAGGATCGGGCGCATCTTTTTTGACTCATCCCGGGTTGTTTAAAAACAATCTACAAAAGGGTTGCGTTCAAACAGCCATCTACTTTCTGTTTCACACAGAAAGATCGGGCGCACTTATTTTTGAATCTAGTCGGGTTGTTCAAAAACAATCCAGAAAAACTACATTCAAATGCCATCTACTCTTTGTTCCACACAGAGAGATCGGGCGCACACAATCAGATAAACAGATACTTTTTGTTAATAAAAACATTAAGTATTTACATCTGAAACCAAGTTCTTTACAAAGGGTTTTCTTACAAAAGAAGCTCTAGAACTTAAGACGAGATACAACCTTTTCTACAGTATCCTTCTCCTCCTCCATGTAGGTATCATACATGGCCCGGGTACAAGCCGGGTTGATTCTTCCTTCAGTAATACCTAAAGGCTGTGAAGGAAACCATGACCGGACAACCCCGAGTACTTGCTTAGTACACGAACGGGCGATCTGTTGGCAATACACCTTCACCTGCCCAGGAGTTGCTCAAAGGCGATCAAGGAGAGGAGGAGTAACACTTCCTTCGGGCACTTTTGCGTAAGCATTCACCAAAGGCAGGGCAGCTTCTTTCCAAGACTCAATTTCTGCGCTGCGACGATTGACTTCAACGCGAAGAGCTTGGATTTCGGCTTCTTGGTTGCGGATCTTGGTCAGGTCTTCAATAAGTTGGGCATCGGCATGTTGATGCATCTTTTGCTCTTCAGCAAGATCCGCCATACACTCCAATTCCCGCCGCTCCGCCTGGATTGCGTGCTCTTGCTCCCGATAAAAGCGGTTCTTCATATCGATGAACTCGCCCTTCAAAGCTTCAATGCGCTTGTCACTCTCTGCAGACAACACATCATATTCTATTCATTATATGATCAGTGCAGACAGAGAATAAGTACTCGGCGTACACACCTGAAAGCTTCTATCGTAAAGATTTATTCTTTTCAACGACGTCATCGCGCTGGTCCTGGTACAAGTTGATCTTCTTGTACGCCTCATCCAGTTCTTGGTGCAATTGCGCGTGTTCTTGGTCCCAAGCTGCTTGTCCCTTGGCCAGATCGGCCGTGGCTTTCTCATCGCGGGCAATGGACATGCTGGCTCTCCGAAGCATCCCAGATTTCTGCTGAGATCGTACAAGTATACTCTACATCCAGAATAAAGGAGGCAGGGTTGATTAAAGTACAAAGGAGATAAGTATTTACAGTACTACGCTATTTCTACTAACCTCTGTGAGCTTGGAGAGTTGTTTGTACAGCTCGGCGGCCTTCCCCAGATCTTCGTGGTCAACTTCAGAGTTGAATAAGAAAGCGTCTTCATCCTCATTTGCGTTGACGCCGGGTGTGCCAGTGAAGATCTGGAATGGCTCTGGTGAAGGCTCGCGGGGTTTCTTCTGTTCCCGGATGATTTCTTCAATGTCTGTCTCCTTCACCAGGCTTGTGTCGGCGTTCAGTTCCGCAGTCCGCAGGCTTGCCATCCGGATACTTTCTGTGGCTCTGGGCCATGATCCAGATGTCGAAGTACCCGGACCTGGGCTGGCGGTGTGACGTTGTTGCTTGGTGCTTGGGGGTGGAGCTGTGGAGATGCTTGGGGGCTTGGTCTTTCTCCTCCTCCTGTTTCCATGATTGGAATCTTTGGTACATCTGTCGGGGCAGGAGTAGGCGGACGGCTGCATAACAACTGAAGATTAGCAATATTCCAATTTCAAAATTTGGCTCTATTAAGATTGGGTGATTTACCTGGCAAATTCCATGTTGAATTCAGGTTCATCCACAACAAAGTCAAAACCGCCAGAAGGGTTGTTTTGAGGTCCTTGAGGCTCTTCTGACTGAGCGAGTTCTTCTTGTTGAGGATTCTGCAATCATACATTCAATTCAGAAAACAACTCGGCAAGAGGCAAGAACCAAGATTTTTTGCAAACAAGACAATGGGGGTACCTTGGGTGGAGATGACTGCAGTGGGATTCCAACTGGAATCTCCACATTGGTTTCAGGCTCTACTTCATCAAGAATAGTATCTGATGATTTCTTCAACAAAGGAGACACTTTCTTCCGCAGAGCCCGTTTCTTCTTGGGGATTGGTGGACTTGGAGCATCTTCGGCACTAGGTCTCTTCAGGCCTGATCCTCCTTGCCCGAGTATTTTCCCAGGAGGAGGTCGGGGTGTGTCATCATCAGAATCGGATCCTTCCTCCAGAATTACTTGGTCCATATCTGGTGATGCCTTTTTCTTCCCTTTTCCTGAACTTTCAGCAGTTTGCTGGTGCGGGGGAGATCCAGGCAACCCGGATTGGTTCTCTGCTATTTTCGGAGGCGAGGAAGCAAGTCTGGTCCGCAGTTCCTGGCATTGGATAACACAGCAATTGATCAGTTGTCAAGAAGCAAGAAGGTGTATATCATAATTGATATTCGGGTTGTTTTCGAGCTTACCAATGACGACGGACGACTTGCCGAGTACTCGGGTACCCGGCGTGGCAGATCCTGGGCATCCATGAAAAGTGCCTGGATGTGGACGGCAACTTCATCTGACGATAAATCGCTGGTCAAGATTCTGGTCGGGTCTTCGGGGCCAGTATATTCATAGCCAGCGTGCACCCGCTTCTGGCAGGGTTGTACGCGCTGGCGCAGGAAAGAACTGGCGATCCCGATGGCGGTTAGGCCTTGATCCTTCAGAGCAGCGATCATCTTTATAAGCCTGGCAATTCCATCAACCTTATCCCTATCGAGGGATTCATTCCATGAGTCTTGTGGCCGAGGCAGATGACCGAAGTGTTTGGACAGCCTCGGGGCTAATTCTCCACATAAAACCACTTGTCGTTCCAGTCATTAATGGAGTCATTCATCTTGAAATCGAAGTAGACATTCTTCATCCCCTGACGCAGCTGAAATCCGGCCCCACCGACTACTTTGTCCGGGGTGGACTTCACACGAAAGAGGCATCGGAACAGATTGAAGTGGGGATCGATCCCCAGGAAGGTTTCGCAGAGATGAATGAAGAGGGAAATTTGAAGAATGGAATTGGGGTTGAGATGAATCAATTCTAATTTGTAGTAAGAAAGAAGCCCTCGGAGGAAATCATGAGCGGGGAGGACGAATCCGCGTTCATAAAAGGCAACAAAAACCATGATTTTGTGGATTTCTTCGAAAGGCCAGGCCTTACCAGCATCGGTGCGCCAACAGGAGATTGATTTATCCAGAAGATAGCCTTGCTCCACAAGATTCTGCACCATCTCGTCTGTTGCCTTGGATGGCTTCCAGGCAAGAGCCGGCGCAGGGGAGTTCTTGAACACCGGCATATCTGTGGTTGGGATCTTGGATTTCTTTTTGCTCGTGGCGGATTTGCTCTCAGTAGGCTTGCTGGAAGCAGGTTTCCGACCCATCTTGCCAGACGAGATTTTGGATTGATTCTCGAACGGGGCTTGTGTGGATTGGAGATTGCGCGCGGAGGTGAAAACAGTTTGAGGATTTCAGTGGTGAAAGCGACAGCGGCTGGGAGGAGAATACGAACGGTTCACCCTCTGTCTTATAAGATTGAAGCGGTAACCCTAAGCGTATTCTCTGTAACCCGTTTTCCAAAATACGCCAACACTTATGTATTCGCGGTTACAAACCAGATGCATATTTGTGCGGCCATTTCCTAACGAGCTAAGTCATTTTTCGATGAATTTTCATTCTCGGGGGCTGATGCTTAATAGGATTTATTTCCACATCAAAGAATATACATATTTCAACAGAAGTCTTTAAGCTTATTGACATCTGCTTTAAGCTTGGGGGCTGGGGGGAAATAGTATATTTCTTTTGAAAAGTTTTTTCAATAAAGACCCTGGAATTGTTCTTAATCCTTGAAAACATTTCTAGGCTCGGGGGCTAGACCCATAATGGGTCCATCTTTTTTCAAAAGCTGGACACCATTATAGTGTATGGGGAAGTTTTTGCATCAATCTTGGTTCATGAACCAAGGCCCGGGGGCTAGCTGCAAAAGAAGTCAGCAAAGGAGCACATCATGTTCACTTTTGAAGGTTTTCAACAAGCAAGACGACGAGGAAACAACTCGGCTGATGCTGAAACTATTGATAAACAACCCGGCAGGCGTGAAGACATGAAGACGCTCGGGGGCTTGACGGTCCAGGATCCATGGGAGTCCTCATGGGCCACAGTCCCGTTAGGAAATTGGGCCGGCAACTCTGACTGATACAAGGAAGGAGCGTACAGCTTAAGGAAACTAGTCGGGTACTGGGAAACAACCCGGCCTACTCATGTTAGGACTTTGTGTATTGTATCCGACTAGGAGTTTGTATTTCTTGCCTTGTAGACCCTGTCTCCCGAGTATATAAGGTGAGGCAGGGACCCCTTGTAAAATCATACCCATCAATACGAGAAGATCCACCATACAAGACGTAAGGTATTACGCTTTCTACTCGAGGCGGCCTGAACCTGTCTAAATCGTCTCGTGTTCACCATCGTGCTTCTAGTTCCGGCGAGGCCCTCACGAACAACTCGACTACTTAGGGACCCCCCATAGTAGGCTAGCCGGTATAAAAAATCGACACTCACTTGCCAAACACACAGTCTCCCTTATTTTGCTCACACCACAACGATGCACATTATTGGACACAATATGTTCCCATAAACGAGCCTCAAAAGGACTGCCGTCAGGTACAACTAAGATTGAGCTGTCATATAATTGATAAGAAAGATGAAAAATGGTCCATCACAGCCGGTTTGAGCCACAAACCAGCTGTGAAAATTCTTTTTACAGCCAGTATGGCACGCCAACTGGCTATGAAAACGCTATCACAGTAGGCTAGCGGCAAAAACCAGCTGTGAAAACCCAATCTTCATCGCTGCTCTTTTCGAGTCAGCATCCAAAACTGACTGTGAAAGTGGGTTCGGATCCGGCAATGACATACATTCTGCATTAGTGTCTGGACCCTTCATGTTTAGATCTTGAATATTCAGCAGGGGCTTCATTGTCGGCAAGGGACAAAAACATCTCAGAGTCACTATATAGATCCAAGGTCTCCACAGTTGATGAATCCATGAACTACTAATAGAGGTGTGAGACTTTAGTGAACTCTACTCGTCGAAAATAAAAACTTGCTTGTTTGGTGACCTATAAATCTATGTTAGTCCAAATTATAGTTTGCTTGTTTTCCTTGGTGAAGTATACTGTAATGCTTAACAATGTAGCAAGGGACAGTAGTGACAGAATTTAGTTGCTATATGTCATTATTGACTACGATAATCTGTGTAGCTCCTGAGTGTGTACAACACTAGTAGTTCCCGACCATCGGCCTTCGGAAAACCCCACTCGGTGCCCTCATGTCGGGAACATTTTGTTTTCCTGAGTGTTTTACAAGATACACTCTGCATTCTGATATTTCCCATGTATTATCTCTTGCATTCTGGAATGTTTAAGTCACACAGGAACAACTTGGCGACGGCAGGTTGGCTCATGGTAACGAAGATGTTTCTCTAGTAGTGTTGGACACTCGGGAGCATTATTACATGTCAGACACAAAAGGAAGAAACTTTTCTATCAGACACTTGTGGACACAAATAATCATCACAGGCATTTGAGATATCAATTATCAGCATCCAAAATCGACTGTGAAAATGGTTTGGATTCGGTTATGAAATACATTTTGTATTAGTTTCTAGACCGTTCATCTTCAGATGTTGAATATTCACCGGGATTGGCACTGCACACATAAGCTCTTGATCCTATGCATCGATCACTTCAGCAGGGACTTCATTGTCGGCATGGGAGAAAAACATCTCAGAGTCACTGCATAGATCAAAGGTTTCCACAGTTGATGAATCCATGAACTACTAATTGATGTCTTAGACTTTGTGCCTACCTACAAAGAGCACGGGCGGCTTGTGACTATTATGTACTCCAAAATAAAAGCTTGCCATTTCCCTTGGTGAACTGTAAATTAAATCTATACTACTCATCGAAAATAAAAGCTGGTTGTTTTCGTTGGTGACCTAAGTGTAATACTATACAACGTATTAACGGACAGTAGCGATAGAATTTAGTATCTATATGTGATTATTGACTATGAGAATCTGTGTAGCTCATAAGTGTCCGAAACACTACTAGTTCCCGACCATCGGCCTTCAGAAAACCCCACTCGACGACCTCAAGCTGGGAACATTTTGTTATCCTGAGTGTATTAAATGATACACTTCGTATTCTGATATTTCCCATGTATTATCTTTTGCACTCAGGAATGCTTAAGACACACGGGAACAGCTTGGTGACGGCAGGTTGACTCATGGTGACGGAGATGTTTCTCAAGTAGTGTTGGATACTCAGGAGCATTATTATGTGTATGGCACAAAAGGAAGCCACTTTTCTATCAGGCATTTCTGGCCACAAATAATCATCACAGGCATTTTCGATTGCAATTATGGGTTTGGATCCAGCAATGAAATACATTCTGTACTAGTGTCTAGACCGTTCATCTTTAGATCTCGAATATTAACCGGGATTGGCACATATGCTCTTGAGCCTCTAAATTGATCACTTCAGCAGGGACTTCATTGTCGGCCAGGGACAGAAACATCTCAAAGTCACTACAAAGATCAAAGGTTTTTACGGATGATGAATCCATTAACTACTAATAGATGTGTGACACTTTGTGCATACCTACAAAGAGCACGGGTGGCTTGCAAATATTATGTACTCCAAAATAATCTTTTATGAAAGGGCATCTATAGTCATGCACTCATGCTCATAAAAATAACCTTATATGGAAGGGCATCTTATATGAAATAATCAATTAATGAGCCGTTGATGCTCGCAGTCAATAAACTAACTGGCAACCTGCAAGTTACATGTGCTCTCATGCAAATCCAAAAGATACTTGAGAACCAGAACCGTACCCTGATGATAGAAGACAAATTGTTAAGGCTTTCATGCAAAAATAGATCGCAATAAACAAATGTAGCTACGCAAGTTAAGCTACAAGTGCTGCATATGTGCACATATATATAATTATAATACCAGAAGTTCAAAGCTTATTACTCGAATTACCTGGCAGGCTTGCACATACCAAAGCAGGACAACGAACAAAGAAGGCAGAGAAGGGAAAAGATAGGAGTAGAAATTGAAGATGCAGAGGAGGGGAGAACAGAGAAGAATCGGAGCAGCAGAGTGAGGACTGATGAGAGCACACCTTGCTGGATGGTGGGAGTTGAGAGTAAGAGGCAATGGGCACTGAAATTAAAAAAATAATATGCAGAGGAACTAGACGAGCATTGAGCAGTTCGTCCTTGGTGAAGTAGAGGTTGCAGATCCACTTCTCTGTACCCTCTACGGCTCTACTCGTCCGAAGAGGTTGGGGATGAGGATTTTTGGGGATGTGTTGGAGGAACGTTCGAGGTTGGAGAGGGATTCAGATGTGAGTCGTGGTGTTGATTTAGAAATGATGGGAACATGGATTTCGTGGAGATGGGGAGGGGCTTGCTGCTGGTGGTTGAGGGAGCAGCCTTACCATGGGCTTGGGAGAGCTGTAGCCGGCTCATCCTTCCACCGATGTTGGGGATGCCCTCACCGGATCAGACGGGATTGGGAGCGCCGCCATTGCGCTGGCATGGATGGAGGCCCGGGAGCGAGGGGATTTGGAGGACACGGGGAGGCGCGGAGGTGGGCAGTCGGTGCTCGATTGGATCTGAGGATGCCGGGGGAAGGGACAGAGGGATGGATGTGCTAGGGTTTGTGGTGAGCGCCATTTTATTCAATGAAGGTGTGATCAGAGTCGTTAGAACTGCGATGGATGGCCAGAACTCGTTGGGTCAATTGGGCCGAAATGGGCTTTGCTTTATTGCTTCTCTGCTAATGTTTCAACATGGGCGCATGAACCCAACTCCCGGGATCAACAAAACACACATGGCGCAACGTGAGTGGGTTGATGGCGTTCAGGGCGCAATGTGAACAAAATGCCAAGGATATTAGGGCGCAACGTGAGTCCGTCCCCGAGCAGATCAGGCTCATACTTAAACCGTGGTTGCCCCCTTGCACCTTTCGGTAACCCCCTAACTAGTTAGAGTTATGCATTTTACTTAGTCAAGACCAGAGCCCATTTGATTCCCGTGGTTGCACTGTTATCCTAGATTGCCACTTTAAGATAGAACCATAACAAGTGATGCCCAGAACAAAGCACACAGCATATGTTCCAGTTTAAGGGTTGCCTAGAATAAAGCACACAGCACATGTTCCAGATCGTGAATTGCCTAGAACAAAGCACACAGCACATGTTCCAGAATAAGGGTTGCCAAGAACAAAGCACACAGCACATGTTCCAGCTTCCTAACCATGTTGCTAAAAAGCAAGTTTTAATCATTCACCATTAATCATCATTAATAGGCACCAAGTGTCATTGTTCAGCGGTATCAAGTTACATAGCCTAGCACATTATTACCCAAAGATGCATAACCCGGTTGAGCAAGGAAATAAGGTTTAAGAATACTAGGGATAACCTTAAACAATTTAACTCATGCATGAATGTAAGTGAATATTAAATGTGTATAGGTTGCAAGGAATTCCTCGTGTTATACTTGCCTTCCTCTTGGTACAACACCTACTGCTCTTGCTCTTCAAAGTGTTGCTCGAAGGACATCTCGAACAGCTCAAGGTCTAGACACGATCAACAATCACCAACACACATTCCAGACAAGCCAGTACATACATATCAAGTAAAATAAATTAGAACAGTACACCAATCAACACAAACAGTGGCTAAAAAGCTAATAAAACTATTCTATACATTGCTACGAACACATGAGCGAAAGAATCACTGAAATCGGAGTTAAAACGCACTTTCTAGGGCTAAAACAAGATCTAGGGGCTTATCTGCAATTAACAGAACCTTCTATGGACTAAACAGTAAGAAATCGAGGGCATAAATATAAATAAAGGTTAAACTCAGGGTCTAACAGGTGAGAAAGCAGGGGCTGGACGGGGGGTTCTATACTTTGAAAACCTAGGGTCTAAAACAAAAGAAAATAGGACCTAATTATAAATATTTTCTACTGGCTCTGAACGGCGGGTTAAATAGCTAAAAGCTGGGGCTTCCTTTAGCAAAAGAGACGAGGCTGACCGGTATCTGGGTCAGTTGACTCAGATCCAGCGGTTGGCTTTGGATCGGACGGCTGGCGGGGCTCTGCTTCGTCGGCGGCGGAGCGAGAAACGACGGCAGCAGCAGTCTGCGGCGGCGGGCGGCAAAGCTCGCCGGAGCTCCATGGACTGGGCGCTATAGGGCTCTGTTTTCAATGCCGTTTGGCTTGGGAGAAAGAGGGGAGGAATGCGAAGCTTACCTAGGGTTCAAGGGTGGAGATTAGGCGGCGGTGTGGAGCGTTGGTGTCGAGGGGCGGCTCGGGTCGCCGGTGCACGGTGCGGACGGGGTTGCGGCCTCGATCTCGTGGGTCCGAGCGGCAAGGAAGCTTCCGAAGGTTCCTGCGGGCGTGGACAAGAGGTCAAGGGCGAACGTGGGGCCTTCCTGGTGACGGAATCAAGTGGCGGCGGTAGCTTACCGAGGGTGGCAATGGCGGCGGCGTTGCGATCATGGAAAACAAGGCGCAGGGGCTCGTCCGGGCTCTTTATAGAGAGGGGAGGATGCGGATAGGCTCGCGAGTAATCCGCGTAGGGCACGGAGGTGGTTGCAGGGCTGTGGCGGCGGTAGCGCACGGCCGGGACTCGGACTCGAGTCCGACACGGAGTGGAGGAGAGGAAGGGGATGACACGCGGGCCCCACGTGGCAGTGGCAGCGGCGAAAGCGCCCCGGGTGCTGGGAGTTTTCAAGCAGGGGAGACGGGAGGGGTCGGTGGCTGGTAGCTGGGCCGAGTGGGCTGGGGAAAATGGGTCGACCCAGAGTTCAAGGATGTTTTCTAGACCAGGCCAAAAGCTTAGTTGCTAAAACCAGACTTAAAGCGGTAAAACAAATAAACAGTCATTCAAAAGCTAATTCCGAGAGGATTTCAAATATAAAATTTGAAACACAACAAAAGAATTGCTAACAAACAAAAATATGCTTCGGCATGAATGCATATACACGGTTTCTAAGCTTACATTTGCTTTTAAATTTGACATAAATTTATATAAACTCCTATATGACATGAACGATTCAATAATTAAACAAATTAAATCCTACTTTTTATTAAGGCCTAATTTTTAGGGTGTTACAAACCTACCCCCTTAAGATGAATCTCGTCCTCGAGATTCGGCTGCAGATTGGAATAGATTGGGAAATTCTGCCCTCAAATCTTCCTCCCTTTCCCATGTTTCCTCATCCTCTGAGTGTTGACTCCATTGTACTTTGCACATACGTATCACCTTGTTCCGGGTAACCTTTTCTGCTTCCTCTAATATTTTGATCGGATACTCGGTGTACATGAGATCCTCCTGCACATTCAATTCCTCCTTTGGGAGCTGCCCCTCTGGCACTCTTAAACACTTCTTCAGCTGTGACACATGAAACACATCATGAAACCCTGAGAGTCTTTCTGGTAACTCTAATTGATATGCCACATCGCCTCTTCTTTCTAGCACCTTGGACGGTCCAATGTATTGAGGCGCTAGCTTACCCTTCATGTTGAATCTTTGGACTCCTTTCATGGGTGACACTTTAAGATACATGTAGTCTCCTACCTAAAAACTAAGTTCCCTTCTGCGCACATCTGCATAACTCTTTTGCCTAGACTGGGCTGCCTTTAAGTTCTGCCGGATGGTCTGCACTTGTTTTCTGCTATTCTGAGAGCCTCAGGTCCAAACACCTGACTCTCCCCTGTCTGATTCTAGAATAACGGTGTTCTGCATTTCCTGCCATATAATGCCTCAAATGATGCCACCTTGATACTCTGTTGGTAGCTACTGTTGTACGAAAACTCTGCGTAAGGTAGACTCTTATCCCAACTAGCTCCATACTGCAGAGCACAGGCTCTCAACATATCCTCGAGTATCTGATTAGTTCTTTCTGTTTGCCCATCCGTCTGAGGGTGATATGCTGAACTAAACTTCAACTCAGTATCCATGGCTTCATGCAGTTTCTGCCAAAAATGGGACGTGAACTCTGTCCCTCTGTCGGACACAATCCTCTTAGGCACTCCATGCAGACACACTATCCTCTCCATGTATAGTTCTGCTAGCTTGGCGCCTGTATAAGTGTTCTTTACAGGGAGAAAATGTGCCACCTTGGTCAAACAGTCAACGATCACCCACACAGAGTCATAACCTCTCTGTGTGCGTGGTAAACCTGTGATGAAGTCCATACCAACTTCCTCCCATTTCCATTCAGGTATCCGGAGTGGTTGTAGTAAACCGACAGGTCTCTGATGCTCTGCCTTGACTCTTTGGCACGTATCACACAAAGCAACGTACTCTACAACTCCTCTCTTTATTCCGTACCACCAGTACCTTTCCTTGATATCCAAGTACATCTTGGTACTGCCTGGATGAATCGAGTAGGCGGAATCATGGGCTTCCCTCAATATAGCTTCTCTAATGTGCTTCACCTCTGGTACACATAACCTCTTAACATACCACAAGGTTCCTTGTTCATCGACTCTGAAACATAGTGCGTGACCAAGCGGGATTTGCTCTGTAATTTCTTGTAGCTTCTTATCCTCTAACTGTGCCTTACGGATTTCCTACTCCAGAGTGGGCTCGCTTCTAGTTCTACCAAATTGGCTACCATTCCCATGTTCTGTCGTTCGAACTCTTTGGCTAACTCATCTGGCATCTGAGCCACCTCTATCATATTGACATAGCTCCTTCTACGGAGGGCGTCAGCAATGAGATTTGCCTTCCCTGGATGATAGTGAATCTCCAAGTCATAGTCCTTGATCAACTTCAGCCACCTTCTCTGCCTCAAATTCAGATCAGATTGGGTGAACACATACTTCAAACTCTTGTGATCTGTGTATATGTCGCACTTATGCCCAATCAAGTAGTGTCTCTAGATCTTTAAGGTATGTACCATAGCTGCTAACTCTAGATCATGAGTCGGATAGTTGATCTCGTGTTTCTTGAGTTGGCGGGAAGCATATGAAACCACTCTGCCTTCTTGCATCAACACACATCCCAATCCCTGTCTAGAAGCATCACAGTAGATTGAAAAACTCTTATTCAGATCTGGCAGAATCAATATCGGCGCAGTAGTTAACCTTTCCTTGAGTTCTTCAAAGCTCTTCTGACACTGCTTGGACCACATGAACTTCGAATTCTTTTCTAGCAATGCTGTCAAGGGTTTGGCAATTTTAGAGAATCCCTCAATGAATCTCCGGTAATAGCCTGCCATTCCCAAGAAACTCCGGATCTCACTAACATCCTTTGGTGGGTTCCAGCTAAGAACATCTTTCACTTTCTTAGGATCAACTGCCACACCTCCATTAGAAATAACATGTCCAAGGAACGACACTTCCTTTAGCCAGAAATCACACTTACTAAACTTTGCGTATAACTGATGTTTCCTCAATATCTGTAGTACCAATCTCAGGTGTTCCTCGTGCTCCTTCTCATTCTTGGAGAAAAACCAATATGTCATCGATGAATACCACAACGAACTTGTCCAGATAGTCCATGAACACTTTATTCACCAAGTACATGAAGTATGCAGGTGCATTAGTTAGTCCAAAAGACATTATAGTAAACTCATACAAGCCATACCGAGTAGTGAAAACGGTCTTCGGTATGTCGGATGGATGAATCCTTAGCTGGTGATATCCTGATCACAGATCGATCCTAGAAACACACAAGCTCCCCTCAATTGGTCAAACAAATCATCAATCCTGGGCAAGGATACTTGTTCTTGATGGTAACCTCATTCAGAGCCCAGTAGTCTACACACATTCTCTAGGTCCCATCCTTCTTCTCCACAAACAGTACAGGCGCTCCCCAAGGTGAAGACCTAGGACGGATATAGCCCTTTTCTAACAACTCCCTCAATTGTTTCTTTAGTTCTTCTAGTTCATTTACCCCATTCTATATGGTCTTTTAGCTATAGGTGCAGTTCCAGGCTTAAGTTCAATGAGAAACTCGGTGTCGCGTTCTGGTGGCATACCTGGCAACTCCTCTGGAAAGACGTCCGGAAATTCCACGACTCTGATTCCCTCCATGATTTCTCCCTTCATCTGGTTGATCTGGCAGGTTCCCAATGTGGATGGATCTGCTTGAAACTCAATCTTTCCCCAGTCCCGGTCATCAGTTCCACTGCCCTCTGAGCACACTTGATCACAGCGTTGTAGGCTTTCAACCAGGTCATTTCCAAGATAAGATCAATTCCCATGGAATTCAGAACTATAGGTTTAGCGTGAAACTCTACCCCTCTTATTTGTACACTGACAACTGGACATGCCAATGTTGCCCTTAATTCCCCTCCAAGTGAGTTAACTATTAAAGTGTGTTGCATGGGTTGCATAGTCATTCTATACTTTTTCACATACTGGGCAGATATGAAAGCATGCGTGGCACCAGAATCAAACAGAACAGTTGCGAGGTGTGAGTTGACTAGAAACGTACCGAACACCACATCGGTTGCTCCTTGGGCTGCCTCCTCGCTCATGTGGTTCACCTTTCCACGTGCGATGTTCTACTGCCCTCCATTATTGCGTGGTTGCTGGGGGTTCTGACCGTTGTTCCTTAGGGCATTGTTCTGCCCATTGGCATTCTGGCCTCTCTTCGGACAGTTGTTAGCATAATGCCCAGTATCTCCACAGTTGTAGCGAACTCTGCCTGCCATGGGGGCTACAGGCACAGCATTGCCTCTGAGTGAGGTGTGGCGCCGGGTTTTGCGGCGGTTGCTGCTGCTGGTACCTCTGCTGGTGCTGCTGTTGCTGGCGTTGTTGTTGCTGCTGCTGCTGCTGCTGATAAGGCAGGCGCTGTTGGTAGTGTTGGCGCTGCTGCTGATTTCCAGAGTTCGGCGGACCTTGAATGCGGAGCTGGCCACCGGACTGCGGGTTGAAGCGGGGGCGTGAACTGCTTCCACCCGTCTGGTTGAGGAATTTCCTCTTCTTGTCCTCCATCTCCCGACGCTTGTGCTCCAGCATTAGGGCATTGTCGACCAATTCATGGAAGTTGCCGAAGGAGTGTGTGAGCAGCTGGTAGTGAAGGCTATCATTCAATCCCAGAAGGAATTGTCTCTGCTTCTTCTTATCATCTGCCACGTTTTTAGGAGCGTAATGAGACAGCTCAATGAACTTGTCACGACAAGCGGTGACAGTCATCGACCCTTGGCTCAAGGCCATGAACTCCTCCTGCTTCAGAGTCACGAGTCCCTCTGGAATGTGATGGTCACAGAACCTCTCGCAGAACTCTGCCCACGTGATGTGGTCAGGGTCCTGGTGAGAGTACAGGTACGAGTCCCACCATTCTTGGGTAGCTCCTTGTAGTTGTCCAGATCCATAGAGCACCTTCTCCCTGTCGGTGCATTGAGCTATATCCAGCTGACGGTTCACAGCCTTGAGCCAGTCTTCAGCTTGTAGTGGCTCACTGGTGTGTGTAAAGACAGGTGGGCGTCCCTTCATGAACTCCCCACGTCGGTCTCTGAATTGTGGCTAGTGCTCGGGTGGCGGCTGGTTCTGCAGGTTCTGCTGCACCGCTGTGAACGCATTGGCCATCTGCTATACCAGCTGATTCTGATTGGTCAGCAGCTGTTCGAGGGGCACTGGAGGTGGTGGCGGTGGGTTCGGGTTGGCACGACCTCCATGAGCATTCTTCCTGCTTGCCATCTGTTACAAACACATGCCACTGTTACTTTTAAATTCCATACCATGAATCCATTCTGACTGATTATGAGTAGCAAGATGGAGACGGATTGAGAGAATTCAGCAGACAGAGAATAGATAAATGATATGAGAGCAATATAATGAGACAGATAGATTATAGAAACCCAACTATTTATTCATAACGACCTAAACCAATATTCTAGATGTATGTGAACAATAGGTTCACATGCACCACACTCATTACAAAGATCCAAATCACACAAGCTCACAAGAATAGTAAATCAAGCACACATTGACACTGTTCAAACATTAAGACTCGAACGACTCACATGACTCAAACGACTCAACTCGCAAGACTAGCGTTTTTATTACAACTCAAGATAATCTAGTTCTCATCTATGGTGGTGCGACTAGGAGTAGTCCCATAGTGGGTCCTCTTGCGTGGCGGTGCTTCTCCGAGGTATTCTGGCTCCTCCATCGGTGGTTCGGCGTTGGGATGCTCCAGCTCTGCGATCCTAAGCCTTGCTGCTTGCAGCTCTTCCCACATCCTGGAGTGCTCATCCAACAGTGAGTCGAACTCTGTGTTGATGGTTGCAGCAAAGCCCACGGTCTCCACAAGTCTTGCATTCTGCTCTCCAGCTGGGTTGGCGATCCTGCTAGCTCTCCTCCCGCGGGGTACGCGAGGAAGGTAGCGCTCTGCTCCATCGCGGACAAGGCCGTAGTAGAGTCCACGATAGGCGTAGAGTGCCCGGCGAGCAGCATCACTGATGCCGGCCTCCTGAGTCTCCCTGGGAGACAGCGCGGGGTGCTTTGACTCAGACCTGGCGGCGCCTAGCAGTCGAGCAGACACTCGAACACACGCCGTGGTCTTCCAAAAGTCAGTGTAGCGGTGGTGAGTCCACCACTCACTGCGGTAGTCCACACTGACACGGCCATGCCCATAGTGGCGCTGAAGTAGACGAAGCAGACGACGATGGAAGTAGCAGTCCCCTCCATCACGCGTAGTCTCCACCACCTGCCATCCTGTAGCTGGAGGTTGGTGGCCTTCTCCTTCATCATCAGAGTCTTCAGAGCCACCATCATCAGAGTAGTCATCATCAGAGTCAGAGCCATCTCCATCTGAATCATCACCACCACCTTCGGGGTCCTCTGGGCCTCCTCTGGCAGCGGCACCCTCTTGCTTGACTGGAGCAGGTGGCGCCTCTGGTGGAGCAATAGGCACGAACCGGTCTTCCTCCTCATCGAAGATCTCGACCATCTCGGGATCTTCTTCAGCTTTCTCCACTGGTGGCTTCTGAACAGGCGGCAGCTCTATCCCTTGGACTGGATCAGGGTTGAAGAACTGCAGGGCATGCTCAACAACTCTGGGAGGCAAGAACTCTCCAACACACTTGCACGGAGTGACCTTAGTACGAGACATCTATAAAGAAAGGAGAATGAAAGAATAAATTAAAATTTTGTAATAGAATGAGATGGAATAATAAGAATAAAGTTTGTATAAAATAACTCAAAGTGAAACAAGAAGTCAAAGCAAGTTAAAAGTAAGGAGTAATAATAAGGATAAGTGAAATAATCAAGGTTAAACTTAAATTGAATAAAGACAAGGACAAAAGAAGCTCTAAACAACCATTCTATCTAGGCTGCGTGTCCTATAGTCAGCACTGCTTTGATACCAATCTGTCACACCCGAATTTCTGAGAAAACCCGAATGCTACTATATGTGTACCCAGGAAGTCCAACACACACATATAGCCTTAGAATAACAGAATATCAAAGTAATTCCAGTGCTCGAATACAAAAGAATAGCATCTCAGAATTATTACAAATAAGACTCAAGTCTTTAATCAAAGTTTACGCATACGGAAAGATAAACTCTCGTGGCTCCACAAACTCCACAAGGACACCGACTGGTTGACAGCTGCCTAGAAGTCTGGAATCTTCAGGGAACTCCACAACACCTTCAGGTTCATCTGATTACCCATCCAGGATTTTGTTGAATAATGCAAGTGTAAGTAAACCAACTTTACTTAACAAATATAACATGAGGGATGAAGGCTTAAAAGGCTAGACACGGTTTAACTGCGGTAAGCACTTTTAGTTGGTCAATTTTAACATTAAACCTAATTACAAGAAAATAATAGGTAATTCCCAGTTGTAACCTAAATTAAGTATAAGTAGAGAAGTGTCATAATAACATCATCATTTCATTATCAAGTTCATTTAAACATCACCAGGGTAAAAGTCACCATTCAAAAAGGATCCATGCCACTCGTAACCGTGAATACAGCTGATATATCAATTTTCACTCTGCAGAGGTTGTACACTTTCCCCAGTGGTCTTGATTCCCGTGATGCCCAGGCAGATCAGACCCATTTCACACTTCCTTTGGTGTGCGGCTGGGTTTCACTACGATACCTTCCAAAAGTCCCTTTAAAAAGCCAAGGGCCGCTAAGGTTTCAATATGGGCGCATGAGCCCAACTCCCAGGATCAACAAAACACCCATAGCACAACGTGAGTGGGTTGATGGCGTTCAGGGCGCAACGTGAACAAAATGCCTACGGACATCAGGGCGCAACGCGTCCCCGAGCAGATCAGGCTCATACTTAAACCGTGGTTCCCCCTTGCGCCTTTCGGTAACCCCCAACTAGTTAGAGTTGTGCATTTTACTTAGTCAAGACCAGAGCCCATTTGATTCCGGTGGTTGCACTGTTTTCCTGGGTTGCCACTTTAAGATAGAACCATAACAAGTGATGCCCAGAACAAAGCACACAGCATATGTTCCAGTTTAAGGGTTGCCTAGAACAAAGCACACAGCACATGTTCCAGCTTCCTAACCATGTTGCTAAAAAGCAAGTTTTAATCGTTGACCATTAATCATCATTAATAGGCATCAAGTATCATTGTTTAGCGGTATCAAGTTACATAGCCTAGCACATTATTACCCAAAGATGCATAGCCCGGTTGAGCAAGAAAATAAGATTTAAGAATACTAGGAACCTTATCCAATTTAAACTCATGCATGAATGTATATGAATATTAAAGGTGTATAGGCTGCAAAGAATTTCTCATGTTATACTTGCCTTCCTCTTGGTACTGCTACTGCTGCTCTTGCTCTTCGAAAGTGTTGCTCGAAGGACGTCTCGAACAGCTCAAGGTCTAGACACGATCAACAATCACCAACACACATTCCAGACAAGCCAATACATGCATATCAAGTAAAATAAATTAGAACAGTACACCAATCAACACAAATAGTAGCTAAAAAGCTAATAAAACTATTCTACGCATTGCTACGAACACATGAGCGAAAGAATCATTGAAATCGGAGTTAAAACGCACTTTCCAGGGCTAAAACAAGATCTAGGGGCTTATCTGCAATTAACAGAACCTTCTACGGACTAAACAGTATGAAACTGAGGGCATAAATATAAATAAAGGTTAAACTCAGGGTCTAACAGGTGAAAAGCAGGGGCTGGATGGCGGGTTCTATACTTTGAAAACCTAGGGTCTAAAATGAAAGAAAACAGGAACCTAATTATTAATACTTTCTACTGGCTCTAAACGGCGCGTTAAATAGCGAAAAGCTGGTGGTCTCTTTAGCATAAGTGATGAGGCTGACCGGTATCTGGGTCAGTTGACTCAGATCCGGCGGTTGGCTTTGGATCGGACGGCTGGCGGGGCTCTGCTTCGTCGGCGGCGGTGTGGGAAACGACAGCGGCGGCGGTCTGCGGCAGGCGGGCGGCAAAGCTCGCCGGAGCTCCATGGACTGGGTGCTATAGGGCTTGGTTTTCAATGCCGTTTGGCCTGGGAGAAAGAGGGGAGGATTGCGAAGCTTACCTAGGGTTCAAGTGCGGCGATTAGGCGTCGGTGTCGACGGGCGGCTCGGGTTTATCGGTGCACGGTGCGGACGGGGTTGCGGCCTCGATCTCGCGGGTCCGAGCGGCAAGGAAGCTTCCGAGGGTTCCTGCGGGCGCGAAAAAGAGGTCAAGGGCAAACGTGGGGCCTTCCTGGCGACGAAATCGAGCGGCGGCGGTAGCTTACCGAGGGCGGCAATGGCGGCGGTGTTGCGATCGTGGAAAACAAGGCGCAGGGGCTCGTCCGGGCTCTTTATAGAGAGGGGAGGGGTGTGGATAGGCTCACGAGTAATCCGCGTAGGGCACGGAGGTGGTTGCGGGGCTGTGGCGGCGGTAGCACGCGGCCGGGACTCGGACTCGAGTCCGGCGCGGGGTGGAGGAGAGGAGGGGGATGACACGCGGGCCCCACGTGGCAGTGGCAGCGGCGAAAGCGCCCCGGGCGCTGGGCGTTTTCAAGCAGGGGAGACGGGAGGGGTCGGCGGCTGGCTGCTGGGCCGAGTGGGCCGGGGAAAACGGGCCGACCCAGAGTTCAGGGAGGTTTTCTAGACCGGGCCAAACGCTTAGGGGCTAAAACCGGACTTAAAGCGGTAACACAAATAAACAGTCATTCAAAAGCTAATTCCGAGAGGATTTCAGATATACATTCGAAACCCAACAAAAGAATTGCTAACAAACAAAAATATGCTTCGGCATGAATGCACATACATGGTTTCTAAGCTTACATTTGCTTTTAAATTTGACATAAATTTATATAAACTTCTATATGACGTGAACAATTCAATAATTAAACAAATTAAATCCTACTTTTTATTAAGGCCTAAGTTTTAGGGTGTTACAACTATGCATCTGGACATAGTATGTAACTGGTGCATAGCAAATGCTATGGACCTAGAAAAGATAAAGCAACTTGCAATTTGGATCAAAAGGAATATATAAATAGATATAAATGCGGATGTGATCAGTGTGTGCCTCTGGGAGCACGGCAAGAGGTGACAAGTGTAACCAGAACCCTTGGCTAACCACGGGATGCACCGCACCGTGTTGGTGACGTTCCAGAAGCTAGGCTAGTAGACAGTGTACGGTATACACCCAGGTCTAGTGCCAGAACTTCAACCCCAGGAACTTCAACAAGCACTACAATCTCGGCTCACCAAACGCCACCGCCTACTTCGATGGCCATCTCCGGCCAAAGAGGATGTACCCCTAAACACCTCAGTCTTGTCAGAGCCCAGCACTACTCATCAACAAATAAAATACATAAGATATGGTTTTACGCGTGGCTACATTTAATTGAATGCCATATAATTGTAAGCAAATAAATGAACTAGCAGCAGTCGAAGACAATGAAATTAAGCTAGGCCCTGTTTAATTCAGCAAGATAAGTTTAGAAAATTTACTGTAGCAATTCTAATTCGAAGATTAGGAGGACTAAACATGATCTAATTACAAAACTAATTACACGGATGGACGGAAATCGCGAGACGAATCTATTAAGCCTAATTAATCTGTCATTAATCCATGTTTAATATTTTTAATTAGTGTCATAACATTTGATGAATAGTGATGAATAGGGAAAACTTATGGAACTAAACAGGCCCCTAGCTTAGCAACACATGTTGTGTACAATAATAAGTGGCTACAGTATGACATACCATACCAAGATTACCCACCTACATAGACCATGCATGCTTATACAACCATAGGTACCGATGCACGCTGCATGTTTATCATATGCCTAGCTTGTTGGATGCCATGGCAGCAGCTTCATTTGCTTGGCTAAACAGATCGAGAGACGCGAGGTTGCGGGCCGGCAGCAAGCTGAGAGGTCTGCCTGCTGGCCACACTGCACTGCGCTTCTCATGCCGAGCCGTCTGGGTCTATTTATATGCGTGTCGGATTTGCATGCCCCCTCAGGTGGAATGAGGAATAAAGGAGGCGTGTCCCAATCGCGAGGATGGAGCTACTCTCCAAGCAAAGCTCGTGGGAAGCTCGATGTGACGGTAAAATCTTTGGAAATCTGTGGCGGGCTTTAATTATTCCATCCCATGTTCCCATCTGCGTGTATATAGAGGACGTGATTCAGAAGCATCAGCTCACTGCATGAAAGCTACACTGTCTATTTCTACCGTTAGTCGCTTTAGTAGTGCTAGTGCCATTTAAAATGTACAGTGTCAAAGTGAAAATTTAGCTATGGTTGAAGAAGAGGAAGAGAGAATAGAAAAAAAGAAGACCAAAATGCCGCCACCCCTACTTTGTACTGTAACTTTCTTGCATTACATGCCAATATTGGCATCAATTTTGTCTGTATACGTATGCAAGGTATGGTGGTTCAAAGAAAGTTTGATGACTAGTCAGACTGCGTACCTCCTATGTAAGTTCCACAAGACAATAAGCTTATACAACATCCAGCCCGCATGGCCCAACAATAGATCCACTACCGGAGAAGGAGCCATCGGTACCGGTTCCAAACCCCCTTTGGTACCGGGTTTTGGAAACGGTACCGAGCATCCGTGACTAAAGGGTCGCCTACCAAAAGGGGCCTTTGGTACCGGTTGGTAACACCAACCGGTACCAAAGTATGCGCAAAAAAAATAATTTAAATCCCGGGGAGGCTCCCACACACGCGCAAGTCACAAGTCACACGATTTTCACGCGAAAATACGCGCGTGCGGCGCGTGGGGTTCGAACCCACGACCTGTGGCTTCGCGCGTTGCTTCCTTACCATCTCACCTACACACCACAGCTAACCAAGTCCCAGATACTTTCCTTTTGAATTAACCCGTGGAGGGGCCTTTGGTACCGGGTCGTAACACCAACCGGTACCAAAGGGGGGTCTTTGGTACCGGGTGGTGTTACCAACCGGTACCAAAGGGTCCAGACCCTTTGGTACCGGGTCGTAACACCACCCGGGCTACCAAATTTAGACCCGGTACCAATGACCCCTTTGGTACCGGGTCATAAGCAACGGGTACTAAAGGGGGTGACCGATAGGCCATTTTCTGGTAGTGATCATAAAACATAAATGCAGCTATTTTATTTCTTTGTTCGAGAAATTATGTCTACTAAAGTATGTTTTTTATATTTATAAATGACCCAACAATCGATGAAACCTAAGTCAATAATATTTCAGATAAACTAACTCTAAATTTTATGTCAAATTGTTAAACCATTAAATAAATAATACTGAATGTCATGTATGCTTGAATTATTGAAGTTTTCTAAAACTTAAAATATAAGTAAAATATATACATATAATATTTTATTATTTATTTATTCTAAACCATACGGTTCCTCAAACAACACAAAAACAAACTCATCATTATTTGATTTAAAGATGTATTTCGAGCTTGAGACCCAAAATAATTAATCACCCACACATCCGATCCCCTTCAACAACACTGCGCCACATGTTATTCACATGATTAGTTGCCTTGCTCCCCATCACATGTTAGCCATCCATCTACTATATATTAGTATTATCAAGCACTGTAACATATATAATAATTTATAAAATATAGATATAGGACTCCAATACGTGATTTTGTATTATTTGTTTTCAGAAGTAACCAACACTCTGTTTCTTCTCTTTGTCTTGCCCATAATTGCAAGCCCACAGTGCGTCACCAGCAGAGGACCTCCACTATATGCTTAGCTTGCCCACGTTACATTTCTTTTTTTCTTTTGCTCCACATTGCCTTTTCTCTTGTCTTTTCTTTATGTTTCATTTTCTTCCTTAACTTTATAGTATATTTTATTTTTTATTTTCTGTTTTTATTCTTTAGTCCATTTGTTTTATTTTCTTTCTTTCATGCAGTAAACACCTCGTTAAATTGTATTCCTAGCCGTGTTCTCCTTTATTTGATGTCACACAGAGTCTCTTATTGGGAAGTTGGTTCTTCTGTTGATTAGCTGAAGGTTACAGTTTTGGAGCTGGGGAACTGAAGGCAGTTTGATAGGTGTCCAACGTTTTGATTAGGATCATTCATCAGTTGGATACTTGTCTTATGCAGTCGAGCCTGTCCTTGTCCAGCACGGTGCCAAGGTCATTTCAAGTAGTCCGTCCCATTGAATGGAATCTTGCTATCTACTGAAAATTTATTCTGATTCTATCTCTCATAGAATATTCCACCAATCTGATTACATTTGAGATTCCAAACGGAATTGAATTGGCTAGAAGGTGCTCTACATCCTTTTTTTTCTTGTTTGGCAAAACATGGATTTGGTTTATGCGAGTAAAATTTAGTTAAATGGTTGGATTACTTGACAATCATATATTGAATGGCTACCATCTGTCTCTATAGATGTGGATACACGTTCCATCCTTTTTTTATCCATGTCCATCTACACAAGCACATTCAAGTGTCATCTCTCTCCATTTCTCGAATACGTACAAAAGATTTAATATTGGTACCAAGAATACTACTAGTTGCAAGTGGATAATGGGACACTGATTTGTTGTCTCCAGTTGATCTCAGGCAAACTTCTGAGTTACAGCTAATATCACCTTTCAGGTTCTAATACTTGCAAAAATATAAAAGAGAGCACTATCAAAGATCTCGATTCTTCTATTGAATAAATCTAGCAGCGAGCAAGGTTACGTGTATGACATTGTGCTTCAACAGTACATCTTCAAGCTATGGAATAACTCTATATCAGCTATTCAGCGTCGATGAAGAGGATGAGAATCCTTCCGTATCAAATGTTATCTACTACTGCGGCCTGTCCCATTGTTACATCATTCAAAGATGAGAATCCTTCTGTATCAAACGTTATCTACTACTAGCTACTTCTGCTGTCTTTTTACAAACGGTACTAATGTGTGGTTACTCGAGAAACCCCCTTTAATATGGTTCAAAAAACCCCTTTGGCACTGGTTTTGGAACTGGAATCCGCAATCTAGGACTAAAAGGGTGGAACATTAGTACTGGATGAGCACCCCGTACTAACATAACCATTTAGTACTGGTTGGAGAGACCAACAAGTACTAAAGGAATTTAAGGCCAAAAAAATATTTTGAAGCTCGTGGAGGATCCCACATATAATTTGTTTACAAGTCATACGATTTTCAGAGCGAAAATTCATGTGTGCAACACGTGGGGTTTGAACCTAGTACTCATTCATCTCGCATGTTGCTTCCTTACCATCTCACATACACAATACATCTTACCAAGTCCCAAGTGCTTTTCTTTTGAATTCACCCATCGAGAACCCTTTACCACCAGTACAAAAAGTCCTTCGGGGGTTACCAAATTTAGACCCGGTACTAATGTCTATCATTAGTACCATATTCATCATTTTACAACTGGTACTGATGTGTGTTTTGGGGTGTGGACGGATGCCACCTTTTTTAGTAGTGATTCTTTTGTGACGCTTTGAATCTAAATACTCTACATCTCATCATGTTTGTAGTTTCTATGTTTGTTATTCACAGAGGTAATATGATCTTTTAATCTGATGATGGCAATAATTGTCTACATTAGTACTACTTCCCAATTTGGTAGGTAGTTTCTATGTTTGTTATTCACAGAGGTAATATGATCTTTTAATCTGATGATGGCAATAATTGTCTACATTAGTACTACTTCCCAATTTGGTAGGTCAGTAGATCAGTACGCTATCTTTCCTGCAGGCATGATTTGTAGTTTCTAAATAGTTGCTAGTGGTTGTGTGTGGTTTACGGTGTAGGCATGGAGGAGTGAGGACATAGTATCCATATCGCCGTCAATACACAATATGTTTTTACACAGTGCTACTTCCTTTTTATCATCAACACGTGTCTACTATATATTAACCCTTTCCGTCTACAATAGAACTATTTGACCAGTGATACCTATTATATATAAAATAATATAGTCCCCCATTTCTACCTGTAAATCTTTTTGACTTTTCTAGGTAAATAGTTTTTTTCTATACTATATAAATATTATAGTCTTGATACACAGTAAAAACTATATATCTAGAAATATCAAGTAACGTACAGTTTGATATGGAGGGAGGAATATTGCCTTTGATGGAATGAGTTACATATGAATAATTTTTTCTTAATGACTAGTCATGAAAACAAGTGGTGCTTGGAGCATCGACATGGTTTCTATTAAAATACTTTGACTACTAGGATAGACACAGTCCAAATCGAGCAAAAACATATGTTTAACCATGTTTACAAATGTTGGCGGTAAGCATATTAAAAATATTGATGGTACGTGCCAAGCAGCACCTGTGATTGTTGATGTCACGTAAGGAATATTTTTCAGTACGGTATACAGCCAATTCACCAGGAAAACATGTCTCCAAAGCCATTAACCACAGCACAGTAGAAATTTAGGTAACTGCTTATACCTTGTAAAACAAGGTCTAATTGCATTTATAGAAGTCAAAATGCCAACTATTTATTATGTGTGCAACTGATATTGGATCGTCACATATATAGAACATAATATCATCACGGATGGAAACTTGCTTCTTTACATATATGATGTGGTCAAGGAGATAATCCATCAGCAGCACAGGTCTTCTCATATATATTGGCTGAGCTGAAACCGGTGCAGATGAAAGTAAAAGCTGTCCACAGTACGAAAAACACAACAGATTCAGAGGGGTGTTCTGGAAATTCTGATGCATGGTAAGTAGTGGATTGTCGTAAATAAATGAGAACTTCACTTGCATGCAACATACTTATCATGGTAATATAAAGAACCATAATAATTAAACTTCAGAAATATTCAGAAGTGTTCAATTATGTTATAGACTAAAATATACTGGAATAACATATATCGGATTTGAAGGTAAACGAAAAGGATATAATGGAAACAAATCTGTTAGATAGATAATTAATCTTATACACCATATATAAGTATATAACATGTATTCAACTGAATAAACAATTATCCATATAGGGTAACGTTTATGAACAGCAATATTTAGCTGCATCTGTGTTAATTTGTTTGACTCCATACATTGTATATATTAATGACACGACATAAAAGGTTTGATGTTTGAATCATGGTGTAGCTAGGTTACAAAACCACCTTGATGGCAAACAGCAAAATTTGAATGTGAAGGATGTTAATGGCTTTGTACATATATGTCAAATCTGGGAGATTGCTTAAACAGGAAACAGAAAACAGCAAAACTTTGCACATATGTAAAATCTGGGAGATTTCTTAAACATGGAAATAGAGAATGGCAGTCGACTATTTGGATCTTGTAAATGTTAGCAGCTAGCGACCTTGAATGTGAATGATGTTAATGGCTTACAAATGATTGTTGAATAAACATGTTCTTTAACTAAACATTGTATTTTGCTGCAAACATCAATTACTTCTTTGTAAGAAATACTTGCCTGTAAAATAATTTCTTAAGTTCATTGCATCAACAACCATGCATGGAGGTTTAATTTCTAACTCTATTTTTATTTCTGTGGTTTCAAAGTGTATGAGCTTCTAAGTACTTACATGTTCACAAACTGCAGATATATTGAAGCAATGAGTGTGAAAATAGTTAACTTACACTCAGAAAATATATTATTCTGTTGGATACTAATTTCCTGTAGGGGTATGCCGATGCTGGCCAAACATTTCAAAAAGTTGTCAACTCTTTCATCAACCTGGTGACATGTCACGTCAATTCTCCTGAGGCTTTCCAATGTAAATGGCTGTTCAACTGACTTGTATATTGCTTTTGATGGAACCATATTTCTAGGTTTACCTTCCTGTATCAACCAAATGCCACAACTAAATAAATTTTGGACAGGTGACATCTTTGACAACATATAAGAATCATTGTGAATAAAGATACCTTTAACAGTTCTAGAGTAAGGTTCTCTAGAACAGGTGAGTGTTGGAGAATGCAAATTAGCGCGCGGTTGTCAGCCACACACCACCCATTGAGTATCAAAGTCTTCAACTTACTAAATGTAGGGCAGAATCTCAAATCCCTCTTGAGAATAAACTGGGGTGAAATCAAAGCAGTCGCAACTCAGGATCAAATTTTGAAAGTATAAGCAGCACTGACAGTGTGAAGCTAATGGTAGGAAATCCAACAAAATCACAGGGAAATTATAATTGTGTACTATTTTTTATGCGTACTAAGCTTAGTTTCTAAATAAACCAGTGTAGTCTGTGAAACATAGTTTTATGTTTGTATATACAATGTCCATAAACTATATATGTACTTGACGGTTTATTTCTGAAGACTGTCTTGATTGAAATTCAGAATAGTCCTACTAATTTGCACATATGCAACTTCTTTAGGTTAGATGTAATTAAACTTGTGAATTGGTGATGGGTATATTAGTATATACAGCTAGTGAAACAACAGTTAGATCAGATGAAAACTGTAACAGCAGTACCGAATTCGTGACAGACATCAACTTCAACTCTGTAGCAGCTGCCAAACCTTGGAGGAGCACACAGCCCTCACTGCCATCATCAGTGTTATAGCAATTCACACAGGAATCACCATCACAATATCCAGGGTCATCACTGTCACAACTATCTGCCGACTCATCGTCGACGAGAACTTCCGCTGTCACCAACAATGGCATGTCTTCAAGCACCGGAGTTCTGCCCAAATTCCACGCCAGTCTAAGTGAGATGAGGCCAGGAGCAGAAATCCGAGTCCGTGTGTCGCTGCTAAAAGAGCACTGATCAATACATAGGCGTTCAAGCGAGCCCGAAGACAGTATCTCAGCAAATATTTTGCAGCTCGTCAGCTTTAGATCCTTGAGTTCAGGACACCTCGAGAAATCAAGAAACTTGTCCTGCAGAGTTGTACCATGAAGGTCCAAGTTCGTCAGGTGTTTTGATACGGGAGGACCCAACGGTACATGATCCCGGAGATCACTGCACGCCACGGAAACACCGAGCACCTGTGCCTGGCACAGCAAGGCGTGCCGGATCCACAGGTTCAGGTCGACCACGTCCTCCTCGAGGTGCCGGACGCAGTTGATGAGGAACACGTCCAGCCGGCCGGAGCGGTCGCGGAGGAGCAGGAGGTGGTCCATGAACCTCCGGAGCGACTGCACAAAGACTCGCCGGCGGGTGACGCGGATGACGGGCATGGAGCGCCACAGGTCGCGCCAGCGCGGGGCGAGCACGGACGTGCGCACGGCCTCGTCCGCCTGCAGGAAGCCGAGTACGTGGTGGAGGATGCCGTCCGGCAGGGCGCTGATGCGGTCGGCGGCGGCGAAGCCTGCCTCCGGCGGCGCTGCAGCCATTTCGTGGAGCAAGCTACCAAATCCTGGCCCTGGCGACGTGGAGCTAGCGGCGGCTGATGGAGAGCTAGGGTTGGGAGATGACAGATTATCTCTGCGATCGTGAGAGATTGGGTTTATAGATGATGATCATGTGCTTATACGTTGGCGTCTACGGATGGAAACAAATGAGTAAATTATGGGAGTGTATAACTATGAAATTAAATCTGAGTGAAAAGGTATCAAGAATACACCCGAGGGATACGGATAGAAATCTCTTAACTTCAATTTATTTTTTTTGTGAAATAAATTTAATTTGTCAGGAGAAAAATGAAATTACCAGCGGAACAATGGGCAAGACCGCAACTGGCCTCGGGACTTAGAGTGTAAGCTATGTGGTAATATTGAAACTACACAGCATATCTTCTTTACCTGTCATCTGGCGCAGTTTGCTTGGTGTATTTAGAGAGATGCTTTTGAGTGGGATAATCCACCATCTTCTGTGGAAAGCTTTCAGGAAAAAACTCTAATATAGATAGCAAATCCGATAGAGAATCGTTTATTATCCTGTTCGCGGGGCTTACTTGGAGCCTCTAGCTAACAAGAAATGATTTCGTTTTTAATAATGTGGTAACCTCTTCTCCTAACAATGTTGTATATCGTATGATCTCCTTTTTGCAGAGTTGGAAGGTTCTATGCAAGGAAAAGGGAAGGCTACACCTGGAATCTATGGTGGCAAAACTCCAACAGCAGATACACCAGTGGAGTGCAGCTGATCAGCCAGAAGACTTCACCAGGACATCTGTGTCGTTCATAGAAGTAATTAGAGAGGAAGAAGACCTACCAATTTCAGTTGGACTTGACTTATCTTTTTTAGAGGGAGACTAGATGTTCAAACTCTTTGTTATCTACTTGGTGTTTTGGGGTACCTTGACAAGTATGAACCCAAGTCTGTCAATGCGCTTGGCAAGTTTGTGGACTATCTCATCCTTCGTGGTGGTTTGCCACTAGATAAATTCAAACTCAGGTTGGGTGATTTCTCCAATCCTGATGATGTACCCCGCGTGAATCTCTGGCTGCGTCATGCTGTAACGTGCCAATGCAAGTTCGGGTGCTCAAGCTCCACATCCTTGAGAATGACTACATCGATCCTGGCTTGTGCTGGAAAAACTACCTAAGAAGTCTGAATATCACCTATTCTGTTTTTGGTCATGATTTCCGCATTCAAATTTGTGCCCCAAGTCTTGTTTCATTGCATCTAGATGACCTTTGGGAACAAACAATATGTTCAACCGTAGTACAAAATTACATGCTATTACTAGGTTCCTGCACGCTAGCAAGAAATGAATGAGCATCTTCAACAAGTTAAACACCTAATTTTTAATGACTACTAGGTAGCAGAGCTGCCGATTATTTAAAAAGGAGAGTAAACCTAGACCGGGCAAAATAATAAATGGAAATAAAATACAACACTAAACTCTCAACAGCTCTTACTACAAACAAACACAAAGGCCACCACTACACAAACTCCACTCAAAGCTAGCCGATCGCCAAAATGTGCCACCATCACCGGGGGACAAAAGCCGTCAAGATGATACGACACCATCACTACTCGTGCCATCATTGCTGACGTTGTCCCGCACTAAGCCAGCCACTATTATGCAGGGCTAGCTGCTGCAAGCCATGTAGCCATCACGCCATTGGAACCTCTTGCACCGCTTCTCGACAATATCCCACACTAGTCTAGCCCCTGATATGCTGAACTAACCATTGTAGTCCAAAATTGCAAGCCGCCAAGCCGATAATGAACCATTTTGACCACATCCGGCGAGATCCGGCCGTGTACCCAAAATCACAGCAACCAAGACGCATCATCTAAGAAAGTGGAAGCATCATGCAGGGCTTCCAACATGCTTCTACTAGCCATCTCCTCCCACACTAGCCACCATGCCAACTTTGTGGTGACTAGCATATGGTCCACCAAACTGCAGCACTCAACTAGAAAACATAAGCACGGCCCTTGGATCACCACGCCAAGGCCCTCATCTTTGCCGCCAACTGGTTATCTGCAGCATTGAACACGCTGCCAAGTCCTAACTTATGGAGTGACCTGACCAAGCTTCCACTATACGACACATAATTTTCATAGCCGTGAACTACAACATAAAAGTTCCGCGCCAACACTTGTAATGGGTACCTTCAAAATCCTTGCAGCGAAACTATTGACCATATGCCTATCAAGTTTTTTGGATTGTAGTGATACAATGGTATGTGCGGTTCATATTTAACTTCATTTTAAGCATGAACAGTATAAAATATAGTTAGACTAGGGTGTACTTGGCCTAGAGTAGGACCATTGCCAGAGGCATTGTTTGTGTTGTTTCCAACTGTGTTAGATATACTAATTGGTTGTCCTTAGTCGATGTGGCTGTATAAGATTAATGCAAGAAGATTTTTGCAGTGCAGTGCAGTCCTGTCAACTCTTTCTAGAAGAAGTCATACGGGCCATGGAGATGAAGTAGATGTCCTTCTAGAAGTATATGTACATGAATAGGGAGCAAGCAGTCATGTCAAACACACCCCAAAAACCTGATCACCTGCGTATCCCAAGCAGGACCTTCTGCGACAGTCGTGGTTCCGGAGGCCGCCTCTCGCTAGTCCCGTGTCCACATGACCTAGCGGTGGGAATGCAGAAGTGCAGCAAGAACAGAGGAAGAAAGAGCAGTTGTCTTAAGCAGAAGAGAGGAGGGAAAGGCCCTATTATATAGGCATGGAGCAGAGGACGCACCTAGACACGTTAGAGCAGTGGCGGATGCAGCATTCAGCTCAAGGGGGGCTGAGTTCATTTATTCCTTCTTCATTTCACATTTTCTCCTTTTCCCTCTCTTCTACTCCCTCATCTTCTCCTTTGTTTCTCCATTTTTTCCATTGGTATTTGCTACAGAATTAGTATTTGCTACAACGCCGAATGTTTTTCTCCAGAATTAGTATTTGCTACACCATATACTACCTATCCTTCATATCTTCATTGCAGGGCACAGGTTTGGATCCCGAGCTTGCCTGTTACGCTCGGGGGCTGGACCACTCGGGCATCGCCGCTAGCTGAGTACTCGAGTCAGTCAGTACTCAGGCTGGTACTACACTCCACGACGGTCGCTAGCCGAGTGCTTTGCAGCACTCGGGCTGGCGCTACACTCCACGACGGTCGCTAGCCGAGTGCTTTGCAGCACTCGGGCTGGCGCTACACTCCACGACGGTCGCTAGCCGAGTGCTTTGCAGCACTCGGGCTGGCGCTACACTCCACAAGGATCGCTAGCTGAGTGCTTTTGAGTACTGGGCTGGCGCTACCACATGACGAGGAAGACGAAGACTTGACGGACCCTCGACTCGGCCCTCGCGCTCGGGGGCTGGGCGCCGGGGCGACTACTCGGCGTGCCTCGGACGGCTCGACTCGGCCCTCACGCTCGGGGGCTGGGCGCCGGGGCGACTACTCGGCGTGCCTCGGACGGCTCGACTCGGCCCTCACGCTCGGGGGCTGGCGCCGGGACGACCACTCGGCGTGCCTCAGCCCTCGCGCTCGGGGGCTGGACGCCGGGGCGACTACTCGGCGTGCCTCGGACGGCTCGACTCGGCCCTCACGCTCGAGGGCTGGCGCCGGGACGACTACTCGGCGTGCTTCGGCCTTCACGCTCGGGGGCTGGGCGCCGGGACGACAACTCGGCGTGTCTCAGCCCTCACGCTCGGGGGCTGGCGCCGGGACGATTACTCGGCGTGCTCCGGCCCTCACGCTCGGGGGCTGGCGCCGGGACGACCACTCGGCGTGCTCCGGCCCTCACGCTCAGGGGCTAGCGCCGGGACGACCACTCGGCGTGTCTTGCAGGACTCCGTCGGTCCTCACGCTCGGGGGCTGGACACCGAAATCAACACCGGATGATTCAGTCAGATGCTCCTTGATAAAGCCTTGAGCCAATTCCTACGGAATCGCCTTAAGGCTCGGGGGCTACGGCCAACGGACGCACCTCGCGGCGCATCCGTTGATTGTCTGGCGACCTCAGAACAAGGCTACTAACCCTTGGATCGATTCCTTCGGAATCGCTTCAAGGCTCGGGGGCTACGGCCAACGGACGCACCTCGCGGCGCATCCGTTGGGAAACGGCTCTCTTTTTTCTCTCCAGTATCACGCGGTTTTGCTTCCAACCGCAGCAAGCTCGAAGCTCAGCTGATAGCACGACCTCGCCGAGTTGTTGCTCAACCACGTACTACTCGGGGGCTTGTCGGGGGTAGACCCCTAGGGGTACCCAGAAGGCGGATTGGCCCAACCAACAACGGGTGGCCCAATCCGAGTGCTATCGGGCTGGTTTGTCAGACTGAGTGGCCCACCAGTCAGGAGGCCCACCAGTCGGATGAACCGGACGAGTACGGCGACGCGCGCGGCAAGGAAGAAGACGGCGTATCACGCAAGAAGCTCGAAGATCAAGATAAACTAGCCAGAATTCTAGGAAAGATATCTGTAATCGTTATAGGATCGCATCCTTGTATTTCGGGTAGGTTATGATCTCTAGCCGACTTGTAACTCAAGGCAGCCGGACTATATAAGGTGCCTTGAGACCCCCCCTCCAGAACACATTACAACACCCATGACGCAAAACCTAGGACAGAACCCAACTACGGAGATCCTTCAGGAACTTCATACACAGCAATCCATACACCCAACACAGGACGTAGGTTATTTCGTCATCTTGACGGCCCGAACCTGTTCAATCCTTGCGTCTTGTGTTACCATCGACTTCTGATCCTCGATCTGTCCCTCAACAAATCAACCACGTAGGCTACCCTGTGTGGACTGCCGGGCTCATAAATCCGACAGGGACGGGCCTAGGATTTGAGATATGGAGCCTGATTGGTTGGCTGCCAAAAGTTGCCAAGCCAAAATATTGGCATGCCAAATTTTTTTGCCAAAACTTGGACAGAATTTTAGAGTAGTACTTGATTGGATGTCAAAAAAAATAACAGCCAAAATTTTATCACCGAATGACTTGATACCAAATAATGTCTATGATTTATACTAGCACACAAGTGGAAAATTGATTGGGTGTCAAAATATGAACGAGATTAACATTGTCACTTTGCTAAGAAACTTTGGCAAAAGAAATTTGGCTTTCAACCAAATGAATGCCAGAGTTTATGGCCTTGCCCACATTTTGGCTTGGCAACTTTTGGTAGGCAACCAATCAGGCCCATGGGTATTCAAAAAAATTCTAAAAGTGGCCAAAAAAATCATCACAAAAAAATGGCAGCCGAATGTACGGATCGTAATAGAGATATGCAAGTACCAATATCAAATGATCTATTTTCAAAAAAAATAAATACATGATCTAAAATTAATCATAACATGAAATTGTGAATATTATATATAAATAATAGATGTACTAAATGTCTAAATGTGAATGATCAACATGGCATGGCAAAAACAACATCACTACAAGAAATGTGTGGCTTTATGACGTATTTAGTATGACAATATAGCATAATGTCATTATATCATTCATTTTATGACATTATGTATTAGCCATTTTGATTTTATGACAATAAAAAATCGTATGTCATAACATAGGTCATATATGTACTCCAATGTCACCCAATGACGATAATTGTTATGTCATAAGGCGTATTTGTTAATGTCATAAAATATATGACAAAAATTGTATGTCACAAATTCATTTATTAAATTATTTTAATTCTTTTTGGCAACGTTGGCATCCCTACTGCCATGTATTAGCATTTAAACCTGGTTTTGAACTTGGACCCTCTCAAAGAAGAAGCTTTGAACCTGGTATTGGCATTTAGCTTTTTTTAATACTATATCTTCCCCTGTTGCTTATGTGAAGCATAAAAAAAAAGCGGTGCATGCAGGGTTCGAACCTACCTGAAGCATAAACCAAAAAATTACGTGAAGCATAAAAAAATAAGCGCCGCAAGGGGGGTTCAAAACTGGGTCTAAAGCCCACCAAGCGTGCGCCCTACCACTGCACCATTCGTCTGATTGTAGAAGTGTTGTGACGTAACTTATTTATAGCTTTCAGTCAGCATGGCCTATCTATCAGTAGAAAATAGAAGCAAAAATAGAGGGGCCCTGCCAGGGATCGAACCCACCACCTCCCACTCAACAAGCGAGCGCACTACCACTGGGCTACTTGCCCGTTTGTGTCCTGCTTTGACAATTTTTTTTCATTTTGTCCATTATTACTGCGTGACTAAATGAAAATTTGTCATGTCCCCATATGAAAAGAAGTTAAAAAAATTGCACCATGGGGTGTTTGAACCTTGGTCTTGAGTTCCAAGAATAAAATGCCCTACCAATACACCATGCATTGTATTTAGGATATTTATTTTTATGTGTTACTTTAGAGGGGTGTAATAAAATGGAAAACAAAAAGAAAAACGTTAAGCCATAAAAACAATTGTTAAATGGGCCGAAACATCTGGACATGTGGGCCGGTACGGTCCTGCGAGAGAAAAAATTTGAGCGCAGGAAGTGGGATTCGAACCCTGGTTGAGAGCAACCGCGTCCAGCACCTTACCGCTGGGACAACTCTTTACTTGTTGTAAGCTTTGTTATTTAATTTCATCTGATAAAACATTAAAACGGAAAAAGAAGCAAAATGTGTAGAACATAAGGATCGTACCTGGGACCTAAGACTTGGAGAGCAACAACCCCACCACTGCACTACAGATTGAGTTTGTGTGTGTGAATATTTATTATTTGTTCTTGATTTAATTCTTCTCGCCAAAAAAATATGTGACATTAATGCTCCCATTGTGATTCGAACCAGGGTCGACGGGTTAAGGGAGGGTGCAGCGCACCGCTACACTGCCACAACGTTTGTGTTCCTAGACGCGAGTAATGTAACTAATAACTGACGAGAGGCGTGCAACAGTTTGGACCAATTATGTTGCGCCATGTGGATTGGAATGAAGAACACACGAATTTGTTCATCTTTCTCTTTTGATTCGGAATTAAAACTTGTAACGCGTATTTCTCCATCATAAGAACTCCAAATTTGATGATTCTTTTTCTATCTTTTTTCTAAAATCACACTCTTTCGTTTAATGGTATTTTTTATATGTTAATTGTTATCCTTGGATCTTTCACATACATCTTGTTTTCTTTCACCCAAGTAGCAAATAAAAATAACATATTTTTGAATAACAATTGCAAATGTAACTTCATATTTCCTCATATTAAGATCAAAACAAGGTTGTGTCCAAAATTTAGCTGCATACGAGTTCAACAGTTTTATAATGTGTTCTTGTGTGGTATGGCCCCCTTTGTGCTTGAGATTTTGCAGGTTTGGATCTAGAGCTGATGCGATGGTGAGGGGTAATCTCGCGTAGGGAGATGGACCTATCCTGCGTGTGGCCTTAGAATTTCCACCCTTTTGCTTGTGAAAGAACTGGTGTTAGTAGTTTCGATCTCTGATTCTTGAATACCATGTTCCTTTTTTCTGTAGCACATGTTCTCACTGAACCTTCATGCACGGATGCACCCAAAACTAGAAGCACAACCAAAAAGAAGTACTAGCTCCTTGCACCAAAAACTGCAAGAAAAATCTGGCATAACACAACAATTTTTAACTGGGATTGAAGGAAAGGTTTAGTGTTGCCTCTATCAATGCATCCTTGTCTGTTTGGATTAGAAGGGAGTACGTAGAGAAGATGGTGAAATGAAATTAGCTTTCCTGCATACAGGTCTGCTTCAAAGATTTATGTCTTCAGTGTTTAAAATTCTGTAACTTCAATTAATATGTGCCCTGCTAACTCCCAATGATCTGATAGACCTGCTACAGCATGTTTCTTTCTTTGCCAACCATATTGATTCAGTTAGCCACAAATTTTACTATATGGCAGTGTTGGTGATGCCATATCCAAGTATAACTGACAATGAATGGTTGCTTAATAAATATCCATTTTACTACTGCTGCAATGCTCTTCGTGTTAACTTTTCCATCATAATTATTTTTAGCACTTCATAGTTCATCCAATCGAGTCGTCCATAGCTGAAAGTTTGAGGAACATGTTTGGCATCTGTGTGAAATTGTGTTATGTAGAGCTGTTAAAATCCATTAATCCCATAGTTCCACACATCTGCCAATGTTGTCAGTTATTGGTATATGAACGGAGCTTCTCATAGAGACCTAACTTGAATTAGCTGCCTATCTTTTGAAACTTCAAACTTTTGATTCACTCGATGATAGTTGGCACTTTCAAGCAGAGTGTTTAAAAATCTGGCATCATACTGTCTTCCTTTGGTTGTCATGGCTGAATTAAGATGCTTCTCTCTTTCTGCAGCCCACTCTACCAAGACCAATTTATACATAAATGCACGTATCGGAGGAGAGCTGTTTGACATGTCAAATGGTAAGTTTATTCCATATGTAGACTAAGTACCAACCTTTTTAAGAGTCGCCATGTTGAGAAGCATTGGCGACTTATTGGATGGGGCCAGATCCAGACGGTACCACAATTGAAGAATCTCATTGTTTTTTGTAACGATGATTATAAAAATAATGCCTGATTAGATATTGTTTTGGCAGTTTGGCTAGCCGTAATTGACTAATTGTGAAACTTTGAGCTAAACTGAGTTGTATGAATAAGGTGACTAAACATTGGCATGGCAAGATTACTATAGAACGTGACTATTTTCTTTTATTAGTAAGGTGATTGTATTTTTTTCCCCCTGTTTAGTATTGAGATATATGAAAAGTTGAATTACCAGCACCAGCTATTGGATTTGAAGACCTCAATGTAGCTTGCACCATAATGTCAAATTGTGTTTGTCAAATTTCTTTTAAGGTGTGATGGCCATTGCAGGGCGTGCATTAAATTGGAAGCTGAGAAGATGGGATCAGCAATCACCATTGGCTGATTTGTAGAAGGAGTAGAAAGATGCAGCAAGGCAGCAAGGAAGAATGAAGAAGCAGCAAGGAGAACTGAAGAAGAAACTGAGAAGCTGAAGCAACTGGATGCAGATTTGAGACTTTTGATATGTATTGAGTTAGTGGATGCATGTATGTGAAATTTTGATATCGGAACCAAATGTTTAATCTGAATTGATATGTGCAATGGTGCTGAATTGTGTTGATTTGGTATGGGTTAAAAAATATTTAATTGGCAAAAACAAAATGGAAAATAATGGGCTGGGCTGGAGCCGAATTAAAATTGGAAAAAAAATCAAAAATGAAATATTGGGCCAGTCATTAACAACCCAAAGCCCATCAAGAGGCTGAATGCAACATGGGCTTTTAGCAGGCCAAATTTCATTTTGTGACGTTTTTTTACCTCTGCCACGTCAGCTTTTGATCCTACGTGGCATTTGCTTACGTGGCAAGGTATGAACTTTGTGACACTAAATCTAATGTCATAAAATTTTATGACATAAAAACTAATGTCAAAAAATTATGACATTATGTACACAGACGTCATAATCGAAATTTATGACGGTGGCTTTTTGACGTTTAGATTTTCGTCACCGGAATGTCATAAACCCTGATTTGTGACATGAATTCCATATATTATGACATAATTGGAGTGTTAAAAAGTCACACATCTCTTGTAGTGCATCTCGAATACATAGAGAATAAAAATCGTATTACAACAAGTAATCATTGATAAGAAAACATACAAATCACAGGACAACTTTCCGATCCTTCATGCTTCGAAATTTAGTGATGATGTCCCCATCCTTAGCTTGCAAGAAGAATGACGCGAGCGCGAGCCGTGAGGGACGGGACGAGAGCGAGAGGCGTGCGCCGTGTGGACAGGAGGAGGGCCGGGAGGAGGAATTGGCTTATTGAGCCTTGTGGGCCGTAGGGACGGAAGAGGGGGAGGTCTGGGAGGTGGGCTATTTGGTGTTTTGGGCTCAATGAGTGCACATAAGTGTTATTTGGTGTAATTCTTCATTCTTTTTCCTATATACACATACTATACACTATATGTATGAAATTTTTTTGTGAAAATAATGGGTATTCAACTGATATCCATGAATAATGGTGGGCCCACCCCTGACTGGCTTCACGCATGCGCCCAGAAAGGCAGAAACCTATCTAGCCTTCGGAAGCTAGATAGCTTCCAAAGTCTCCACCGTCCGATACGTATTAGTGTTATCCTAAACGCTAAACGGTAAACAACATGGACATGATTGTACGTGAGCTCTTTGGTTTTGATCCTCTTGTCTACGCGCTTCATGAGGAGGTCCATTTTTTGCAGCCAGCATATCTGTCTCCTTGACGGTATGCATGCCTCTCGTGCCAGGTTGAAGACGACCCTCACTCCAACCTTAGTGGGAAACCATGTTCTCGACTAG
>CM014277.1:17972195-17991389 GCA_004135705.1 Alloteropsis semialata
TGATGGGGCGCCTAATGGCATGAATATATGCAAAAAAGCCCTCCAAATTTGCCATCTTCTCCTCTCCGGTACCATACGTCGTCGACGGGGCCCTGCTCCTCCCCCCGCGCCACCTCGGGCGCCATGAACGCCGGCGCGCCGACCTCGTGGGCTCCCGCGCCAGACAAGCTCACCTTCCTGCATGTGCACCTCCCACGTAGCAGCGCGTTTATGGACATGAGTCGTTCTTCCATGGGAAATTCGTACTGGATCAAGACGTATCGAGCTTCAGGATAAATTGAAGGCCGGCGAATACATGGAGCTCATGAATAGTGAGTCCGATGACTTGGCTGTTCGTCGGCTGCGCGCTCTTGAAAATATTGAGGCTAATAAGCTCAGGGTGGCGAGGCATTATGATAAGAAAGTGAAAGGGAAAGAGTTTAAGGAGGGCGATCTTGTCTGGAAGGTTATTCTGCCAATTGGTTCTAAAGATCCCAAGTACGGCAAGTGGTCACCGAACTGGGAGGGACCTTATCAAGTCGTCCGATGTGTTCCTGGAAATGCTTATATTCTACGAACGCTTGAAGGAGAAATGTTTCCTAAAGCATTAAACGGGAAATATTTGAAGAAATACTACCCTAGCATTTGGGTAAACTCATAAGAGCCGATGCTATGCGTCAGGCTTGAAAGCCGATGAAAAATCGCCTCAAGAACGAAAATAAAAGCCGATGCGATATGCATCGCCTTAAGGGCTATATCCAAACAGAGAAAAATACATTACATTATCAAGCCGTTCGATGACGGATCAGGCTGTTTGAAAAGGGATTGCATATATATTCATATATTTCTCATACAGAAGGATTTCAGAAGACAAAAGGATCTAGTAGGCGCCGATGTACTTTGTTCATCATTGCCAGAACAGAACTGAAAAAGGGAAGGGCAAAAGGAAGCGCAAGTTTGAGGAGATATCTTCTTCCTTGAGTCGAAGAAATCCACCCCGGATGCAGTCCCCTGAAGAGCGCGCCGGTGGACGCTCTGCCCTAGCCTGTAAAGGGCACTCTATTACACCCCTCTGAAAAACCTTCCCTTTGGTGAACCATGAGAGGAACCTCACGAGGATTTTTCTAGCGGAAGTTCCACCTGGATTCACTGCGGGATCAGAAAAGGGGGGAGTGCCCTATACTTCTTCACGAGGATTCTTCTAGCAGAGGAGGAGGAGGGAGTTGGATCCTATATCAAACAGAAGGAGTTTGTGCTCTACCATGAATATTAGCTGCGCCATGGCTAAGGGATGGTGGAAGAAGAAGGCTTGAGGCGGTTATTTATAGCCGGCGGTCGATGGATGCGTTAGAGGAGGAATGGAATCCAGGGGACGCTCGTGGAAACCGTCCAAATGAAGAACAGTATTCTCGTGGAAATGCGGCATTGATTCAGGGCTGCCGTAATTAAAGGAGGGGCGTCTTTTGAGGGGCTGCATTGAAAAGTCGTATCGACTGGGTCAGAAGACGTATGGATGGTGGCATTCAGCACGTCGGCCTCGAGGAGCAGCTCGTGGGCCTCGGGAGGTGTACGTTGTGCGGAGCGACCACGCCGTCCACCATGCCCTCGTCGCGCTCGCGCCTGCACTTGAGCAGCCAGCCGGCCGCCTGCATTCTCCGGCGCGCCGAGCGCAGGGGGTTGTACTGGAGGAGCGTCTCGCACTACGCCAGGACACCGGCCGCAGACATGAGCTTGTGCAGCGACTGGCGGATGGCCCCGGCGTCGGTGGTGGCACGGAAGCCGAGGCAGGGGAGGACGTGCGGCGAGCGGAGCGCAGAGAGGATGCCCCCCTCGCACTGCAGCTGCTCCGCCCCGGCGGCGCCCTTGGCGGCGGCGCGGCGGCAGTCGGACTGGGTCAGAAGACGTATGGATACCCATGAGGTAAATGTAGGGATCCATATCTGTTCGTTGTCAGAGGTTATTGCCCAGGAGAAAGATCGGGAAGCCGCGCAGTGCAGGGATGGAAAGTTTCGGCGCGAAAATCGGTGAAGGAGTTATGATGGTAGATATGAATTTTGGAACAAAATGATATTTTATTCCAAAATTGGGGGGCATGTGTTGACACCGGATTTTCGCACCTGACATACTGAGTCAGATGATGACATGGTGAGGTTGAGGCTGCGAAGTGGACCCGTTGACTGGTCAAGGTCGAAGGCGACAAAGAAGGAAGCCGTTACCGAAAAGGGGTCCGATGAGGCAGGAATCCGACCCGATGACGAGTGCAAGAAGGGAGACGTGTCGGCTAAGGATGGGGCGTATCAGATTCAGGGACTATTTCCTTTTCAGAGGACGTATGAGAGTCCCGTTGTATCTTAAGTTTAGTTTACCTTATTTAGTTAGTCTGGTCCGATCAGGACTCTCCATGACCAGGGTATAAATATGAACCCTCATCCATTGTAAAGAATTATTCTCACAATCAATACAACCCGGCTTCACGCCAAAACCCTAGTAGTAGTTACCGACGAAGCTCATTGGTGGACGGGCTGCATCAGTTCTGATCTCCGGCTTACCAGTAAGTTAGTCAATTTATCGAACTAGTATAGGTTTTGAATTGAGGCGCATCGCCCTTTCTCGTTTATACTGTTCAACCGATTTATCTCTGGATAATCAAGATTGATATAGATTCCTTACGTCGGAGCTAGATCAATATTGATTATTCAACAGATTATCGTTTATCGGACTATACTTTAAGCCTAGATTCCCTACGTCGGAGCTAGGTATCAAGATTAGTCTAGATTCCCTACGTCGGAGCTAGAGTAATCTTGGTTACTAAAGGTAGTCTTTGCGGTTTGTTGGAGTTGCTAGATTGGTTTAGATCTACGCCATGTGAATCAATTCTACTTCTTCAACGGCTTTGAGCATAGATCTTGGTCCGATCTAAGCAATATTTATCTTACAGCATCGTTCTATGTCCGATCTTGCTTTGTGGTTTAATCTGGTTGTTCTTTGAGTATTGCATTGGTGTAGATTCCCTACGTCAGAGCTGGATCTTTGTAATACGCTTAGATTAATCTTTGACTGTCATGTTTGGTCTAGATTCCCTACGTCGGAGCTAGGTTCATCTTGATTAGTTAAAGGAAGCTTTGGTTATGCCTCATTGCTATTTGAATGTTAAGTGTGGTGTAGATTCCCTACGTCGGAGCTGGATCTTGCTTAATTGTTCAGTAGCATATCTTAGAATCAGAACGTATCTGTTAATGTTTTATCTGCTTATGTTGCTTAATCTGATCAACACCTGTGCGAGCATCTTGTTTAATTGACAGGTTGGTGAATCAAGTCTGATTATCTAGCTATCTAATCTGATCATAGCTGGAGAAATCTAGATTCCCTACGTCGGAGCTAGATTTCTCTGAAAAGGCTATAATCCGATCGGCTGGTTAGATGGTCCGATAAGATGAGTCAAACTGGCAATTAGACAAGATGGACAATGTATCGGCTTACACTGTGATTATTTAATATCTTGTTTCAAGACACAGCTGATCCATTATTTTACATATTGGCCTTGTTATATGCTTTATTTTATTATTCAAAGGCTGGTCTGTTATATCAATCAAGGTCCGATCCTGATTGGTCCGATCCTGAGGTCCGATTTGGTGTCTGATTGAGGTCCGATCACTCGGTCCGATTGACGTCATCATTGAGGTCCGATTCTGAGGTCCGATCAGTATCGGCCGATGCGTGTCTGATTGGGTCTTGGCTAAAATTCGACGCTACTCCATCGTCTGAAATAGAGCCGGCACAATCATAGAGCAATTTAACTGTTTTATCCCCTTGTCAATTTCAGGTCAAATTGACTGGCACGCCGCGAACCTGAACTGGAGTGTAGACTGGCACTGGAGCGAAGCTGATCTCCCCGGTCATCGTGTGCTGCACGCGGGAGATACGCCCGCCGATTTTCCGCGTCAACACCTGCTTTATGCCAATTTTGGTCGTCAACACGATCCATTCTCGTCGTTGAGGACATCGACTGCACGATCGACCTCAGGAAGAGGAAGAAATCATCATCAGGCAGCAAGAAGAAACCTGCTTCCAAATCATCGTCCAATTCCAAGAAAAGCGACAAGGTGACATTGTCCGGCCTTCTCAACTTCGTCGATGGGCTGTGGTCCACGAGTGGGGAGGAGAGGATCATCGTGTTCACGACCAACTACAAGGAGTCCCTCGACCCGGCGCTCCTGCGGCCGGGCAGGATGGACATGCACATCCACATGGGCTATTGCACAAGAGAGGCTTTCAGAATCCTTGTCAACAACTACCACTCCATCGACGACCATGCCACGTATCCGGAGATCGACGAACTAATGGCGGAGGTGCCAGTGACACCTGCACAGGTCGCTGAGACCTTGATGAGGAGTGAAGACCCAGATATCGCACTCCGTGATCTTATCGAGCTTCTAAAGTCAAAAAGGGATGGAAATAACAAGGATGACGAGGAGAAGGAGGTGGACGGCGATGAGGATAAGAGTAGTGACGACGACGACGATGGTGATGATGATGAGGAGGAGGAGGATTAGTAGATCGACCTAATAAGAATGTTTTAGACATACATCTGATGCACCGCAGCCCATGTAATGACTTGTTATGATATTAGTATGAAAGATTGATTGTTGAGCTAGGAAGCTGCAAGAAGTCTAGGGACCATAGACAGCCTGACCCTTCAAATATAAGGACTTTCAATTGACCATTTCATCGTCAGATGCACATTAAATGTTACTTGATTAGTGTGCTGAAAATGAATAAGTGATCGAGCTTTCAGTAGAGGTTTAGTAGTAGGCGTATTTAAGAGTAAAACATGAACTGGGACTAGTTCATCAGTTGAGAGTAGAAACATAGAGGGACAATGTATTTTAGCAGAGCACTGGTTTATGTTTATGCATAATAGATACTCCCTCTGCTTGAAAATGCATATCGTTCTAGTTTCGTTGTAACTTGTAAGTCAGTAAGTCACATTGACAACCATGTTTATAGGAAAAATATGTTTACATCTAAAACACCAAATAGATGCACTATAAAGACATTCGATAGAGGATTTAATGAAAAAACATTTGACGATGTTGTGGATGTTGGTGCATCCTTTTATGTACTTTGGTCAAAATTAGAGAAAGTTGACTTTAGAATAAAACTACAATGCGCTATATATGAAATGGACAGAGTAGGTAATAGAAAATAACTAGAACTAACACAAGAGATGGGATAGCAGATATTCACCATGGATTGGATATCTAATCTAACAAGCAAATTCAGGTCTAGTAGCAAGTATAAACAGAAGTAATTTATGAAGGACCGAAACGGGCGACTAGAAAGGGGTGAATGGAGCCTTTAAAATTCTTGCTTGGAGAAACAAGGCCTATATCCTGATTATAACCCGAAACACATTTCTCACGTAATCGCCAAGATGACATAAGTCAACTCGTGACAAGCTCACCTTAGGATGAGTAAGAGAGCCACAAAGCGATGCGAAAGCAAAAGCGAGACACCGAAAAGCTTGCACAACAGATTAAGCTAAACCACTACTAACCCCTCACTAATAAAGCACTTAACCTAACTAAACATGCAAAGGTTAATTAAGAAGCTAGACAAAGATTAACTAGAGGCTAAGCAAGATTAGCAAAAACACTAACAACCTCTTAACATAACAACCACGCCTGTCTTCTTCGTAGCACACCGGCCTTCTTCCTCGTCACCGCGGCGTCGTCCCGATGTTCTCACCCCAACATCTGCCTCCGAGGTTTCGGTGAAGAAGAGTAGGAGAGAATCCACGAAATCAGCGGAGGTACCACCAGCTACACGCAAGCGATGCAAGGTCGCAAGGACCATCAGTTCTCAATTGGTGTAGGCTGAAGCAGGACCCGGCTGGGTGATCCTCGGCCATCTGCCACACCAGGTGCCAATCCATCAGCGTACGCATTATTAGGGGATCAGTCACCATGGAGTCTCTACACTTGTGTTCCTGGAGAAGATGTAGCTGGAGCGGAGGGCGTAACACCGAGGTGCCGTTGTGAGTGAAGAAGTCAGCGACGCCGGCACTACCAGAAAATCCCCCTTGTAGCTATGCTATATTAGAAACCCAGACTGGAAGCGTCTCTACGTCAGCACGTAAAGACGCTTTTTGACACGGTTTTAAGAACGTGTCAATATGTGACGATATTAGACATGTTTGCAGCGTCTTGTATAGACACTTTTTGGCATGCTATCGAAATCATGTCAAGATGACACAAAGTTAAACACGCTTTCAAAGCGTCATTATCATCTAGACACATTGTAAAACGTTTCAATGAAATGTCTATAATTTTGTAAAGATGCTTTTAGACATGATTGCAAAAATGTTTGAAAAATGAAACGAAGTTAGACACGCTTTTAACCGTGAATAGCATTTAGACACGTTGTAAAGCGTATCAAATAACCGTCGATAGTCTATAAAGACGTTTTTTGAGGCGAGATGAAAACATCTAAAAATGACACAGTGATCATGACAACGCCTACAAAAAGTATACACTAGCACTATCCCTAAACAAGGACCCAAGCAACCTTTGTTATTGTTGTATGCCTTCAACATTTCTTTAATTGAACTAGCATATATTTGCTCGCAGTTTTTGAACATACAAATTACAAAAATTGGCTAATCTTGGAGACAAAAGTAAGGGCAACAGAAAAATGTGTAAAAAAAATGTAAAACGACTAAAAATGGTCAAGTATATTTTTCCCACCAGTATTTGATCATATAAATATAGAAATTATTTTTGTTGCTCTAGGGAACAAAAAGCTTGGCAAACCAAAAAAAAAATGCTTGCCCAAGGATTCAAACCCCGGCTGAAGAGTTCATAAGCTGTTGCCAAACCACTGCACTAGTTGAGTGTTATGGTCTCATTGCGAACTAAATATTTACTTGTATATTTTTTACAGAGATCGAATAATGCCAGAAATGGCCGAGGCCTTTTCCAGCCCGTCACGCATGCCCGCAGAAAATTAGACGCCGCTGCCGCCGCCGTCATCCAATCGCCAAATCGGATCTGCTGGCTGTAGGTGTTTTCCCAGGCGTCTACTACGCACATGCTCAGGCGTGAGGATCATACTAAGGCATCCAGCCCTTGGCACACCGGTTCCTGGAGCACGGCGGTGACCAGGTCTAGGTTCACCCTTCCTCCCTCTTTCCATTGCATCAAAGTTTATTTGCCTGTAAGAATTGAAGTTATATCTTTCAATTCAACACCTTTTAGAATTTGGAAGATTAATTAGTGGAAAGTGAATAATGTTAGGGGTTAGATTTATTCTTGTGTCTGTTTGAATGGCTATAGGAGTTTAATTCTTGTGTCTTATAGAATTGGCGATTGAGTAGTAGTACTACTAGTTGAGTTGATATTTTCGGGACCTTCAAAATTGTAGAACATGCATGTGGTGAAACTGCTATTAAATCAAGGCTTAGTGATAACCAATCACATGTGTACAATTGAGTTGTTTCTTCACCCTTGTGTTTGAGTATTTAATTTCAGCTTAAATAAATATTCATACCCATTACACTCTGAGTTACATTTCAAGTTGATTGCTTGTGTTTACTTTTTATAGGTTTTGATAGGATGGACCGAAGTTGGATGAAACAACCTAGACAAGAGTCTGCATATAAAGATGGTGTTTAGCAATTTTTGGAGTTTGCTTATCGGAACCTTGCACAAGAGTGTGAGATACTTTGTCCCTGTAAAAAGTGCAAGAATAGAAAAAACCAGAGTCGTGATGAAGTTAGGGAACATCTCATATGTGATGACATTATTCAAGGTTATACAATTTGGGTTCATCATGGTGAGTTCTATGACAGACCAGAAATTGCATTTGTTGATGTGCCAAATATCACTAGAAATTTGGCTACTTTGGGTCCAGTACAAGGTCGCCAGGATGGCGAATCGGATGGCATGCAAGAATTGCTACATGCTACATTTGGAAGGGCTGCAAGTGTGTCTGATGGTGAAGGAGATGGTTTTCAGTCAGGATTTGCTGATATGGAACATAATGAAACTGAGGATCAAGGGAGTCCAGTAGAAGGTGATGGGTTGGAGACAGAAGATAATATATATGCAATGTACTTGAAGGACGCACACACTAGTTTATATCCTGGTTGCAAATATTCAAGGTTATCATTTTTGATCCACTTATATCACTTCAAATGCTTATATGGTTGGTCACAAGAATCATTTACAGCACTACTGGGTTTCCTATCTGCTGGGCTACCTCCTGAAGCAAATCTACCTAAGACATATTATGAAGCAAAGAAAATTATCAGTGGGTTAGGTCTTGATTATGTGAGAATCCATGCTTGCCCCAAGGATTGCATACTGTTTCGAGGAGATTTTGCCAAACAAAATGTTTGTCATGTATGCGAGAGTTCTCATTGGAAAGTTGCTAAGAAGAATGACTCGACAGGTAAAACTATGGGAAAAAATAAACCAGCAAAAGTGTTGCGTTATTTTCCGTTGATACCTAGGATCCAGAGGTTGTTTTCAACCAGCAAAACTGCAGATGACATGAGATGCCATGAGGAGGGACGTACAAAGGATGGAAAGCTACGACATCTAGCAGATGGTGAAGCTTGGAAAGACTTTAAAGATAGATATCATGAATTTTCAGCGGATGCTCGTAATGTGCTATCATACCAATTGGTTCACCAGCACTATCAAACAAGTACATTTCCTTTTTCTCATTAAAAGCTTTAGGGTTTCTGGATGGCCTTGTAAATCGTGTAGTTCCTTCAAAAAATCTCGAACAAAAGGTTAGGCACTCCTCCAAGCAATATCCTTCAGCAATTGACCCTTCTGGCTGTGCTTTATTCTTCACAAGTGCCTTTAGCCGAACAAAATATCTAAATGCAATTATGGACACATGTAAGTTGTAATAATTATACTCATGATGGTAAAGTAAATTAAAGGTAGTTGGACACATACCTCTCCACGGGGTACAGCCATCGGTACTGAACAGGCCCGCCTAGTTTAACTTCTTCTACCAAGAGCACCATCAAATGCACACTAATAGTAAAGAAGGATGGCATGAATATTTTCTCCATATCACAAAGTGTCATCACAATACTCTCTTGAAGTGCATCCAGCTCAGTCACATCTATCACTTTGGAGCACAACGTCTTGAAGAAACTAGCTAGTTGAACAACTATTTTCATGACATCTTTGCTAGGGTAACAGGATAGGAGCACCACTGGAAGAATGTCATGTAGTAAAACATGATTGTCATGACTCTTTAATCCACTCAATGAACAATCTTTCATGTTGACACACCTAGAAATGTTAGAAGCATACCCATCAGGTGTCCTGAGGTTTTTTAATTATTGAGCAAAGGGTCTCCTTTTGTTCTCTGGACATGGTAAAAGGTGCATCAGGAGCTGTTTCCTTTCCTTCATCATCAACAATAGGATGAAGATCCTCTCGAATTCCAAGTTCGACTAAATCTTGTCGTGCATTAAGGCTATCCTTTGTTTTCTGACAAATAGCCAGTAAAGTTGCTATAAAGTTGTCACACACATTTTTCTCCAAGTGCATGACGTCTAGATTGTGTCTTAGTTTGTTTTGTTCCCAGTATGGTAACATAAAGAAAATTGACCTCTTTTTCAACCAATCTTCTGGCTTCTTCTCCTCCTTATTACCACCGCTCCCATCTAACTTTTTATTTTTCACTTGTCTTTTACGCTTGCATGTCTGACCGCTTTCAGCTTCGACCTCATTGTTATTGCTTTTATTGTTATTGCCTTTATTTTTCTTGCCTTTCTTCCTGCTGCCTTTCTTGTTATATTTCTTTGTTTTCTGATTCTTTTTCCCCAATACAAACACTCTGCCTTCTAACATTCTCAACACAGTAGTGCCACTCATCTTTTCTTGTGCTTTACCCATCTCTATTGAGCCATCAAATTACGTCCTTTGCCTTCTATATCTATGATTATCTGGTAGCCATCGACGATGACCCATATAGCACATCTTTTTACAACAGTTCAGATATACTGATTCTGTTGCTGGACCACATGAAGGGCATGCAAATGTACCACCTGTGCTCCAACCATATAGGTAAGCTAATGCAGGAAAATCATTTATAGTCCACAAAAGTGCAGCTCTGAGAGAAAATTTCTTTTTCGAAGAGGCATCAAATGTTTTCACTCCATCCCACAACTGTAATAGCTCATCGATCAAGGGCTGCAAATATATATCAACATCATTACCTGGAGATTCTGGTCCAGGGATGATCATTGACAACATTAAAGATGTTTGCTTCATGCAAATCCAAGGTGGTAGGTTGTAAGGAACGAGCATTACTGGCCACGTGCTGTGCTTTAAATTCTTATTCCCAAAAGGGTTAAATCCATCACTTGCAAGACCAAGGCACACATTACGAGCATCTGCTGAAAATTCACGATATCTATCATTAAAGTCTTTCCAAGCTTCACCATCTGCTGGATGTCATAGCTTTCCATCCTTTGTACGTCCCTCCTCATGCCATCTCATGTCATCTGCAGTTTTGCTGGTTGAAACAACCTCTGGATCATAGGTATCAATGGAAAATAATGCAACACTTTTGCTGATTTCTTTTTTCCCGTAGTTTTATCTGTCGAGTCATTCTTCTTAGCAAATTTCCAACGAGAACACTCGCATACATGACAAACATTTTGTTTGGCAAAATCTCCACAAAACAGTATGCAATCCTTGGGGCAAGCATGGATTCTGACTTAATCAAGACCTAACCCACTGATGATTTTCTTTGCTTCATAATATGTCTTAGGTAGATTTGCTTCAGGAGGTAGCCCAACAGATAGGAAACCCAGTAGTGTTGTAAATGATTCTTGTGACAAACCATATAAGCATTTGAAGTGATATAAGTGGATCAAAAATGATAACCTTGAATATTTGCAACCAGGATATAAACTAGTGTGTGCGTCCTTCAAGTACATTGCTTATATATTATCTTCTGTCTCCAACCCATCACCTTCTGCTGGACTCCCTTGATCCTCAGTTTCATTATGTTCCATATCAGCAAATCCTGACTGAAAACCATCTCCTTCACCATCAGACACACTTGCAGCCCTTCCAAATGCAGCATGTAGCAATTCTTGCATGCCATCTGATTCGCCATCCTGGCGACCTTGTACTGGACCCGAAGTAGCCAAATTTCTAGTGATATTTGGCACATCAACAAATGTAATTTCTGGTCTGTCACAGAACTCACCATGATGAACCCAAGTTGTATAACCTTGAATAATGCCATCACATATGAGATGTTCTCTAACTTCATCATGACTCTGGTTTTTTCTATTCTTGTACTTTTTACAGGGACAAAGTATCTCACACTCTTGTGCAAGGTTCCGATAAGCAAACTCCAAAAATTGCTCAACACCATCTTTATATGCAGACTCTTGTCTAGGTTGTTTCATCCAACTTCGGTCCATCCTATCAGAACCTATAAAAAGTAAACACAAGCAATCAACTTGAAATGTAACTCAGAGTGTCATGGGTATGAATATTTATTTAAGCTGAAATTAAATACTCAAACACAAGGGTGAACAAACAACTCAATTGTACACATGTGACTGGTTATCACTAAGCCCTGATTTCATAGCAGTTTCACCACATGCATGTTCTACAATTTTGAAGGTCCCAAAAATATCAAGTCAACTAGTAGTACTACAACTCAATCGCCAATTCCATAAGACACAAGAATTAAACTCCTACAGCCATTCAAACAGACACAAGAATAAATCTAACCCCTGACATTATTCACTTTCCACTAATTAATCTTCCAAATTCTAAAAGGTGTTGAATTGAAAGATATAACTTCAATTCTTACAGGCAAATAAACTTTGATGCAATGGAATGAGGGAGGAAGGGTGAACCTAGACCTGGTCACCGCCGTGCTCCAGGAACCGGTGTGCCACGGGCTGGATGCCTTAGTATGATCCTCACGCCTGAGCATGTGCATAGTAGACGCCTGGGCAAGCACCTACAGCCAGCAGATCCGATTTGGCGATTGGATGACGGCGGCGGCAGCGGCGTCTAATTTTCTGCGGGCATGCGTGACGGGCTGGAAAAGGCCTCGGCCATTTCTGGCATTATTCGATCTCTGTAAAAAATATACAAGTAAATATTTAGTTCACAATGAGACCATAACACTCAACTAGTGCAGTGGTTTGGCAACAGCGTATGAACTCTACAGCCAGGGTTCGAATCCTTGAGGAAGCTTTTTTTTTGTTTGCCTAGCTTTTTGTTCCCTAGAGCAACAAAAATAATTTCTATATTTATATGATCAAATACTGGTGGGAAAAATATACTTGGCCTTTTTTAGTCGTTTTACATTTTTTTTACACATTTTTCTTTTGCCCTTACTTTTGTCTCCAAGATTAGCCAATTTTTGTAATTTGTATGTTCAAAAACTGCGAGCAAATATATGCTAGTTCAATTAAAGAAATGTTGAAGGCATACAACAATAACAAAGGTTGCTGAGGTCCTTGTTTAAGGATAGTGCTACTGTATACTTTTTGTAGGATGTTAGGATCCCTACTATAAAACGTTGTCATGATCACTGTGTCATTTTTAGATGTTTTCATCTCGCGTCAAAAAAAGTCTTTATAGACTATCGGCGGTTATTTGATACGCTTTACAACGTGTCTAAATGCTATTCACGGTTAAAAGCGTGTCTAACTTCGTTTCATTTTTCAAACATTTTTGCAATCATGTCTAAAAGCATCTTTACAAAATTATAGACATTTCATTGAAACATTTTACAATGTGTCTAGATGATAATGACGCTTTGAAAGCATGTTTAACTTCGTGTCATCTTGACATGATTTCAATAGCGTGCTAAAAAGTGTCTATACAAGACTATTAACGCTGCAAACGTGTCTAATATCGTCACACATTGACACGTTCTCAAAACCGTGTCAAAAAACGTCTTTACGTGCTGACATAGAGATGCTTCCAGTCTGCGTTTCTAATATAGCATAGTTATGAGGGGGGTTTTCTGGTAGTGCTGGCCATTACGGCCGGCCAAACCAATGCAAGCTTCCACAAAGTACTCATCATTCAGCCACTAACCTCTCCATCAATTTCCACCAGCGTGGACATGAATTGGTGGCCCAATGGTATTCCTAGTGGCATTAACCACAAAAACTCCACCATCACCGTGTTTATCTAGGCTGACTGTTGCACTCCTTCCCTGTGCACCCGGCATATCCTATGTTTGCCGAGTGCCCGAAATTTCGCACTCGGCGAAGCTTCAGACACTCGGCAAATGCCGGGTTTCCCGTAGTGGCACCTATAAAAGGAACTCAAACTTCTCCTTGTCCTGATCATCTTACAACTCTACTCAGTCCAGCACGTACAAGGCCAAGGAACGCTATTGTCTTCATCGAGGTGGTCATAGCAAGGAAGCAACTCGCCATGGTCACTGCTCTGACCTCGCCGCTACTGTCGGAACCGTCCAAGCCATCTTCCCAGCCTGCTTCGTTCTTGCACTGATCGCCATCATCGCTTCCTCGATACTGGCTTCGTTTCTTTGCCGTCAACTACCACGGGCAGGTCAGAAAGCAATCCTTGCATGTTTGTCTGTCCATTGAACCATTCTGCTCCATGTCTTGCGTTGCTTGTCCACCACTCACCAACGAGTTTATTGGCTATGCCAACTATCGTATGTCGCATGCAGTAGCTGTTGAATTCCACCAATTTATCATGCTCGTGATCCCATCTAATCTACAGTCACCAAACCAGATTATATGTCATGCTTGCATGCATGTGCCAGTAAGCCTACACATCAGTACGTGCATACTCCTTGCTTGATGTCAGCACTGCATCATGATGATGCCATGTGTTTGTTGATCTTTCAAATATATGATCATATATCCTTTCTCTGATTTAATTTACCTAGTTTTTGCGCCTTATAATAATTCTCTGCTAGCCCTTGTAATCAATAGATAATTAGGTTTAGCTCCCTAAAACGTGTAGTTCCTTTTAATAGCCTTTTTATAAAATGTTTTACAATGTTTGGTGTACTATTTTTTTAGATAACTTGTTTGTTCCCTTGATTGATGCTTGGTGAAGCCAATCGGTACGCAAACTTCCGAAAACAAGCAAGTGTCCTAGACCATATCCAACAACCCATCTTATTTATTTTATATAGAATAGTTAGACCATTAGTTGCATGGTGTGACATAAACTTGAATCCCATGTTAGGGTTTACTAGATTTCCAATATATTCCTTGAAGCCAGTTTTGGTTATGGGTAGTATCATGCTTAGCTCTGCTGTCTTGGTTGGGTTAATAAAATCAACCTAATTAATCTGGAGATGAAACATGAGGAGGTTGCACTGTTGGAGAAACTCATATCAGTGCCGGTCACAGGACACGTTAGTGCCGGTCGGTACAGCCGGCACTAATTGGTCGGCACTAACGTCCCGCACGTTAGTGCCGGTCACGGTGACCGGCACTAACGTGAGAAGTTCCATGTGGAGTTCACTGAAGACGAAGCCAACAACTTCAATTCTGACGCTCCATTCTAGGCTGGTGTGCCCCCGGTCAGCTGCTTGTGGAGATGGAGACCCATTCTGCTAAACTCTGAAGACCTCGATGTATTTATGTAATTTTCTTTTAGACCTTGGGTCATTTTGTAACGATGTTTATCGGTTATGTAATAACTTTGGCATTGAATCACTTTTAAAGTCAGCACATGTATGAGTTAAATGATCCCGGCATACATGTGATTGCATTCGATTTTGTTTATAAAATCGGGTGTGACACCCTCCCAGCCCTCCGTGCTTGGATCTGGGACTAAAGGTTCTTTAGTCCCAGGTCCAATTGGTACCAAGACTAAAAGGGACGAACCGAAGGTGGTTTTTCTACCAGTGTTACGTCCACAAAGAGCACAATGGTCGTCAGGCTAGTTTGGACACAAAGCTTGTAAAGCTGCAACGAGTTATGTCCACAGTTTTTAGAGCACGCGGCTAGTTATTTTAGTACATCCAAGTGGAATAGATTACACAGTAGAAGAGTGATCTTGATTAGCCAAAACCCACACACACACACTTGTTTTATTCTAAAAGACAAGTTTTATTCATTACCCATATAAATTCTAACGTTCGTTCCATCATATAGTATCCTGATTGTCAAGGAAAGCACCGTCACTGCTGCCGCCTTTCTACAGAAGATCCATAAGCTGCCTCAACCTGTATCCTCTTCTCTGCTCATTTGTGACCTGTTCACACATAACTGAAGCCTGAATGAGCGAAAATGGAAAATATTAGTAATGTGATGTACTATGCATTTTGGAAATTTCCAATTGTTTAGAGATCATGGAAATGTCAGTGCTCCAATTACTCGCTCCAGGTTTTTTTACATATCGTATTAGCTTTGTCATAAATCAAAGTAATTCAACTTTGACCAAGTTTATACAAAAATGTAAAAAAATCTACAATATCAAATTTGTTTCGTTGAGTTCACCATAGAGTATATTTTCATAGTACATATGATTGATATTGTAAATGATTTTATATTTTTCTATAAGTTTGGTCAAAGTTTTATAACTTTGACTTAAGACAAAGCTAATACAACATGTATTAAAAAAACAGAGGGAGTATCATGAATAGATAACATGTACTGGATGAACAGATCATCTGTTTTAATAGTAAGTGGTAACCATGCATGGTTGGCTTTCCTATGGAAACTGTTGACTTATCTACAAAAGCATCCATTACTATGATGTCCTAAAGGGAAAAAAAATCTTTTAGGTTGTGATCCGATTTTGAATCAATACTGAGAAGGGTAAGCCATACATGGACTCTTCAAACATGATAGACCACTTACATAATTCAACTTACATTAAGTTGATCTGTATATATCCATGCATGGATAGTCTAAACCCTAGACCTGAAGTCCTAGAAGACTTAGACTTTTAGGGTTTAGGGCTGGCACCTCCATATTTATAATGCAATGATGAATAGCCTGGTGGCCTGTATTCAAAATAACTCTATTCACATTTTCCACATAAAACAAATTCACTCACAAATTGTTGACCTAAGTTAGAAGCAAACATAAATTGGCTTAATTACTAGTTACTACTGGTGTCTTTAAAGGTTGCTAATTGCACTGGTTTAATGTGACTGCTAATATAAGTAGTTTATCTGATGAGGACATCCTCTACTATTAACCGCTTCCAAAGATGCAACAAGGGGCCAAGTGGTCCAGTTGTAGTCGGGCGGCGACCGTGTGAGCCTCTGAATAATCCAACCTTGCTTAGCTTGGGAGGAGGAAGCCACCTTAAAAGGGAGAGCCACCCTTCCCCTATCGGACTAGTCTTTTAGGGAGATTGGGCCTTTCCCCGAGTGGATGTGCCTAAGAACTGTTGGGGTCCGGGTAACCTTAATTCATTGGGCTTCGGCCAACCCCACCTGGGCCGGATGCATCAGTATCTAACTTTGATCATTGATGTGACTAGTTAGATACAATTACAGTACTTCAATCCTATATGCAATTAAGCAAGCAATGTTCTCCCTAAATACACAAAATGAATTGAGAAAAATTTGGATTGCTTCTTTTTTACAGGAAAACAAGGAATTCATTTTCTTCAGTTCATATCTAATATTTTAAAACTCAAGCTATGCCGTGGTGCTCTGCACTTGTCCACACACGTGCGAACGCAGACATATATGTAAAATATGCAATCTGCAGAAACCTAGATAAGCATAAAGTGCAGCCAAGCGCACCTATTCGATGAAAATTTGTATGTCAAAAGCACTGAAAAGCTTCGAAATTTTGGAAACCCTCTGATCAACTCCAATACACTTGACTTTGACTAACTTGAGGTTTTCAGATACTGAAGCCAAGCGCACCCCTGGATTCTCATTCCCTTCCAATTCGGTTGTATTTTGGTGCGCCTGCGTGGATTTTATTTCTAATACAAAATACCACCACATCAAATCAGCGACCATTATTCTGAGAAATAAAAATATCTATGTTAAAAATGTGTACCTTATTCAATTGAATAGTGAGTTTCTCAAGAACTGGTGAGCACTGAAGAATGCAAATTAGGGCGCGGAAGTCAGCAGCCAAACACCATTCATTGAGCAACAAAGTCTTTAGTTTAGGAAATGTAGGGTAACGTGTGGTGTCTGTAAACTGGAGAGGAAGCAATAGTCGTAAGAGCAGCATTCAAGCACTTGTAGAGAAACCGCCTTCAGTCCCTGTGCGGAACCGGCTTTAGTTCCGGTTCAGCAACCGGGACTACGGCGCTTTTAGTCCCGGGCATTTACCCGGGACTAAAAGGCACCTTTAGTCCCAGGTCGTAACACCAACCGGGACTAAAGGGGGGCCTTTTTTTTCTTTTCTATTTTGCTTTTTCTTTTTCTTTTTTGGTTTCTTTTATACAGAGATACGTATTATATTTGTATAATAATATAAGTATATATCCATATATGTATTAGTTATACATCACTAATACATTAAACTATTAATACTAATATTAATATATACGCTAATAATATTAAACTTACATATATATTTAATTACAACAAGTTTTGAAATTAAAGGTGAATATTAATATTTACACCAAGATTTCAAAGGAGTATATATATGTATATTTACAAAATGCCTAATATTTGCTCCTTCTATCGACCTCATGTCCATTCCACCAAAATGCCTCTATCTTGCTCACGACCTCATCGATTATAAATCCGCAGAGTGCCTCTTGAATCGCCGCGACTCTTTGGATCGGTAAGATCTCTTCTTTCATATGCATCATCTGAGGATGTGGTTAATAGAAAAATATAAATAATATTATTATGACTCACATGCATACATACATACATATAGATATCCATGGAAATGGAACATACCGTCAGTTCCCAATTACTGCAGATCGTCCTATGCCCTACAAGAGTGTGCATGAACTCACAGACATAATATCCACATAAATTGGTGCCTTCATTCTGCCTATAACACTTTATAGGAGAAATGGTCAAGTCATTACATGCATATTCACAATAATGAAACAAACAAAACGAGATGTGTGTCTGTGTATAGCAGTATTTACCGGAAAGTCTCCCTTGATACCAAGTTGTTCCTTGAATGGACCTTTGTGCTCTGCACAAAACTTTTTCCAATACCTGCGTACACCATATGAAATAAATAGAATTCTCAGCTGATCTAAAGAGGAATAATAGTGTGAGGATGGAAATTACTTTTGAAGGAGGTCAATCATTGGTTGGTACGCTTCCCATGGTCCCCTCAATGAGTCCATGATACTCAACAAGCTTATATCCGGTTGTATAACAAATAATATCCAATGGAACCTATTTACATGCATGTTTTGTACCAAGGGTCACGTCAATTGAAATAAAAATTATGTTACGAAGAAAATAGGCAGATGCACAAGACAGTAACACATCAACAGGATACCCGAAAGAAATGCGTGTGATGAGTAGGCCCGTCCGCCGACCATGGAGGAAATTGGAGGAGACCCGCCGTGCGCAACCGTCCACGGTTCCCTTTCAGGGCATGGGGCTATTTCTTCTTGTTCGTGTCCAACCGACGAGTCAACGGCGACGCATGGACGTGCATGTGTGTGCCAACTGCCAAGTGACCGCTGACACATGTACGCGGGACCTTTCCGTCCATGGCGAGCACCTGCAGCTCACTGTTGACCGTCTAGCGACACCTGACCGTTCCTTGCAAGCTCATGTCTGACAAAGACAAAGCTCGGAAATAGCATCGGACACAGCGACCTAGGCTGATGGTAAAGAATCCAAATACAGTAAAATACGGGGTGTGTACTCACCAAAACTCAAAGAAAAAAGACAAGAGTCTAATTACCCCTAATGGACCATTGCTACATGCAGGATGAAAAGTCAAAATTTATTTGCAGGCAACTAAATTAAACCTACCGGCAGCAAGCGGACGTGGATAAGAGGGAGGGTTTTTTTTTTCACCATTCATAGCTTAAAGAACCGTTTCAAACTTGCGAATAGATATATTCTCAAACAAATTTTGAATGCTAAAGCTAGCTACTATATATATTTTGGAACGAATGGTGTAAGCAGTGGCGAATCTAGAAATTGAGAGCAGGGGGCTCAATTTGTTCTTTTTTTTCTTCTTCCTCCATATTTCCTTCTTCCTCTCTTCAACCATGGATAAAAATTATTGGGAGGCCTTTTTTT
>CM014277.1:17996363-18020006 GCA_004135705.1 Alloteropsis semialata
GGTGAGAACCGGTTTAACCGGTTACCAGAACCGGTGAAACCGGTCTGGTCAGAGGTGCTGCAAGGAGCTCCTCTGCGTGTGCGAGTATTTGGCGTGGCACGTTTTCGCGTCAACATACTTTTTGGCGACTCCGCTGGGGAAGAGAATTTGGCTATCATGGCTGATCCATCAAACCCTGGCTACCTGAAGATCTACTTGATGGCATCAAGAAATTAATGCATCCTTATTGTTATCAAGTAATGGAGCAAGGCGTCATCATGATGAGTATAGCTGTCGTCAACGTGTTCAGGAAGTACGACCTGACAAGGCATAGTAAGTTCAAAGTTCACTTTATAAGTGGTTTGCTTAAATTTGTGGATGACTTGCTTAACAGGAAAAATAGTGTGAATCTGATTCCTGTTAATCAAGAGTCGGTTCTTGAAAAGCCGACTATTGTTATGCCTAATCCTTGCAATAATTTGCCAAATTGTGATGTTGTTGGTCAAGAAACAAATCGGCCGTCTTTAGCCGAAATTGTTGACCCAAAATCCCCTACCAAGAGCATGGAAACTGCATCTAACACTTCAATACTCCGGGGGCAACAAAACAAAGGCGAAGGTGCTGGTTGCACCGCAACCGGTTTGACCGGTTTGCAAACCGGTCTAACCGCTTCTTCTGAGGCTTTGCAAAATAAATCCAAACCTAAGATGGTTAAGCCTAAAAAACCTGAAATTGGTGCTTGGAAAACAATTGAATCCAAAGGTCGTAGCAAGCATCAAAGAGAAAAACCAAAGTCTAATGAAAAACTTCAGGTTAAGTCTCAAAGACAAAAAAGGGTCAATGGTGCTAGTCGGCCTAAAAATTCCAAACGCTTGAAATCTTCTCCAAGAGAGAAATTTCATGATCAGAATCGGCAAAGGAATACTTTTCTGCATCAATGCCGTTTCCATCACATGGATCACCTACATCTATGCCATGGGAATTTTATTGTAGCATGCCTTATTCTTATTCTCCATGGTCTTATAATCCATGTATGTCATCTCTTCCTAGATATTTTTATCCAGATCATATTATATATAGAGAGCCGATAATTAGTGAATCACCATCTATGCATAATGACCGTTTTGATCAAAAGAATCGGTCTACGTACAAAAATAAGTGTAAGGTGATCAAGCAAGTCTATCGTGTTAAAAAGGATGGTAGATTGAATCAAAATTCAGATTTGACACTAGACATGGAAAAGCCGAATATTGAAAAATCATCGGTTAGTTCTACTGGTCAGATTGTCCCCAATGAAGAACCTGTTTCAAACAATATAGCTGAGCAAAAATCAAGTTCGGCTGGGGGGCATAGTGATCTCAAGGTAACTGGTTCTATAGCAACCGGTTTAACCGGTTTTGAAACCGGTCTGACCGGTCCTGCCAGGAATTCTAGTAGAGCTGCAAATGTTACACCAAAAAGCAAGGTGATGAAGAAGAAGCCAACCTTTGCTGGATTGTTACATAAATATCAGAAAATAGCCGAGCAAAAGCAATTTAATCGGTTGGAAGACAAGCAAAGGAATAGTTCATCATTACCAGAAGCAAGAAAGCATCAACGGTCCTCTCATTGGTCTTCATCATTTGTTCCGTTGATGCGTATGCCATGGAATGCATATTCAGGTATACCTAATTATGATCCATGGTTTTGTTATAATCCTTGGTCTTCATTTTACGATTATCAATATTATTCTTATAACTTACCAAGGGGCCATAATTGGTCATCATCGCCACATCATGATTTCTGTTATTAGATATGCTCAGATGCTCAAAGCCGAAAGTATTAGTTTCATACATATTATATTTGCTAGAGTTTTATTTCGGCTATGTTAGCATACACAAAGAAATCATCATATGGGCGATGTAATGTTTGTCATCGTCTTTAGACAGTTTTGGTTATTGAGAATGTTTTCTAGTGCACAAGTTTACTAGAAAACAGGGGGCATATGTTGACGACCAAAATTGGCATAAAGCAGGATTCACAGTGAAACCGGTGGAACCGGATTCATGAACCGGTATAACCGGTTTTGGTTCACTGTGGCTCATCTGACAGGGCAATCCGGTGCAACCGGTTTGGGAATCCGGTGGAACCGGTTTTCCCGAATCCAAGTAGGTTTGGACTCTCTTTGCAGATCTGAGTTGTAATAGGACTCTCCTTGCGGGGCAAGACCTCCCCACCCTATAAATATAAAGGGTTGCGGCCGATTGAGGATTATCACAATCGATCAAATCAATCTATCTTTTATCGTATTTACTTTTCTTCCTCGTTACCCAACTTTTCCAACCCCATGTGCTGTTCTTCTCCTGTCTCCATGGCATGAGAGGGCGCCCTAGCTGGCCTGCCGAGCCTAGGGCAACCCAAGGTGCGCCTGCCCTGACGGGGTCCCTCCCGGGCGAGCGTTCGTTGGTTTCTCGCCGAGCTCCTAGCTGCCCGGTGAGAACCGGTTTAACCGGTTACCAGAACCGGTGAAACTGGTCTGGTCAGAGGTGCTGCAAGGAGCTCCTCTGCGTGTGCGAGTATTTGGCGCGGCACGTTTTCGCGTCAACAGATCGGTTGGACATGTCGATAAGAAGCTTCCTGAGCTGCGAGTTGCTCTCGACCCCGGTGAACTCGAGGTCGTATATGTCGAATCTGAGGTAGTTGGCCATGGCGGCGATGAGGCTGGACTTGCCAGTCCCCGGTGGGCCGTAGAGCAGGTACCCCCTCTTCCACGCCTTGACGATCTTCTTGTAGTAGGCTTTCCTCCTGACGAACTTGTCGAGGTCGTCGATGACGGACTGCTTGAGCGCGTGGTCCATGGCGAGCGTGCCGAACGTGGAAGGGTGCTGCAGGTCCATGGGAGACCACTCGGCGGCGTCGTTCATCCAAATCGTGAGAGCTCTCTCCTGGTCTCTAATGGCCTTGGCGGCGGCGACGACGTGGGGGATGTAGGCTTTGAGCGCCTTCTCCTTGTGCTTCTTGTGGAAGGTGAGCTCGAAGTAGAGCCGGCGGACGCGGGCAACGACGTGCTTGGTGGGGTCGGAGCTGGGGGCAGGGATCTCGTGGGAGTAGAGGCACCCAGGGTTCTGGGATTCGGTCCGAAACGATCGAATTTCGGCGAATTTCACCTATTTCGGTGAGGATCAAAACGAAACCGAAATTTTATCCAAGTTAAATTTTTCTATCATCTCAAATATTGATATAAGTCCACATGCTCCCATAAGTATAAAAATGTGAACAAACCTTAATTATATATCTGTTTCGTGCCTCTATTGCCTAGTAATGCCTAACAGAAACAATAACAGCGTGTTTTCACAGTCAAATTCGTTGGCTCCCCCCCTGTTTCCTCAATTCCATGCCACTATCTGCTCCAAAAGTGTCTAATCTTCAAATCTCCATCAAATCCTATCCAAATTTATTCAAAAAATGAATACTTTGACTAGTCAAACAACTGAACCCGGACCGAATTTTCTGAATTTTCTGAAATTCGCCCATTTCGGTGGCGTCTGATTTTTTTTTGCATTTCGAATCCCAGAACCCTGGAGGCACCACGTGAACTCCGCGCCCTGGAACACCTCTACCAGGTCCTCGCCTTCCTCCATGCCGAGCACGAGCTTGTCGTCGCCGAAGTCGTCGTCCACGCCGCCGGTGAGGCGCACGCGCTGCACGCCGGCGGCGTCCAGGCGCGTGGCGAGGTACGTCCTGGCGGCGGCGAAGACGCGGTTTCTGTACCACCCGTCGTTCTGCTCGATGGTGACGGTGTAGCGCCACGTCAGGTGCGACCGCAGGCCGGCGAGGCAGGAGGACAGCAGGCTGCGCGCCTCGTGGGGGAGCAGGTCGTTGGCGAGGGTGCGCACCAGCATCATCGTCGCGGCCACGCGGAGGTGGCCGCCGCCATGGCCTCCTTGGCCTTCTCGTAGGACGACGAAGACGAAGCCATGGCGCTTCTGGTTTTGATCTGCTATATATTCTGATGGCGCTTTCTGATCTGGCTGCGCCTGTTGTTTTGACTTGCACGTCTATCACTTTTTATGATAACCACGAGAACCTGAATACGTAAGAAGGCTCCAAAGCGACTAACCCACGCACGGACTCGAATCCAACACAGTCAATCCGGGCTATCTCTGCATCCAGCACGGAGACTGGCCTGACTCGGGCAGGACTTGGAAGACACTACCGGAGAGATCTCTATCAGTACCGGGTCCAGAGGGCTCGGCCTTTAGTACCGGGTCCAGAGCCGGTTGATAACACCAATCGGTACCAAAGGGCCCTCCCACGTATGCTACGGGAAAGGCCCTTTGGTACCGGTTGGTTTTACCAACCGGTACCAAAGGGTGTTTTGGACCAACCGGTACCAAAGGGTGTTTTGATTATTTTTTCAGACATTTGCTAGTTGTGTTAGTTATACGTAATTCGTTTATGTGTCTACGCGTCGTATGTCGTACACGATCTTTCACGCAATAAGATTGAAGTCGTCGCAATTGTCAATTGATTTTGACCCGACTTTGATTGTATTTTTCTCGAACATTCATGTATAAATATTGAGATCAGCCAATACAAAAGTTAGAGCAATTAAAAGTTGTTTACAATTGATGAGCAGAACAAGAAGAAGGAGCGGAAAGGGAGCGATATTGAGTGATATCGCGTCCGTCATGGTGGTACTCTCCTTTTGGATTTATAACTTGGTCCATAATGAATCTAAATAGTTGGTCCGCAATAGCTTTTGCTTTTTCTGTCATTGGGAGCTCTTCATGGTAAAACATCCTCTGCATTAATCACAAATGACAACATTTTAATCTCATTATCCATTGGATAACACTAGATCACACACATTACATAACAAGTGTTGACGTCCAAAAAGTCAGGCGTTGACTCTCGAAAATTAACACTGTGGCCTGGAAGATTTGCTTCACTTCAGTGCAGGTCCAAAATCTCTGAGGTTCGCGGCGTGCCAGTCAATTTGACCTGAAATTGACAAGGTAAAGTTTAATCAGTAAACAACAAGGAACTCATCGGCCAAGGCCCCGATTTGTCCCAACAGATCGGATCAACGTAAAACAACAGTCCGATTTGAGAGCATAAACCATCGGCTATGAGTCCGATTTGTAAAGATGTAACAAGTATTAAAACGTACCATCGGCTATGAAAAACCGAATCGTGAGAATATGACATTAATTTAAACCATCGACTGTGGAAGCCGAATCGGAGATAAACCTGATCTAAACATTTTCTTTAATATACATCTCTCTAAAGGTGATAAATAAACTGAATTGTATGTCACTAACGATCGGATCGATTGCGAGACAGCGTCGCTAGCAGGGCACCAACTAGTTCATTTATTCCGATAGGTCGATATATATCAAAGAACGTGTTAAACAGATTTATTTGTAACTTGCAGATTAGATCTAAATCAGCTATATAAGCAATAAGAACAGATCTATTATAAAACTTGAATTATGATAAAACAAAATAGATCTTTCTCTGATAGATGTAAGCCGATAAGATAAAACAGCAAGATACAGTAAAAGATGAGCAATCTAAACGAAGAAGGGCGATACGCCTCAATCTAAAGCCTAGAATAACTCGATAAATTGGTGAATTAACTAAACGAAGAAGGGCGATACGCCTCAATCTAAAGCCTAGATTAATTCGATAAGTGTGTCGGACTTACAGACAAACCGGAGGTCAAGAATGATGCAGCCCTGCTTGCTGAAGAACTCGACGAAAAAGGTTTGGGTGGCACGTTAGGCCAAAAGTTGTGTTTGATTGAATGGTTGTGTGAACATTTTTTACAATGGCGCAGGGTTTATATTTATACCCTGGAAATCTAACTAAAACTTGCCGGCTACGACAATATCTCTAATTTATTTAAAGCAATCTAATCTTAAACTACTAAAACTATTACAATACTTGATGCGCAATCTGGCCCTGAAGAAGCTTCCAGACGCCTTCCTCTTGGTTAGTCGTACACGCTCCGGCCTCCTTTATCTCGTGTCCAATTAGGACTCCTATCGGAGGAACTCCGATCGGAATCGGACGTCTCCCAGAATCGGACTCGGTCTTTATCTGGACTTTTATCATACACACGCTCAACCGAATCAAAATCTGGTGTCAACACATGCCCCCAAATTTTGGGATAAAATATTATTTTATTCCAAAATTCTTCCAAGCAATGATGACCCTGGCAGCGAACAGCATATGGAAACCCACACCCTTTACTGCTGCAATCCTCGAATCCCGTGCGGATACGGCGCCGTGGCCTTCGGGCGGTTCCTTCTCCCATAAGCCTATAAAACGCAGACCTGAACCGTCGTCTTCCTCAACTCACATCTGCTCGCACGTCCGCCATTGCCATCCTTGCAAGACCTCGCCCGACGAACATCTGGCCTCCAAGCTTCAACTTTTCGCCACGAATCAGGTAAAGAACTATCCCGCATATGATTCATATCACGCATCTGTGTTTTAATGCATCCTTTTGCAATCTCTCAGATTTTTCCCTCTTCGCATCACTGTTCACTGTAGATCTATTTCTTTTAACAATGGCGGCTCCTCTTGATAAGGCAAACACTGACCAAGTTCCTGAGGTAAAAATCACTTAAAATCTCCATTTAATCTCTGCATTTCCTTTCCAGAACTATTTACGAGCCTCTAATTCCTGTATTTATCATTTTATTTCTCCTATTGTAGCATCTTAAGAACAATCTGGTTATCCCTGTCTCCCATGTCGAGGCCGGATACTACCTGGGTCCGATGGGTGATCCCGATCCGACGGACCTCATCAATATGGAATCGGAAAGACTTCCTTTCAAAGGATCAGATTTGCAAGTCACCGATTGGACCGGCTCCTTCCGATCGTGGCCTGGCAGCGTTCCAGGATGGAGGAATTGGTTTCTCAGAATGCAAGCCGCCAAATCGGCTTTTTGGGATGAAAAGAACATAAACCAATGCCTTACTCTATCTCTCGCTGATATGGCCAAAAATGAAAACCTTCTTGCCGCGAGCTCTCTGTTCTGGTCCGATGCCCTCAATGCTTATCTATTTGGCCACGGTCCAATGACGCCAACTTTAATGGATGTTCACATGCTGACCGGCCTCGACACCATAGACAATTCCAACCCCAGGTCACTTATTCGTGATTTGGAATACAGATTGGTCGGCGCGGGCTCCAAAAGCTGGAAGAAATACATCGCCGATCACAACAAAACTGGCACAGTTGGAGACAGAGAGCACGCAGCTTTTCTTAATATGTGGCTAGAGAGATTTGTATTCTGCGGACCGACCCTTGGTGCCACATCAAACATGCAACCGATTGCAGAAGCTTTAGCTCGTGGCGGATCGGTGCCACTTGGACGTCTCCTTCTTGGTGCAGTTTATCATCTGCTTCAGCAAGTATCGGTCAAGCTATCGGAAGGCCAAGCAGTTGGACATATCGGAGGCCCTTGGTGGTTTATCCAATTATGGCTGCATACCCAACTCCGATCTGCCCTTCAGCTTAACTTCAAGGATCATCAGTTCCCAAGCTATTATACAGAAGAAGAAGATGTATCCTATCGCCGATGCACATCATTTGGAGAAGCAGCATCATCGTGCTTTGGGTCAAGGCTCGACGCAAAAGATATGGCCACCTATTTTGAAAGCTTCTACCATGGGATTGCATCAAAGCATTTTGACTATTTTGCCTACGCCGATCCCGATCACAGTTATGAGCTGCCCTTATTTAACATCCAAAATGATCTTGCAACGATCATGCCGATTCTGAAATCCTTCATTACACCGGCCATCCTCGGAAGCAACATTGCATTCGGCCGCAAAACCTCCTCTTATGAATTTTACAATCCATCAGTAGCAGCTCGTCAATTGGGCTTTGGTCAACTCCCGATCGGCCTTTATTTCTCCAATAAGATAAAGCACAGAGAATCGGTCTCAACATCCCTGGAGATGGATAGGATCTTATCACTTGCCCCCAAAGCCAATTTCGAAATAACAGAATGGCTATGCACCAGCTTCTCATCAAGGATTTACAGAAATTGGTGGAAAGAATTGCGCCTTCACATATTCAGACTCCCGGCCATCACCTTTTGTACTCTTATAGACTCCGATTTTGAAGCCATAGAAAATCCTGTAAGTCTTTTTGAATTCTTCCCATTCATCCATCTTTTAAACAAACTATCTATAATTTGAATTCCATCCTTTAACAGCCAGTTGAAGAGAATGTACCAGTGGTGAGCGTCAGTGGCAAACCGATCCAATATGCCATTAGGACTCCGTATCCAAGGATCGGTTCTACCGCCCCATCTTTAAAGGAAATCATGGATGGCAAAGGCAAGAGAAAAACCGCCCCCACTAAAATCCCTGAACCAAAGAAGTCGAAGAAAAGCCAACTGGTACGATTTTCTTATCTTTCGATTCTTGGTTTCGATTCACATCTTAAGCAAATAACTTTCCCATGCAGCCCCTTGGAAAAATCATTGGTCAGTCGACTTCCAAAGCTGCCGAAGAAACTGCACAGAAAGCTGCCGAGGGTGCAAAGATGCTAGTTGATGCAATATCGGTAACAATCCGATGTTTTCTATATTTATTTTCCTTTAGCTTAAATCGGCAATAATAATTCTCCCTTTTCAGCAAACAAATATCGTATTGCCTGATCCTCAACCAGCTCCAGCACAAGACATACAAGCAGAATCGGTTCAACAGGTAAATTTAATCCAATTATCATTTTCTTTAAATTTATATGCTTGAACTAACCGATTCAACCTGTAGACTGCCATTCTGCAACCAATCATCGAGGAACCAAGCACATCTGCTCAATCGGAGACCAACCGTCAACAAGCCGAAAAGACCATCCAATCGGAGGTCATTTCAGGGCAACAAATCGAAGAGAATGTTGAATCGGAGGCCATCCCTGAGCAACAGATCGGAGAATCAGTTACAAACACTCAATCGGAGGCACTCCCTGAACAGCCAACACTAATTTCACCAATACCACCTCCGATTGAACCGCCTCAACCACTTCAAATAGTTGTTCCTTTCACAAGCATTGCCCAGCCTCAAGTAATCCCCGATTATGTCCGGGAAGGACAATTTAAACTGGTATCAATTTGCCGCCTCGTGTCAATATTTCTTTATTACAATAACATGTTTTATTAACACTCCTTTTCAGGCACACGATCCTTCGGCAATGAGTCTCACATCATTTGACCTAGACGCCATCATCGGAGAAGAGGAAGTCAGTTCCGCTCAATCATCTACAGCCATCTCCGATGAGGCCAAGGCAAAGCTTCAAGAAATGCTGAATCATTTGAACAAAAGCATCGTCATCCTGGTTGAAGATGCCGAACCGATACGCCAAATCTTCAAGGAATTGAAGGGTCAACTGCCATCGGAGCTGGAGAACGCGATTATTCCTGCGGCTTTCATTGAAGGTCATCAACCCCAAGTTTCTGCCGCTCGTCAAAGAATATCGGATCGGCTAGCTCAGCAAGACTTATCCAAGAAGCGCGACGACGGCAAAGACGAACTAAAAACAATGCAGGCCCACATCAAAACTTTGGAAGCCGAACCAGCACGGCTAGAAGATCGGATGAAGCATCTCCAGGGTGTTGAAGCCGATCTACTCAAACGGCTTGAAGAAGTCCGCAAGGAGATGTCGGAGACCCAAGATGAACTCAACCAAATTCCAGCTTCCATCAAATCCGCACAAGAGAATTTGAACAAACGCTTGGAGGAAGTACGTCAAATTCACAAAAGTATCAAGAACATCCCTGGCTCCGATGTGGAAGACTTGGAAGAAATCAAGAAGATTGACAGCATTCGGTTGAGCGCGATCGAAGCGATCCGCAAGTTTCTGTAATGTTTAAACTTTTAGCTATGCTGCTCCGATGACAGTGATCATCGTTGAACCTGAATGATTCCGACGAAATCGATCGTCGATGAACATCCATTTTGTGTAAATATTTTTGCCCTTAAGGCGATACATATCGTATCGGCTATCTTAGACGATATCGCTTAGATCATCGGCTTTAAGAATCGATCCAAATGCTTGGATAATATTTCTTCAAATATTTTCCGTTAAGCGCCTTTGAAAACTCTTCTCCCTCCAACGTTTCCAAAATATATGTATTTCCTGGAACGCACCGATTTACACGATAGGGACCCTCCCAATTAGGCGACCATTTTCCAAACTTAGAACTTTTAGTCCCAATCGGCAAAATCAGCTTCCAAACCAATTCTCCTTCGATGAACTCTTTTGGCTTAACCTTTTTATCATAATACCTAGCAATACGTGCCTTATTATTTTCAATATTTTCCAATGCTCTTAATCGGGTTTCAACCAAATCATCCAACTCAAAATTCATCAAACTTTTATACTCATCGGCAGTCAAGTTTCCTTGTTCCGATATTCGTCTTGATCCGATTTTGATCTCCCAAGGCAAAACAGCTTCATGCCCATAAACCAAATGATATGGGGACAATTTAGTAGACCCATGACACGCCATGCGATATGCCCACAACGATTCGGTCAACGTTAGATGCCATCGCCTTGGTTGTTCATCAATCTTTCACTTGATGATTTTGATAATACTTTTATTTGATGCTTCTGCTTGACCATTGGCTTGCGCATAATAAGGAGAAGAATTCAATAATTTAATACCCATACTGGCAGCAAAATCTTGAAATTCATTAGACATAAACATAGTTCCCTGATCGGTTGTGATAGTTTGAGGAATACCAAACCGATATATAATATGTTCCTTGACGAATTCCACCATATTCTTGGAATCGGCAATCTTCAAAGGAATCGCTTCAACCCACTCAGTGAAATAATCAGTTGCCACCAATATGAATTTATGACCCTTGCTCGACGATGGATAAATCTGCCCGATCAAATCAATTCCCCATCCTCGAAAAGGCCACGGTTTAATAATCGGATTCATGGCTGACGCAGGCGCTTTCTGCACATTCCCAAATTTCTGGCACTCTTGGCAACCTTTATAATATTCAAAACAATCCTCTAGAATCGCTGGCCAAAAACAACCCGCCTTTCGAATAATCCATTTCATTTTATAAGCCGATTGATGTGCACCACAAACCCCTTCATGTACTTCATCCATCATATCTTTGGATTCCGATATACTCAAACATCGGAGCAAGACACCATCAATCGTCTTATAATATAATCGATCATCAAGTAATACATATTTAACAGCCATGAATCTTAACTTTCTGGAAACCTTTTGTGATGGATCCTTGAGATAATTTATAATTTCATACCTCCAATCTCCGATTTCTGGCTCAATCGTCATGATCTCATGAAAACTCCGATAGCCAGAAGCAGCTTGTGCCAAATTGTTAGCTTCCTGATTTTGAGCCTTGGGGATATGTTCAATATTGACCATCACAAATTCCTTCATCAATAATCGGCATTCATCAAAATATTGGATCAAAACATCATCTTTGCATTCATATTTACCGATTAATTGAAAAATTACCAACTGGGAGTCTCCAAAAATCTCAACAGTTTCAGCTCCGATTTCTAATAACAATTTCAATCCTTTGAGCAATGCTTCATACTCAACTCGATTGTTGGTAAAACTTGGATCCATCGGATAACTGAATTCAAAATTTGCCCCCCGAGGCGAAACAATAACGATTCCGATGCCACATCCTTGACCACATGAAGATCCATCAAAGAACAGCGTCCAAGGCATCGGATCGACCAATTTAACTTCTTTTCCGATATGCTGTGTTACGAAATCAGCCATTACTTGTCCTTTAACCGCTTTAGCCGATTCGTATTTTAAATCGAGCTTTGATAATGCTAGTATCCACTTTCCGATTCTCCCTTTTAACATCGGCATGGACAACATATATTTAACCACGTCGGTCTTGCAAACAATTGTACACTCAGAAGATAACAAATAATGTCTCAACTTAGTGCATGAAAAATATAGGCATAAACATAATTTTTCAACCGGCAAATATCTTGTTTCCGCATCAATCAACTTCCGACTCAAATAATAAACCACTCTTTCTTTTCCTTCAAACTCTTGTATAAGAACAGACCCGATCGCCAATTCATCGGTCGAGAAATATAATCGGAATGGCTTATCTTTCTGAGGTGGAATCAAAACTGGCGGTGTCATCATATATTGCTTTATTTCATCAAATGCTTTTTGTTGATCTTTTCCCCAGACGAATTCTTCATCGGCTTTTAATTTCAGCAGCGGGGAAAAAGGACGAATTCTCCCAGATAAATTTGAAATAAATCTTCTGACAAAATTAATCTTACCGATTAACGACTGGAGACTCGTCTTATCGGTAGGTGGCTCAGCATCTCTTATAGCCTTCATGCTCTTTTGTCCGACTTCAATTCCTTTTTCATGCACCATGAAACCCAAAAATTGTCCGACCGATACTCCAAACGCACACTTATTAGGATTCATTTTCAAACCATGCTTCCTTGTACATTCAAGAGTCTCTCACAAATCGGCCAGATGTTGTTTATATCCATCGGACTTCACTACTACATCATCAATATAAATTTCAACAATCCTGCCGATTAACTTGTGAAATGTATAATTCATCGCCCTTTGATATGTAGCGCCAGCATTTTTCAAAGCAAAAGTCATCACGACCCACTCGTATAGTCCAAGTGCACCAGGACATCGGAATGCAGTTTTAGGAATGTCTTCTTCTACCATAAAAATTTGATTATATCCTGCATTACCATCCATAAAACTAATCACCTTATGCCCTGAAGCTGCATCAACTAACATATCAGCAATCGGCATCGGATACCCATCCATCGGAGTCGCCTTATTAAGATTCCTGAAATCAACACAAACTCGCAACTTCCCATTTTTCTTGAAAACAGGAACGATATTAGATATCCATTCAGCATATCGGCAAGGTTGAATAAACTTAGCTTCATATAACCGAGTTATTTTGGCTTTTATCTCTTGGTCTAATTCGGGCTTAAATCGTCTCGGCGCTTGTTTAAAAGGCCGATACCCCGGTTTAATCGGTAACCGATGTTCAACAATAGATCGGCTTAAACCTGGCATCTCGTAGTATTCCCAAGCAAAACAATCACGATACTCTTTCAATAACTTTATTAATTCTTGTTTAAACTTAGGATCCAACTTTGCACTTACATATGTCGGCCGAGGTCTATCTCCTAAACCTATATCTATTTCCTCTAACTCATCGGCCGACATAAACCCTCGACCAAGTTTACCATCATCTTCAATAAAATCATCCATTAATACAAACTTTCAGAGCCGACTGCTAGGATCGGCTTTAGACCATCATCGGACACTTGGATAAAATTGCCTTCCCAATTCCTTCCCGATAAACACTCGATTCCTTCAAACTCCCAAACTGTCAAATCGGCGGTAGCGACGCTAACCGATTCGTCGGCCTGGACAGTCTCAATGTGATCCCCATGCCATTGAATAAGGCATTGATGCATGGTAGATGGCACACAGCAATTGGCATGAATCCAGTCACGACCCAGGAGCAAACTGTAGGACCCTTTGCTGTCGATGACGAAAAATGTAGTGGGCAAAGTCTTGTTCCCGATCGTCAACTCAACATTCAATGCCCCCCGATCCGGCGATGGATTTCCGCCAAAGTCCTTGAGCATCATATCGGTCTTGATCAAATCATCAGGTCCTTTGCCAAGCTTCCGATATGTGGTATAAGGCATCAAATTCACAGCAGCTCCTCCATCAACAAGCATCTTGGTCATCGGCTTACCATCAACATATCCTTTAACATATAAAGGCCTCAAATGCCGATATTTCTCATCAACTGGTTTGTCAAATACAGCTTGTTGTGGTTGTAGAATCAACTGCGCCATAGCCTCCTCAACTTCATCGGTCTCATCATCGGTTGAACTTGCATTGTATTCAGCAGGCAGCACAAACACCATGTTCACCGATGCCGATGGCCCATCATCATCACGTTTAGGCTTAGCTCTCCAAACCTTGGAATTGTCATCTTTTTGACACTTTTCCTTCAACAATTCTTTAAATTGGAGACGCTGAACCCTTCTCTTCTGAGTCTTGGTCAAACCATCAGGACACCATTGCGGGTTGACCCCAGGACGCAAGTCCGATTTGACCTCCTTCTCCGATTCCTGTGCGTCTTCTGGCTCTTGAATAATTTCTTTTTTCTTGTACACCAGACGATCGTACACAGAGAGACGGTCTGCTTTATAATTTAGGCGATCATCATACTTTCGGCGATCATTGTCCCATCGGTCATAACACCGATTTTCGCACTCACGCCGATCATGGTATTCACGCCAATCTTTGCGCTCCTGTTGATAAGCCACCTCATCATGCCAGTTGCATCAGCGTCTGAAATCCAATCGGTCATGCACGGACTGACGCTTCCTTTTTGAATCCCTGTAGTTTTCATATTGAACACTGCATTCTGGACAATCATAAATCGAAGGAAGCCTCAACTTTTCATTCCAACAGAACCTAAAAAATGGACACCCCCAATGATCTTCACTATCAAAACTCCTCATTGGAGGGCTCCGATCCCTTTCCTGTTGGCACATATACTTTTCAATGAGTTGCCCCGATGTAACCCTAGGTTTCTCGCCACGACGGTGATCATCCCGATAGTACTGATGGTTCCGATTTTGCACATCATCGGCCGTCACTTGGCAATCTGGATCGACAGCTCCCGATTTCTTCGCATTCTCCGACGTGAGGACTTTGGCTTTCATTTTCCTGTCGGGTGCTCCGATGTCAACCATATTCTGAGGAAATGGATGCCCATCAAGCTTCATCGGTTTTTTCCCAGTTTCAAATTTAATAATTCCTTTTTCAATCGCCGATTGAATCTCATTGCGGAAAACTTTGCAATCATTGGTATGATGAGAAACTGAGTTATGCCACTTGCAATACTTCTTTTTCTTCAACTCTTCGGCAGAAGGAATTGTATGATTCGGGGAAAGCCTGATTTGTTTTTCTGCTAGCAATAAATCAAATATTTTATCAGCTTTTATAATATCAAAGCTGTACCTTTCTGGCCCGACTTTCAACCATGGGCAGGCAACAGAATTCTTGTTCTTGGTCCATTCAGCCAAATCGACTTCAGCTTCCTCCCCATCGGAATCATATTCAATATTGGCAATTTTCCTCTGGAACTTCTCTCTCCGATAGTCATTGCCACGTCCTTCATGCTGAGAGAGCTTTTGAATCATGTGCCCCAAGCCTTCAAAATCTTGACTTGTATATCGGTCCCTGACCTGAGGCAACAAACTTTGAAATGCCAAATCGACCAACTGATCCTCCGATAAATTCAACGAGTAACATCGGCTGCGCACATCTCTGAATCTTTGGACAAACTCACTAACCGATTCACCGTTTCTCTGTCAGAGTGCTGTCAGATCGGATACCCTAGTTTCTTGTACTCCCATGAAGAAATAGGCATGAAACTGTTTTTCCAAATCGGCCCAGTTACTAATGGAATTCGGTGGCAATGATGAGAACCACGAAAAGGCCGACCCAGAAAGCGACATAGGAAACAATTTAACTTTCAACGGATCGATTGATGCTACTTCACCACACTGGATCGTGTATCGGCTGATATGCTCAATGGTGGTAACATCTCCCTGTCCAGAAAATTTATAAAAATCTGGAATCCTGAATCGGGCTGGCATAGGTAATGTATCAAACCAGTCCGGATACGGCTTCCGATACAGATAAGACTGTCCCTTAGGCTTCAGACCAAACTGATTCTTCATGACATCAGCAATCTTATCTGCCCAATCTTCCAGAGCGTAATTCCCCTGGCTAATCGGAGCATGAGTCATCATCACGGGTGTTTCATTAGGCACGATTGACGGCTCCCGATTGTCAGTTCCCTTGTTTTTTGGTCAATTTTCGGTGTTGAAGAAAACAGGGTACACCATCTTGCCATCGACTACAGGAATCCGGCTGCCAAACTGATCAATATGCTGAGTACCGCCGTATTCCTTGTTTTCCAATTCACCTTCCTGTTCTTCTTCTCCCCCTTCCACTGCTTTGTCTTTTGCCTTTCTAATCTTGGGAGCTTCATAGCTCTCAGGGTGTGTTTCTGGTGATGTAGACGAAGCGAATTGCGTCATCTTTTTCTTGATGTCCTTAATTGCTGCAGCAGCTCCAGTATCAAAGTAAGCAGGTCCCTTCTGGGCATCCTTTAATATAGCTCCATCCAGCAATTGAGCAATCAGTCCCACCACCGTGTTAACCAATATTCCAGATTGGTTAATCAAAGCATGACTCAAACCAGCATCAACAAAATCTTGGAAGAATTTTCTTTCCTCGGCAGTGATTCGATCAAACGCTTCCTGAGGAACAGGAAACTGATTTTTCTTAATCACCGCGTTGCGAGTTTTACTGAATGAGTCTAGGCACAGGTTCTTGAAGTCTTCAATTTGTGCTTCCACGAGTTTCTTCTGTTCATCACTGAGATCCTCCATCGTGACCGCAGGGACCACAGCTGGTTCTCCAGGTGCCATCGCAGAAGCTTTTTGTCCCACCGGGCGTGCCAAAATGTGTTGACGTCCAAAAAGTCAGGCGTTGACTCTCAGAAATTAACACTGTGGCCTGGAAGATTTGCTTCACTTCAGTGCAGGTCCAAAATCTCGAGGTTCGCAGCGTGCCAGTCAATTTGACCTGAAATTGACAAGGTAAAGTTTAATCAGTAAACAACGAGGAACTCATCGGCCAAGGCCCCGATTTGTCCCAACAGATCGGATCAACGTAAAACAACAGTCCGATTTGAGAGCATAAACCATCGGCTATGAGTCCGATTTGTAAAGATGTAACAAGTATTAAAACGTACCATCGGCTATGAAAAACCGAATCGTGAGAATATGACATTAATTTAAACCATCGACTGTGGAAGCCGAATCGGAGATAAACCTGATCTAAACATTTTCTTTAATATACATCTCTCTAAAGGTGATAAATAAACTGAATTGTATGTCACTAACGATCGGATCGATTGCGAGACAGCGTCGCTAGCAGGGCACCAACTAGTTCATTTATTCCGATAGGTCGATATATATCAAAGAACGTGTTCAAACAGATTTATTTGTAACATGCAGATTAGATCTAAATCAGCTATATAAGCAATAAGAACAGATCTATTATAAAACTTGAATTATGATAAAACAAAATAGATCTTTCTCTGATAGATGTAAGCCGATAAGATAAAACAGCAAGATACAGTAAAAGGTGAGCAATCTAAACGAAGAAGGGCGATACGCCTCAATCTAAAGCCTAGAATAACTCGATAAATTGGTGAATTAACTAAACGAAGAAGGGTGATACGCCTCAATCTAAAGCTTAGATTAATTCGATAAGTGTGTCGGACTTACAGACAAACCGGAGGTCAAGAATGATGCAGCCCTGCATGCTGAAGAACTCGACGAAAAAGGTTTGGGTGGCACGTTAGGCCAAAAGTTGTGTTTGATTGAATGGTTGTGTGAACATTTTTTACAATGGCGCAGGGTTTATATTTATACCCTGGAAATCTAACTAAAATTGCCGGCTACAACAATATCTCTAATTTATTTAAAGCAATCTAATCTTAAACTACTAAAACTATTACAATACTTGATGCGCAATCTGGCCCTGAAGAAGCTTCCAGACGCCTTCCTCTTGGTTAGTCGTACACGCTCCGGCCTCCTTTATCTCGTGTCCAATCAGGACTCCTATCGGAGGAACTCCGATCGGAATCGGACGTCTCCCAGAATCGGACTCGGCTTTTATCTGGACTTTTATCATACACACGCTCAACCGAATCAAAATCTGGTGTCAACAACAAGTCATATGTAAGTATGAATTATTTTAATTCATACCATGAGTTCTTCGTTAGTCGCTTTTTTGGAAGAAATAGAGGTATGGATCCACTGGCAGATGAAGTATCCGCATAGATTCGTCCCTTGTTCCTGTCTGGCACACTAAAAGTAGAGAAGAATAAAGTTAGACGTAATAACTATATATTAGTGTGATTTTACGAGATATGCGGGTACTCCAGCTACATACCGGAAAGTCCGTCTTCACATCCAATTTTTGTTTGAAATTTCCTCGAACATTTGCACAGAAACGTGCCCATGCCATGTCAATCAGGTCTAAAACTGGTTTGTAATCTTCTTGTGGTTTCCGCATTGAGTCCAAGACAATAATTTGACCAGTGTTTATGATGACCACAAGGAGTATCTAGTGGAACCTGTAGATATATATAAATACATGCACAAGTATTGAGAACAAAGTCTTAAAGTTATACATATATAGAGAGAAGTACTCACGTGAAATTATATTGCAAAAGAATGTAAGTCTTGCTTCTTTGTCTCTCCAGGTACAAGTATATGTTGTCCACCGTCTTTAGTGGCTTACCGGATACAAGTACCGCATTTATCATGCATGGATCCATGAAGCCGACATCATCATATGATTTTTCGCGGCATGTATGGATCTCCATCCTACATGACAACAATAGATTGTTATTGTTGCAAATTGTAATTAAGGAAGCAAATATTGCGAGAATAGATGAGTGAAACAAACTTACACAACCTAGCAGCTCATCAATGAGAGGTCTATGGCATCTTGATGGTACAACATATACACATCCTTGAAATCCAAAATTAAGAGACCCGGCCCACGGAAGTAATCACGGTCTTGTATCAAAACATTGAGCATTAGTCTACCCTGTTTGGACACCTTCAGGTACCACGTATGGAATCGGTACGCTTAAGTGGTTAGTAGCTTCACAGAAAATGGGGGCACCATTGGTTCGCCATATCGAAAATCCCAATGTTTCACTGGTGTGGCCTTAGGAATTTCGCCATATAAAAGTTGTGTCAGTGAGAGGCCCGTATCCGCGACCAACCGAGCAAGTTCTTCGTCGTTAACATCCTGTTGCCCTTGCGTCCTCCTAGCAGAGTTCTGACCGACTTGTTACTTCTTAGGAGTGACCGCCTTCTTCCCCGAGGATCCACGGCTGGCTTGTTTCTGCTGATAAGACTTTGCAAGCTGGCGGTCGTAATCAGATACTAAGAATCTCTTCTGATTCGCCACGTTCATTGTTCTAAAAAAGGCCTTCGCTTTCGGATCTATGTGTACCGGCTTCTCTGGCTCATCTGGTTTGAAATGCTCTTTGACCTGGGCTTTGACTACCAAAGCAGTTTCCTCGTCAGTTTGGTCGTAAGGTAACTTCTTCCTTATGGCGGCCAACTTTTCTTCTTAGGTAGGTTCTTTTTCCACCATTTGATGTAGCTTTTTCTGGCGAGTAGTCCGTGGTGGGGGCGTAGCTTGACGCTTTGGGGGATGCCGTGCTGGTGGAGAAGGAGACATGTGTGAGCCGGCATCATCCCTACCTGGAGGTGACAGCTCTGGCTCATCCTCGTCCCTTCTTGAAGGTGACGGTGGCTGTGGGGGATTCCTGGGTGGAGTAGATGATGGCTCTTGACTGCCAAATTTGACGTAACGCTTCTTCCATAGAATGATACTGCCGTGGGCAGCATCCGCTAACATCCTTTCTCCGTCGCCACCTTCGATGTCGAGCTCTAAGTCATCATATCCTTCACAAATTTGCTCGACCCCCACCTTGCAGTAGCCACTTGGAATCTGTGTCCCATGAATGGTCTGCCCTTGCTCCACTGGATAAGCCATACCGTAAGCCACCTTAGTGGATAAGCTCCGGCATGGTATATGAAGCTCACATGGTGTACGCAGAGTGATTTCGTCCACTGGATAGCGAGCACTCTCATCCCCGACATCGGCAGGTGGGAGCTCCGTGAAAGCAACATTGCTGCTACGTTGGGAGGGCGGGCTAACACCATCAGCTGATCCAACAGCTGGTACAAGTACTGCTCCCGGCACCGTCTACCCTTGGCTATGCAATGTCTGTATCTGTCTAGACACTTCATCTGCGATGCCGGCCTTTGTCTGCTGAAGCTCTCTTTCAAAGTTCTCTACTCTTCTCTCCTGAGCGGCCTTAGAGCGGCTTCGACTCTTGTACGTGCCACTGTCCGCAGGGAATGCAACCTTCCACAGGACGACGCCGACACCTCTAGCTCATCCGGGATGTTCGGGGTTCCCCAGAGCCCTTGTTAGCTCGTCGTTTTCTCTGTCGGGAACGAATGTCCCATCGGCTTTCTCTTTAAGTACCTTAAGGATAGCACTGGCTGCCTCTTTTAACTCATCATTGTATATAAGCGACCCATCATTAAGATCCAGAGTGCCACCATGAGCGTAGTACCAATGCCTTGATTGCTCGGGCCAATTCATTGTCGCCGGCATGACCCCGGGCAACCAAATCTTCTTCGATCTTGTCCCAGATAGGAATTTTCCTCTTATAGCCAGTTGGTCCAAGAGAGTGGAAGTACTGTTTCTTCGTGGCATTGATCCTATTCTGTCGCGAATTCTTTTCACCTAACTCCGACCGCCTGTACTGCACGAACGAATCTCAATGACCCCTTAGCTTTGGGTAATCACCAAAGTTGGGTGTCAGGTTCTTCTCACCATATTTCTTGTACATGTTCTTCTTCCATGTTTGAAATGCAGTACACATCATCCTTAGAGCCTAATTTTTGACTCTTTCTTCTGAACCTTCAGGCACTGTGAAACGTTCTTTCAGACTGGCCCATAGCATTTCTTTCTCTGATTGCGGCACGTATGAATGATCATCGCTGGGTTTCCACCTCTGCAGGCTGATGGGCACGTGGTCTCTCACTAAAACACCACACTGATTGGCCATCTTTGTAGCAGCTTTATCTGGCGCAACTGGCCGACCATCTTCTGCCACATCTGTGATTATAAGTCTGCCCTCTAACTTTTTGGTCGGGCCACGTTTCGTCCTCTTCGATGATGAGGACCCAGAAGGCTGTGAGCCTGAAGGCTACACGTACGAGAAAGAAATGTATCAAGATCGCATGCTATATCAATATATATATATATATATATATATATATATATATATCATCATATTGACAATATGTATACATGTATACCTCCTCTGCGTGAACATTTGCAGCAGGTTCTTCCATGCCATCACCAGACATATTGAGGTATTGGCTGCCATCATCACCACCTGCCTCCTCCTCGACGTCGAGGAGGTTAGTGGCACGTGCACTGCCTTTTGCGATTGCGTCCATCATAATCATTTCGTCTTCCGTCATCATCTTGGCACCTAAAATTGTATCAAATTCTATCTTATTCTATGAAATTACACTAATGATAAGACAATTTTGATGATCTTCTATCAAATTCGATGAATTTCAATCAAATTTGATGAATTTCCGTCAAATTCAACCAATTTCAAAGTAATTTCTACCAACTTCTAAGAATTTCTATCAAATTCGATGAATTTCTATCAAATATACATGAAATAATAATTAGAAAATTAACTTGTTAGTATGTATTATTTGACATACATACTATTTAGTATTTGTAATTTATCTTTTTAGTACATACTATTTAGTATTTCAAATTTAACTTGTTAGTACGTATTATTTGACATATATATTCTTTAGTATTTTCAATTAAATTCTTTATATTTAGTATTTGAAATTTAACTCGTTAGTATGTATTATTTAACATATCTACTATTTAATATTTGCAATTTAATTTGTTCACCATTTAGTGTTTTCAATTAATTCTTTTATATTTAGTATTTAAAATTTAACTTGTTAGTATTTATTATTTGACATATATACTATTTAATATTTGTAATTTAAATTGTCCACCATTTAGTATTTGCAATTAATTTTTTTATATTTAGTATTTGCAATTTAACTCGTTAGTATTTATTATTTGACATATATACTATTTAATATTTGCAATTAAATCTTCAAATAAAATATTAATAAAATAATACTTGAACATAACAACTATATTACGTACCATAATGCTTCAACATAATTAGAATTACATAGCATCATGCTTCAACATAAGTACTACATTATGCTTGAACAGCAATAATTGTTTTCTTTACAAGAGTGCCTTTGTTATGATCGTTGCGAGCGTTATGAGCATCTTCATTGGCCAACAGGATGCTTGTGTCAACCTCCACACTGAACGGAGACACCTCGTCACACCTATTATAATCATCTTCATCGGTGACGTCCTCGACACCCATGATTTTTCTTATCCCCGTGAGAACTATGTGCCGTTTTGGATAAAGTTCGGAGTTGTTTGTTTGCAGAGTCCCCGTCTTGGGTTTGGTAGATATGTCCTTCACATAAAACACTTGATGCACATCCTTGGCGAGCACGAATGGTTCGTCTACATAGCCAAGTTTGTTGAGATCCACAGTTATCATGCCGTAGCGGTTTATATTAACACCTCCACTTGTAAGTTTCACCCATTTGCATCGAAAAAGAGGTATTTTCAAAGGTCCATAATCTAGTTCCTAGATCTCCTCTATCTGGCCATAATATGAGTCCCTGTTCCCTTTGTTGTCATAGGCATCTATACAGACACCACTATTTTGGTTGGTGCTTTTGTTGTCTTGGGCTCTCGTGTAAAATGTATACCCATTTATGTCATAGCCTTGAAACGTCAAGAATGAGGATGATGGTCCCCTTGCTAAAAATGCCAGCTGTGTATGTATTGTCTCATTACCCATGAGCTTTTGTCACAACCAACCAGCGAAAGTTTCTATGTGATGGCGTGTAATTGTTGACGGTCCTTAGACGCGCCAATTGTGAACCGCAAGCGCTCGGATCATCGTAGCTCTTCCCTTAGAGTATTCCATCCAAGGTTTATCGATCCGTGGATCGACATTGAACTTACTAGGGTTCCCCATCTAATCTACGGATCTATTCCTAGCATTAAGCATTGATTGCATATAGAGGTAAACCTTTATGATGTGAGTGAGTATAAAGGTTGATCTCATCCGGAAGCGTAGGCAAAGATAACATAACCAAGGTTAATGAAGGCCTAATCGTATCTAGGTACAACTCTTAGTCAAAAGGTGATCAAAATAATAGATTGCATCTCTACCAAAGGTACCCGAGTCTTCTCTCCGAAAGGTGGCTCACAAGCGACCTACTTTCCAATGGTCACTGTCGTGAGGTGCGTGCCAACGCCTAAGGTTTCCCAAAGCTTTACCCAACCAACTAGCAAGTGCTCGACGAGCTTCCTCTTGTAGTGGCTTGCGACAACTCCCATCGTACTCGCCATTGATCCAACTCTACATCACGTCATCGCTAGAACCTTTCCCTCCGTCATGCTGTCACCACACCAGGGTAATCGACGGACTAGCTAAAACGCGCTACTTCAATGTATCCATAAGATATGGACTAATTACCACAATTAGATCTAATCTTACTAAGAACATATGATGATCGTACATATGGATATAAAGCATCAAAGAAGTAGACCAAGGTTGAGACAACAAGAATATAGATTAGATTGATATCACCATCATGCGTGTATATACCCCGATGAATCTTGGGGCTTGACTCTTGAGCTCCGCCGTGGCACAACCACGCAGGGAGGACATGACGGCTAGGTTTGGCCTATGCCATGCCCTAGGTACTTTCGAAGACTTGCAGCGACCCTCGTCTCCCTTTGGTGTATGCCCTAGTTTTCGCCGACTTCTGGTGGATTGATGTGCGTGGCTCCGGGCATCGAG
>CM014277.1:18029987-18040397 GCA_004135705.1 Alloteropsis semialata
CATTTAAATACCCCACATAGTATCATATAAAAAATCCCAAAGTACGCCTATATATGCTTCTAAATTACACCTGTCTCATTATTTTACTGAAAACAAATAAGCATATACTTTAGATGTATTTTCCTTGTCTTTTTACTTATCTTTTCGAGTCGTTTCTATAGGCGGTACTTATCAAAGTTTACATATATATGTTCCTCTTTCATCCGGAGAAATAGACTTGCATGATGATGTCACCGTGACACCATGCAGACTAAGCCATGAGTGTTTCTATTTCCATGTCAAGCATATAGCTCAAGCTAAAAATAAGGTTTGAACAAAACAAATAAATGCCTATTTTCATATGAAAGCACATAGCACAATCTAATAATAAGGTTTGAACAAAGCAAAGGCCAAACACATATAGATGTGGGATGCAAACAGAAAATTTTTTGAAAACACGTAAAGTAAATCACAACTAGATAAAGATAAGAAAATATATAAGTATGATGTGGTAAAATATAAACAATTGAGAAGAAGCAAAGATAAAACAATTTTCATTAGCAGTGCGCCCTATATTTATTCATAATTTGTCAACACAAATTTGTTGACACTAATGTCTCCTTGCTAGACCGTGTAGAAGCACATATTGATATACCAGTGAAATATAGAAATTGACAAGGGAGAGAGAAATTAAAGGACAGAAAATACTGCGTTGGCAAACCTACTACCCAGCTTGATTAATGATTATTCATATTGCATCGCATTTCTAAGTTCACCTACTATGGTCTTATTTAGTTCGGGCGAATTCGATCGAATTTCTTGTAGAAAAATGTATTGGGAAGTGTAAAAGCAGAGAGAGGACACGTTGTTCAATGCGTTACCTTTTGGTCGAATTGACCGAACTAAACAAGGCCTATACTGCATGCTTGCCCAGGTTCAGTCCGTGGCCGTGCCAAGTCATACCTTCACCACTGCACCTGCATGTTTCTGCGCGCTGCCGTGTGCATGCTGGTCAAAGTCCAGTAGTCACCGACCAAGTCCATTCAATAGTGAAATATATAACCAGAATTGTAATTCTGAATTCTTATATCAATCATGCGCTGATACATACACACAAAAGGAGATCATTTGCTTAGTCACAAGGATAACATAAAAAATTTGACGTCTAGTATATGCAAGAATGTGAAGTAGACTCTGAAATCACGACCAGAGAAATCTTACACTACTGCAGGCTGAGCTTTCTGCCTGCAGGCATTTCACAATCTATGTAGAAGCATTAGTAAATTCAGTGGACAAGTCACTTGTTTGACCATGCCCAAATACGTACCCAACCACCATGGACGAGCACCCCAGCCGTACCTTAAATAGAGGGCCATCCTCGTTGCACCCCATCACCAAGCGGATCGAAACCAGAGCTCAGAGCAATCAAGAAAAGCCCCACCACCTCCACGACCATTACGAGCAAAGCCATGGCCGGCAGCAGCTTCGCGGCTCTCTCCTGCGTCCTCCTCGCGGCGGCGCTGCTCGCCGGCACCGCGGCGGGGCAGAACGAGAAGCACCTGCGCGTGCTCTGGCACGATGTCGTCGATGGTGTAGGGCACGTACATCAGCGCGGGGAAGCACAGCCTCTCGCTGATGATGACCATGAACTTCGTGTTCACCGCCGGCGCCTACAACGGCAGCAGCCTCGCCATCCTCGGCGCCAACCCCGCTGAGCGGAGGCTCCGGGAGATGGCCGTCGTCGGCGGCACCGGCGTGTTCCGGTTCGCCACAGGATACTGCCAGGCGAGCACGCAGTGGGTCGACAACAGGACCGGCGACGCCATCGTCGAGTACAACCTCCACGTCCGCCACGACTGAGATGGATATAGATATCATCCGCGTATATATATACATTTTATTGTGAGATGTGTTCAATTTTTTTGTTTGCAGGACAGATGTGTTGAATCTTTAAAATGATGCAGAGTAGTGAGAGGAGGGGTACGGTGAAATAAATCATGCTTGCTTGTATTCTTTTGTGTGTTGAACGGGAGTGATCTTATGAATCAACTGTGCTTATGCTTGCGGGCCTTAGTTGTGATTGAAATTTATAGCACTTTCCTCGTTACCACCAAATTCTTTGGTTTTTTCCCACTCCCATTAGTTTAATTTTTATCTTCCATGGATGCCATTGCCGTGATGCCGTCAATGTGACTGCACAGGCCCACCAATTAAACACCAGCTTCCGGTCACTTTTCAATGCATAGCCTTTTAGCAAAGACAGCATGGGCCCACGAACCGAGGGGCTTATGTCTTGACGAGTCGATTGAACCCAGAGAGGAGTAGAGGACTATCACCAGTCCACCCTAAACCCTAGATCGAGACTAGGGATGGCAACGGGCACGAAATATCCGCACACCCGCGGATACTAAACCCGATGGACGCGGATATGGGCATAGGTTTATGCCCGCGGGCACGGGCACGGGCGCGAATTTATACCCAATGGTTATTTGCTCACGGGCGTGAAAAAAATGATATCCGTGCCCGCAAACCCGCCATACCCGCTCCAGTAGCTGACATGTGGGACCTAGTAGACCCAAGATATATAAAGTCAGTTAGGGTTTCAACTCATCCTATCCCTTCATTCTGTTTCAACTCTCCCGGCCGCCACCGCGCAATGGACACTCACCCTCTCCCCTCCCGCACTCGCCCCTCCCCGTCAAAGGCTCGAATCTCTCGTGCGCCCCTAGATCTAGCGCCGCCGAGACTGGAATCGGAGTCCTAGACCAAGCCGAACGAGTGAGCAACCTCTCATGGTCCCACTGCCACCGGCCCGCCGCCCTCGGACACTTGCCTCCCCATCCTCGTCCATCGAGGCGACCATCCGCCGCTCGATCCACCGATTGCCGCGCCGCCAGAAATCATGTCGTCGCCGCCCGGGGTCCCTCGCCGATGGAGGCCCCTGTCCGTCACCTGCTCTCCGCCCAGAAGCTCTTGCCGCTTGAGACTCTAATCTGACACATGTATGAGCTACCTCTGCCGCCACCAGTCCACATTGATTTACTAGAATACAAATTCTATTGTAACTTGAACTGGTTAACTAAAGATTGGCAAAGAGCAGTCCATGAATCTAATTTGCACTTGTTAATTTCTTTTTTGTAGTCGCAACAGCCAGTAGCTCTATCGACGATGCTGCTGAGAATGAGATGTATCACTGTATCAGACTTGTTCACGGGCTGAGATATATCTGTTGAAAATTTGAGATGGCTCTTTGTTGAGATATCCCTATTTAGAGAATTTTTTTTAACATGTGCTGACTGTTGAGATGTATAAATGAGAGCTTGAGATTGTTAGAGTTCACGCTTTGTGGATAGACGGGCGTGCCCGCGGGTATACGATATCCACGGATAGCGGGCACGGGCGTGGTTTTATGCCCGTGACGGATTGCAGGCGCGGGCACGGGCATGAGGTTTTGCTCACGGGCATGGATACCTGCAAGTAGTATCCGCGCGGATTTTGCCTGTTGCCATCTCTAATCGAGACCAATGTTATTAAGTCATCCGACTAATCGTGATTAGTTGTCCTTATCGCTCCGCTGCCACCGATAATACCCACCGATGCGATTTGGCCGACTAGAAAGCTGGTCGTCCGACTAATCATTGACTAATCATGATTAGTCATCCAATTAAGTCGTGGACGACTGGTTTAGCTGGTTTTTAACATGCTTGTAGAGCACATGACATGGAGAGTTTTGGAATTTTAATTTGGCCATTAGGTTTTAGTACTCCCTCAGTCTTAAATTACAAGTCGTTCTAATTTTTTAAAGTCAAAATATCTCAAGTTTGACCAAATTTATATAATAAATTATTAATAAATATCTCAAGTTTAACCAAGTTTATACAATAATCTCAAATTTGGAATTTTAATTTGGCCATTAGATTTTTTTATTAAATACATTTCATAGTATATTTGTTCAGTGTCATAAACCTATGTAATCCTCTATACAATTTTGATTAAACTAAAAATGGTTTGACTTTGTAAGGAAGTTGTAATGCTTTGAATTAGATGAATCTTTACTTGGTTGAATTTTAGATGGCTGATGTTATTTCCATTTGATGTTGAGATCTTTTTTATTTATATACTGAATTTGCTTAATTATGCCTCTCTTCAGTATAAGACTGTATATGCATACTATGTACTAGGCAGGACGACTAGAGCACGATCAGCCACGACTAGGTTCGACTAATCGGCCTGATCGACGACTAATCGCGACTAGTCGTCTTATCGATAGTCTTACAACTAGGTTCGATTATACGATTTGAAAACATTGATCGAGACATGGGAGTCAGCGAACACTCGGCGTGTGGCAACCGACGAGTGAGCAGAGCGTGGCGCGGCCTGAGTGCAGGGCCAGGGTGCGGCCTTGGTGCTAAGGGGCCTGGCACGCGAGACCTCGGTACGGATGACTGAGTTCTGTGGCCTCCAGGCACAGGGAAGAAGCAGCAGGAGCGAGGCATGGAGGAGAAGGATGGCGTAGGGAATACTTCCTCTGTCCCGGTGCCGTGTTGATTTTTTCTAATGCATATTTGACCATTCCTTTTATTCAAAAAATTTGTTACTTGTTTATTTAATTGTTACTTGTTTTATTATCAAAAGGCTTTTTATGACACATATTTCTACTTATTTGCACTAATATTTTGAATAAGACAAATGGTCAAAGTTGTGTTTCAAAAGTCAATAGTGAACTACAGTTTAGAACAGAGGCTATTTAATTGTTACTTGTTTTATAATCAAAAGGCTTTTAAGTATGACTCATATTTTTACTTATTTGCATTAATTTTTTGAATAAGACAAATGGTCAAATTTATATTTGAAAAGTCAACAGGGAACTACAATTTAGAACGGAGGGAGCAACTTCTTTCAGATCAAGACCAACATCATTGGCTTATTCTTGGGTATGTGTTGTTCCTGAATTTGTGTTCTTATTTGTGGATGTTGTGTGGAGCTAAGGATAAGCAACAAGCAGTAGTACTAACTGTTATAGTTTTGAATCCATATTAATGCAAAGGATGTTCCCTAAATCGATATATTTGATGGACATCCAACTTGTGGTCAATCATAGAAGTAGAGAGGATATGTATTGTTTTATTGTGAAACTAAGCGTAGCTTAGTTGATTAAATTTTTTTATGGTGGAACCTGCCCATTTGGGTTCGAGTCTCCGACTCAGCACGGGTGTCACATTTACCTGGATTTATTTCAGGATTTAACCGGTGATATTCTTTCAGTGGTAGGCGACGTGCCCGTCGATAGCGAGGCGCCTGTGGTGACTTCGTCAATCTCAAGATTGGAACAGCCAGCCCAGTCTCTCGGAGGTGCTCATAGGGGTATGGTTTGCGTGTGTGTATTCATAGGAGTGAGTGTGCGTGCGTGTGTGAGCATCTGCGTCTATACTGGTCTTTCGCAAAAAATGTATTGTTTTGTTAATAGCAGGGTCGTGGATTCAGACGTGCAATGTTAAGGACTTTGTTGATGATATTGTTGAGAAGTATCCTCCAAGGTATAAAGAACTTGTGAGGGTTGCCTATTATGAGTGGGCTAGTGGAAACCATTTAGAAGTCAAATCATACCAAGATCTCTTGCGGCTGCCTACCCTGAATAATTGGGCAGACAGAGGAAGGAGATTAGCACGCTTCATCACCAAATGGCGGTCAAAATTTTCACCGCGAGTTCCAAAGTGACTCAGCGGTGAAAATGATTTCCACTGCCGGTTTGTGGCTGGTACCGACGGTGAAAATCAACACAACTCACCTATGGTTTGTAACATGAACCGCAAGTGGTAATCTTATTTTCATCACCGGTTTGCACACCTATTTTATAATTTTCTAAGATTTTCTGAACTAGTAGCATATAAGGAGCAACCATAAAAATTTCAGTATGAACAGACTTACGGCCTGGACTCTAAAAATTTAAGAAGGTTCAACATATTATAACAAAAAGTCTAAATATAAATGACTACATTCGGAAATTATGAACTTTGGCATGGAGTCTTTTTATAGGTGTATAACATTCTCATAAAAAATTTAACACATTGTAAGAAAATTAGACTAAACATTGTTCACAAACAAATACATCTCACACACCCTATCGAAGTCTTTTCCACACCCTAAAACATTATTTTTAGTTATATTGTATGGAAATATTTTTTTTACTTATGCTATACTGCATATAGGTTATTATAGAGGAGCTTTGATTTTTTTTGAAATGATTTTCAATTTTTTATAGATTAAATGAACTTTTAGTGCTTATAAATTAATTTTCTGTACACAGATTTTTTTTGAATTCTTATATTATTTTTCTAATATTTTTTCTTGAGCTAGGAGCTTATAAGGGATAATCACAAAAAATTGCTGCTTGATCGGACTTTAGTTGTGGCCTCTAGAAATTTATAAAAATTTAGAGACGTTAAAATAAAAGGATCGCATCCCCATTCATCACAGGTGATGGTGTGGTGCAGTAGTTAGGTGAGTATTGCAGGAAGCCAGAGGTTTTGAGTTCGAATAGTGGTGTTACATAGAGAGGGTGGCTGGTTTGTGGGGGGAATATTAATTTATTTCTATCATTTAATTTTTTTCTGCAGTTTTTAATATGGTTTCTGAAATTTTTTCCACTGCTGGCGGAAACCGGCGGTTATATATAGGCTTAATTGAATATATGCCATTACAATTGTTACTGTTTACAGATATACCATTACAATTTCTGATATTGTAAGCATGCCATTACAATTTGACAGCTATTGGAAATTTGCCATTACGTACCTTTTCAACTTGTTTAGAAAAAGTTTTGGACTGAAATGCCCATCTCCTTATTCCACCTCTCTCCATGGCCGGCGGAGAGGAAACTAACGTGGTGCTCTGATTTTGTGCTGCAGTTCCATTCCGACCACAACTTTGGACCATTAAGTCTTTACCTCGCTGTGAATTTGAACGTGTACGTTGGTTGGCTCCTTACTGTGTCTAGCTAATCTCTTAGTGATGGATTGTTTGTTTCTTGTCCGCTGTTGTCCAAATGCGCGAAGGTGGCGTAGACTGCCGCCAGCGGGTTGGGCCCCGTCCCAGCGCACAGCGAGGAAGTCGTCCCCGTTGCAGGACGCGGGGAACGGCAGCGCGGACAGAAGCAAGATGACCTCGACCCGAAGGCCAAGACACCCTCATTTCAGGCGGCGACAAGCACCGCCAGCGCAAGCAGGAGAACCGTCGTCGCCAAGGAGTGGAGGCATGGGGCGGCGCGCGGCGGAGGCAGCTGCTACCATCTTCCAGGCTTTCGTCATGGGGAGCTCGCGGATTGGACGGGCGGAGTGGGGATGGTGGTGCGACCGCCGCCTCCCTTCAGCCTGTGGCCTGTCCCCCGCCGCACATAGGCCCCTCGTGCTGCCACTGCCGGCCATGGCGAGAGGTAGGAGCCTAGGGTATTTTGGTCAAAAAAGTTATCCAAACATGTCGAAAAGGTATATAATGGCATGTTTTCAATACATGACAATTTGTAATGGCACATTTACAATATCATAAATTATAATGTCATATCTTCAAACTACGATAATTGTAATAGCATATATCCAATTAATATACTCACGAGAAGATGTAGACCACTCACATACGAATATGGACTAACATTGTTGATAGACGTCTACCACTCAACAAACTAGGGATGCAAGCGGCGGCGGGCTCCACGGTGAACCCACTGGGTTAGCTGGCCTGCGCACCCACGAACTACAGCTAAAATAATCCGCTTCGATAGAGCGGGTCGACGCGGGTAGCCCGCAATTGCCCAGCGGCGCCGCATACCCGCATTTTCCTCCCGATTTCATGTTTTCATCTGCTAGCGTGTGCTGTAACGCCATCATAGGTACGGTTGGTAGCACACATTGGTACCGGTTGGTGTCACCAACCGGTACCAAAGGCCTGGGCCTTTGGTACCGGTTGGTGACACCAACCGGTACCAAAGGGGCTCTGCGTATAAAAGGGCCTTCTTCCTCCCCCAGCCTGAGCCATGGCTCATTTCTTCATCCTCCATTGAGCTCGGCACTACTAGAAAATGGTCTATCGGTCACCCGCCTTTAGTACCCATTGCTTATGACCCGGTACCAAAGGGGTCATTGGTACCGGGTCTAAATTTGATAGGCCCCGAGGACCTTTTGGTACCGGTTGGTAACACCAACCCGTACCAAAGACCACCCTTTGGTACCGGGTGGTGTTACCAACCCATACCAAAGGGTCTGGACACTTTGGCCCTTTGGTACCGGGTGGTGTTACCAACCCATACCAAAGGGTCTGGACACTTTGGTACCGGTTGGTAACACCACCCGGTACCAAAGACCCCCCTTTAGTACCGTCCTTTGGTACCGGTTGGTGTTACCAACCCGTACCAAAGGCCCCTCCACGGGTTAATTCAAAAGGAAAGCATCTGGGAGATGGTCAGCTACGGTGTCTAGGTGAGATGGTAAGGAACCAACGCACGAAGCAAGAGGTCCCAGGTTCGAACCCCGCGTGCCGCACGCGCGTATTTTCGCGTCAAAAATCGCGTGACTTGTGACTTGTGACTTGCGCGTGTGTGGGAGCCTCCCTGGGATTTAAATTATTTTTTTTGACACCAATACCCCTTACCACCCGGTACCGATGGACATGTCTCTGCTAGTGCGGGTTGAGGGAGGTCATGCCCAAAATTTTCATAAATTTTGGAGATTTTGCAAACCAAGTCCGCTAGAAGGTTAGCAACTTCATCCTCTCTCTTTTGACGGTTAGTATGGTCTATTTTATGCTCTATGTTTTGAGTAATTTGTGTTTTGTGGAATGGATTGAAATAAGAGATTTTAGATTTAATCTTCATTTTTATTATGAATTTGTAATAGAGAATCACTATATAGTAAGTTATTGCATGTGTAGAGATGATGCACAAATTTTTAGACATTGTTTAGATTTTTAGATTATTTGTAGAAACTTTAAATGATTTTCATATTTATGCTTATTATGATTTTTAAATATTATAAATGATATTCATATTTAGGCTTATTATGATTTTTAGAGATTATAAATGATATTCATATTTAGGGCTTGTTTAGTTGGAATAGGAAAGTTTGTGAACTTTACTGTAGCAATTTTAAACCAAAGATTAGGAAGACTAAACATGATCTAATTATAAAACTAATTACATGGATGGATAGGAAATCGTGAGATGAATCTATTAAGCCTAATTAAGCCATCATTATATATTGTTTACTGTAGCACAATGTTGTCTAATCATGGCCTAATTAGGCACATTAGATTCGTCTCGCAAAGTTACCCAAGGGTTATGGAATGGGTTTTGTCATTAATACACGTTTACTACTCCATGCATGTAAGATTCCCTTTGATGAATAGTAAAAATTCAAAAAAGTTTGAAAAGTTAGAGGAACTAAACATGGCCTTAGACTTATCATGAATTTTAGAATTACATCTTTGTAGAGGCTTCAAATGATGTTGATATTTAGGGTTATTGGGATTTTTAGAGATTATAAATGATGTTCTTATTTAGGCTTATTACAAACTTTAGAAATACATCTTTTTAGAGGCTTCAAATGATGTTGATATTTAGGGTTATTAGGATTTTTTGAGATTATAAATGATATTCTTATTTAGTTAGATTTTAAATTCAACTTTACTTCTCATGGTTGTCAATATCTTGAACTAAAACAATTCAACTCTAGGCATGCCTATGATGATATCAAATTTTACCTAGTTTCCTTGCTGGGTAACATATGATGACCTTGAGCTTAAGCTTGTATTGTATAGTTATGCTTCTTATGGTTGTCATCAAACCATGAGACACATCCAAGCCCAAGCAATGGATCGGTTGTGATGGTTGGGCTGGGTGTGTCTCATGGTTCCATGCCTACCGTGAACCAATTTTTTTACCACCTGTAATGTTTCTTATGCTCCAAGTTCAAGGTCAAATGAAAGACAACATATCTGAGGCAAATCACTCCTTCCATTTTTTTTGAGATGAGTAAAAGTAAGACGTTGATAATTTTGAAATGTGGTTGTCGGCCATCGTACCCTTGGTTTGTTGCAGGGTGATGTAGGGGAGGTGCTGTCGAAATTTTTAGAGATTATAAAAGATATTTTTGTTAAGGCGATGATTGTATCCTTTATCGGGGCAAGGCGTACGAATCTTTGGATGCCTGTCCGGTTTGCAATTGTTCGCGGTATAAAATCAGGCGAGACGACCCTGGTGATGTTGAGGGAGAGCCCCCCAAGAAGAGAGTCCCTGCCAAGGTGATGTGGTATTTCCCTATAATATAACGTCTGAAGCGCTTGTTCAGAAATAAAGAGCATGCTAAATTGATGCGGTGGCACAAAGAGGATCGGAGGGAAGACAATATGTTGAGACACCCCGCTGATGGGTCCCAATGGAGAAAA
>CM014277.1:18047225-18062788 GCA_004135705.1 Alloteropsis semialata
ATATGAACAAGTATCATGTACTTCCTTCGATATTGTGCATGAAACACTTATGTGCACGCTACAAGGACACACTTGTGTATAACACAATAAGGTTAACTAACACTTACCATCAGTATTGGTAACAGTAGTTTTACTGCTTTGTATAATTTTTTTGCAAGTTTGTTTTATCAATTAAAAAATAAAATCATATAAACCTATGTTTTCTCAATAGGAAAATAAAAAGATGAAAAGATTATCCCCCCGCTTTGCAGCCAAAAACTAAAAAAAGGCGCCCAAGCAGCCCGCCACTACACATATGCCCGAAAATTTTGATGCCAAATGTCCATTCTAACCCTCCATTCGCATAAGAAAGAATCCCCACCCAGGGGCATTTGGAGGAACAACTCGTCAATTCCACCGCATCTCTCCTTCTCCCTCTCCGCCGCCATCTCAGTTCTCCCACTCCCTCTCCCTCTCCCTCTCCCTCTGAACCCTACCAAGCGCCGGAGCACCCCCGCGCCGGAGCACCACGCCTGCACCAGATCCGCGCCTCGCCTCGCCTCCACCAGATCCGCGCCGGAGCACCACGCCTTTGGATCACCGCCTCGCCTCTACCAGATCCGCGTCGGAGCACCACCCCTTTGAAGACCCCCACACCGGATTTGACAAGGACGCCTGCACCGGTACCAGACGATGGGAAGACGCCGCCGACAACGCGTACCAGGTACGCGGATTTTGTTAGGGTTAGGGTTAGCGGTCCATTTTGATTGGGGGTAGTTTGTGACATGTTTCTCATGGGGTTAGGGTTAGGGTTAGCGGTCCATTTTGATTGGGGGTAGTTTGTGACATGTTTCTCATGGGGCATGTTAGATGATTCACAAGGGATATTGTAGTGCCATATGTATTCAGAGTTGGCTATTCTTCACATGCTAATGGTATGCTAACTGTTACACTGTGTTTGTTCCTGTAAGAACCATCAAAAACTCAATATGAAACGGTGCGGGATGACAATGTCGCAAGGAATAAAAGAAGGATGGAAGAACTTGGCATAACTGATTTATGTTCCACATTTAAGAACTTGGCAAAGGGGAAAAAAACAGGAACGCCCAGTGTACGTGATGAAGCTTCTGATTCATCAGAATATACCCCTGAAGATGAGAATGTAGGTCAGGGAGATGGCGATGTGTCCTTAGACGAGGAAGCTCCTCAACCCCTCATGATCGAGGTGCTTCTTCTCTCCTGGTTGGGGGCTAGGAATTTTGTGATGCTTTTTAACTTTATTTTGTTAGAATTTAGAATTTTACATTGCCTCTAGCTAACCCATACCTGCAAGTTGTTTGTTGTCATGCAGTTGCCTAGAGGAACAAGACGAAAGCTTTGCACTTCAAAAAAGAAGTGTACTACCAACATGCCTCCAGGAGGAAGGCAGTCCAAGAGAGTTAGAGCAGGTGCAGTAACAGAGGGAGCACCTGTTGGAGTCTCAACAAGGTCTTCAAAAAGGCAGCAAGTCTCTAATGAAGCTAGTCAGAATGACCTTGATGGAAACATTGGTGCACATGATGTTGAGAATGAAGTGCACATGGCCAACAGCCCGCTTAGGGACTGGTCATATCCAGATGATGCTAATGGACCTGTAGATGGTCAATCCAACTCTGAAGAGCAGACTGGACAGCAGACCGAAGAGAATGATCAGGGTAGGTTATAATTCTATGAGCATTTCAATTTGGTTTCACTCTGTGATTACTGCTGATGTAACAATCTCAATTTGTACTGTGTAGTGCCCCCAAGAAGAGGTCCAAGGAGGCCAAGGCCACCAACTAGGGGAATAATGCTTGACGCAATGACTAGAAGTATGGGAAGAAGATTGCCCATAACTGTTGAAGAGGGCAAGAAAAGGCCAAACGATCCTGTCCAAGCTGCTAAATTGGCCTCAGAGTCTGGTGTTGTCATTAGGGCCGAGGTTCCTGTCCTTACCCATTGGAAGGAGTACAAGCAAGACACTGACAGTTTCGATAACTTCATGGGCAAGTTAGCTGTAAGTTACTATATACCCACACTTAGCTGCACACTGTTATGAGATGTCTGATTTAACTAAGTAATCATTGCAATTGACTATACCAGGGAAGATTGGCAATTGACTCAAATGATAATGCAACCAAAGCAGCATGCACCGATGTATTCAAGTCTGCCATACGGAACAAGCGGTACAAGCTAAAGCAGACCTACTTTGTTGGTGTCCCTGCTCATGAGCTCTCTGCAACCTCTCCTGACCCCAGCTTATCAGATGAACAATGGCGAAAACTTGTTGCAAAGTGGACAGATCCAAGGAACCAGGTATGTGGTGTCTTATCCCAACATATCTAAATCCCTACTATGTAGTGGCAAATTCTTGTCTAACACATTCAATTGTTGTAGCAAATATCTGCACAGAACAAGCAAAACCGTGCCGGCGTCAAGTACCCACAGGCTACGGGATCGCGCAGCTATGTTGCGCACTTGCATGCATATGTAAGTCACCTCTGCCTTCTATAATTATTGTTTGTAGTTACAAAACTATTCTCTATTAAATTCCAGAACATAACTCTTTCCCAATTTCTCTATGAAAATAGAAACAGAAGAACAATATTGTAGAGCTTGATGCGTTGGATGCCTTCAAGGACTGTCATACCAGTAGGTCCAAAGGTATTAGCGAAGCTGCAAAGAATGCAATTGTAAGTAACATGCCAATGCTTGCCAAACTATGTGACTCCTTGTTACTGCAGTGTTTTAATTGTTGGATTTGCAGCAATCATTATTGCATTACATAGGTATTGTTCGAGCTTATACAATGTAAACTGATTGTAGACCTTTCCATTTTGTAGTCTACTATGGAAAATATGATGGTTGAACCTGTTGCTGATGGTGAGCAAGCAAACAACAGTGCAGAGGTTGTGTCCAAGGTTCTCTCGCAGCACAGCTCGAACAGCACATTTTTGAAGAATGCCGGTCTACAGCCAAGCAGTACCTCTAAAACACCATCATCAACTGAAAGAAGACTCCGAGAAGAACTGCAAGCAGAGAAGCAGAGTTCAGCAGCTCTCCATGAAGAGGTTGATATCCTGAAGAAGAAAGCTGAAATTGCAAGTGAAGAATTGGCAAAGACCCAAAAGGAGTTCGCAGAGTTCAAGGAGAGTCAAAAAGAGACTAATGTGCTCCTTCGACGTATCCTGAACTTGTCTTCGGTTAACCCCAATGCATAGCAGCTTCAAGGCTGATGCAGGTTGCTGGTCCTGAACTGAACTGATGTTGGTCCTGAGTGCTTTAGTTTGGTCTGTGGTTTGTGAACTTTTGTCCAGTTGCAGGTGGCATGAACTTGTTTCAACTAGTCTCTGGTCTGTGTGGCATGAACTTGTTTGAACTAGTATGTGGTCTGTAGTTCTGTGAACTTGTCCATTGCTGTCGGACAGTGAAGTTGGTGAACTGGAACTTCTATATGTGAAATTTGTTATGTTATCACTGAATCTCTGTAATGACCTAGTTATTCAATTATCTGATTGCTCATTGTTGATTCTGTGATGACAAAAAATTCGTCATAATAATATGGACACGTGGCAGAACCAATCCAATGTCATTGTTGCCACGTCAGACAGCCACGTGTTATTGTTGCCACGTCAGTCAGCCACATGTCAGTGTTGACAGAGCCACGTGGCTGTATACACGTCACTTGCCACGTCACACGCCCACGTGGCTCTATCCATGTCACTTGACACGCATATGCCACGTCAACCATCAATCAGCAGCTAAATGGGTTTTGTGATGAAAATTTGTAATTTTCCACGACGCTATGGTTATGTCATAAAACAGAAATTATCCTGTGACGGGCGAAAATTACGTCATGGATGTAAACAACTCCTATGACGAATTATACACGTTTCGTCACTGCGAAACTTCTATGACGCGACTTCTATGACGACAAGCGTTTCGTCATAAGTTCGTCACTAAAGTTTCTTCACGACGAATTTGGCTCTTTCAATGACGAATATTGTTCATCATATATGACCGGATTTCTACTAGTGGCCTGAGGGACCGTTGGATGCCCGCGCGGCTCTTTGGGATGGCGACGGCGGGGCCTCTCGTGTTGGCCGTGTGATTGGGCGGGGGCAGCGGCGGCCTCCTTTTCTCCCAGCGACGGCTCGCTCGTCCCCGGTCGCCGGCGCGCGTCCCCGTGGCCTTGACAGCCGGATCTGGCGAGAACGAGGGCGAATCTGGCGGGATATATATCGGATCTTTCACTTTTTTTTTAACATAAAAGTTGGAACCTGCCAGCGGCTTCATGTGCGTGCACATGGGAGTGGTTATGTAACCGTTCGGATTTTGTAATATCTAAACAAGAGAATGTTGACATAAAGTTCCGTTCTACGTCATGAAATAAATGACATTCTGTATTTATCCTAAATCAAATATTTAAAAGTTTGACCAAATCTATAGAGAAAAATATTAACGTTTAGTAAATTAAATAAGTACCCACCTCTGCCATTATATAGAATAAATTAAAGTAACCCCCTAATCTTCATCAAAATTACCCACTATGCTATTATAAACAATATTTAAAATAATCTCATAAATTTGCAACTAAATTGCCCACTACGAATACCTAAAAATAACTTAAAGTAACAACTTTACATCTATATTACCCACATATGTCATTATTGAAAATAACATGAGATAATCCTATATTAGAATCCAAATCATCTTAATTAAAAATATAAACCAATATAAGATTCTAAATCATGTATTTCATATACTATTGTTTTGTGATATAGTAATTAAGGTACATACGCAAAATGTGCGTTCTCATTTATAAACATCTAGCCATTAATTAGAACGCTCAAATCATCATAGCCATTACATCTGTAATGTTTTTTTAAAAGAATATCCACCTATGCCATTATAAAAATATCTTAAAGTAACCCCTAATTTTTATCAAAATTACCTACTTATGCCATTATAAATAATATTTAAAATGACCTTATAAATTTTTAACTAAATTACCCACTATGAATACTTAAAAAATAACTTAAAGTAACCCGGCCTTAACTTTACATTTATATTACCCACATATGTCATTCTTAAAAATAACATGATGTAATCCTACATTTGAATCCAAATCACCTTAATTAAAAATATTCACCAATATAAGGTTTTAAATCGTGTATTTAATATACTATTATTATATGATATATAGGAGAGGAACGGACAACATAGTCAGGAAGGAGATGAACGTGACAGCATGCATGCTGGACTTGAGCAACGGCAACATCATCTTGGTCATTATATGATTGGCAGAAAAAGATGGTCACTACGAACACAAACCGGGTGTAATGTTTCCACCACAAGGAACATAACCAACTGAGCTATAGATGCTCAGCTTGACAAATCCTAGTGATATATGTCATCATTCTCACGCTTTTTTCAATTGGTTTAATATTTCTCCTTTTTGAGTGATAATATGTTATCTCAATCATTTTTCGTATTTGCTATATGGGTGACATGTCAGGAGTTCATTCATTGGTGTAAAATTATAGGAGATTGATAACTGGATAGAAAATTCGCCCAATAACTGGTGCACGCCCCCCTTCTTTTTTCTTTTCTCCTTGGCACGAATTCTGTTATTTACTTTCCTAGTGGAAGGAGCAAAATGCATGTACAACTGGCTCATCAAATGTCACTGTGCTCCAAGCTCAATAACATGCATGGAATCAGGAAGCTTTTGTTTTTTTCTTGAATCCAACTCAAAACTATGACTATCAAAGGGACACCAGGATACGCAAAGCAAACACCGTGAAACTTCAGGGGCTTATAGAACAGCAAGAACAGTGACGGCTTTCATTGAATAAAATCAAACTGGTTCCAAGGAAGCACAAGTACCTCTGGGAACTTTATTTTTCATAGTCTTGCAGGATGCTAAAGCAAAACAAGCAAATTTTGGGACATTGGCGCAGGGGAATAATCGCTATCTCTGCAGCGAGCACTGGTAACAAACATCACAGATGAACGATAACGCCAATTGTATCAACTACAGCTCCGGCCCATCCAAAGAAGCCCACAATGCTGCCACCCTTCTTCTCAGGAAGGCTAAACGTATCCTTTGTTGGTTTACCATACGGCCCGAGCGTCCGGAGATTTGTGACAATCATTAGTGATGTCACAACAGTATATTGTGCATAATTACCAATAGTTCCTGAGATTTCTTTCAGAAACTCAGTAGGGCCGAGTTCAACCTGTATGTAGTAGAAGAATGTGATAAGGTGGAGTTATGCATGTATAACTAAACAGTAAGCTTAAGAGCATAGTACATACTACAAATCATGTCTACATACTCAGTTCAAGGAGTTATATGTTTTTTTCTTACATAACTAACCCTAAAACACAGATATGACTGCAACAAATGTCTTGCTAGATTATGTGATGAATTAATGACTTAGGCATCCCATAAAGATTTGAACCCCTGAATCCCATATATTTGTGGAAGGAAGGCGTTAGTAGACACTCTACTATTCAGAAGAAAATAAAGAAATATAGTAGCCAAAAGATACTTACTATGTCAGTTATTGAATTCTCGTAGCCCCGTATGCTTTCAGTGCGCTTCGTGCCACTTTGGTCCATGTATGTGTACTCAACAGAACAAATCCAGTCCTTGTGGCCAATTTTTATGCTTTCAAGATGGCGTGGTTTATACTTTGGTTCACGGTTAATAGCTCCAGAAGGTGAACCCTTCGGTCCATCCCTAATAAAGATCTGCAACACAATGCCTCGGTTAAGTGTTGTAAGATTTGCTTGCGAGATTTTTTTTTTCTTGGAACTTTTTGCATGACTGGCACCCACTATAAACCATGTAAGCTTTCAAACCTCAAAAATACTTAGAATTATCAACATTGACAAACTTTATTGTACAGCGATATTTGGCAGAAATAGTGATCTAGAGACTATCCATAGACTTAATACATTTTTATTGTTTTCTCGTGAACATGAACCCATAGAGACGGGAGGATCTGCTGGGGGTGTACAGCACACCACCTTAGCTTATTATTCTCCATGACGAGTTAGCCTAATAATCCCAATGATTGCACACGAAATATGAAGTTGGCTCAATTATATAAAAGAGGACCAGCTGTACCCATCCCCAGGGTCAAGGTTATTATTCTCACCTTCGTTGGCCGGAATATTGCATAAATGTCAAGCTGTATGATGTTCCCAGTGTCAACTGTTTCGTGGAGCCTTCTATAGATGAAACCTTGAGCTAGAGTGAACTGTCCAGTCCCACCGACAATACTCCAGTAGTCAGTATTTTGAACACCAAGGCCCATCACTTGAAGTGTTGAATCCTTGAGCCTATGAAATAGATGTACAAAAGATCATTCTATGTGTTTTTATCTTTCACTCAACATATATAAAAAAAATATGTGCATGCTACATTTGCAAAGTAACTGGCGGGTAAAAGGTTCATAGAATATTTTTGTACTCACCCATCAATCTGGAAGGCAACAGTGAAAGAGTTGTGCCACTGTCCACTTTGGATATGCAGTCCTTGCGCATAAGCAATAATCGAGTTTTTACTAGGGTCAGGCCCATCGTATATTGCCCAGTTGTTACAGACAGCCGCACCGAATGCCCGGTGACCATTAGGACTCAATATGGTTAGATGTGTCGGGCTTGGCTGACGACAGGCGTGATGCAAGTATAAGTTGGTAATTCTGAGCTCATTGTTATTTGTTGTGGCCACAGCATCTACAGCTTTGATTTGGAAGTTTGTGGGAAGATTGGGAAGGGCAGCCATGGATGATGTTGGCAAAGAATGGTCCAGCTATGTATGATTTGGTTTGTGTACTAGTGTGTGTTTCTTTGGTTGCGGTGCGGTGGAATGAGTAGTATCGATGGCTATTTATAGAAGCTATATGATGTGTAGGGCAAGACACAACTAAAGCTATACGCATGATACATGAACAAAGTCATGATTAGTTTACTTAATTGATTTCTTAATGTTGTAAGCACTATGCATGGACCACACCGAGCAACTTCGTTTTCATACATAGATGATAATTATATAATCTGTCTGCATTCATTGCTAAGGTTGTTAGATCCAAGAATACAACTTCTTAATAACGGGGAAAGTACATCGCTTTCCGGTAGTTATAGAATCACTGCTGCTGCTTACTACTTTGTCTAACAAAAAATACATATGTAACCACTATGTTAAAAAAAGGCCAAATACAAACAGATAAAAGCAGGCATGGCCAATAGTTTTCCATCCGTCAACAGGAGAGCATCTGTAATATGGTCTCCTGATTTTATAACTAGTGTACATGATCCAAAAATTTTTTATAACACGTCATTTGTAGACAAAAACATGTGTAAAATACATAGTGTTAAACGATTTGCAATATTGGTGGATATTGGTGAGGCTTAGTAAATTGTTGAATTTATAAAAAAATCTAGTTTTGTTTAGATAAACCTTGTGGTTAGTGTAGAAGTTTATTAGTCACATTTTGGTAAAGCATTAGTATTTGAAACACAAAATAGTTTTTATTTATAGAAAATGGAAATCATTTCCGGCCCATGCATCCGCGCGCACACAGCCAATAATTCTTCTCAGCACATAAGCTGATAAAAGAAGGGAATAGAGTGCACAATGGACAAAATTTTGAGGCAGTAAGAAACAGGAAATAAACATAAGACCTGCCCGTGTGTAGTGTTGGAACGTTTCCATTGCACTAAATTGTCATACTTGCTTTTGGTACGGACCTTTTCTGTACGGTTTTGCAATTGATATTTTTAATTCAAATTTGATATTAACTATTATTCAACAAAGTTTTCCTGTAGTCAATCGGCCTTAAGAATATAGAGCTTTTCTTTGAGCAAGTCACATATCCCAATCCTTTCTAACACATTCTTATTGCATAATACTTACAAAAACAATTAAACTTCGCCGCAGCACTACGAAGAGGTTGGGGAATGTCAAAAAAACTCGGGAAAAAGCAATTGTTTAGATAAACATATATATAACAGCATCGCCTACATAAAACTTCAGTTGGCAGCATGATATACCATTCCATAGATAACGTGGAGACACACTCAGACTGGATTAACACGATAAAAGAGAACAAAAAAATTATGGACAAGGATTTGAACACCTAACCTTGCCTGCGGCTGGAAAGATTTCCACCACCAGCTACACCTGTGTTTATGACTATGTTTTGGGACACAATATACCTGAATTGTTCGTCAAACTAGTCAGGCCGGACAAACTACGAATCAGGGCCTTAAGCAATTCACGGTCCAGTGTATGAAACGCCGACCATCGGCGTACAAGTTGGAAATCATACAGCGTGTGGAAAGAGCCGTTGGAAAAAGAATCCGACCGTTGGAAAATGCACACTGCGTATTATCCGCCGATAGGGGTGAAGTGCACGGCAGAACATGCGGCGATCACAGATTCTGTGCAGCTTTCACGTGGAAGTCATATGGGAGGAGATTCTGCTTCATTCCTGGTGTGATAACTGAACAGCCAATCCAGATTGTCATAATAACAGCCAAAGCATCTTTTGACCAGGGTTATATAGGTCATTTGCAAACGTTATATAATGTATTCTTCAAACTGATCTAGATTCTTCGCACATGTTATATCTCTCTTAAATTGCATGTTTTTTCTTTTAGGTAGTGCACATCCAAATTTTTATTTCGAGGCATTAATTATCAGTGCACCTTGGAAATATTTAAAGGCTTGGCTGGCGAAGATTTGACAGCAAAGTCCATTGCTGAATTAATTTTTAAGAACCATGAGTAAAATATCTTGGTGTAGTAACAGCACCGATTTTTAGTATTGGGTGGCGTTACCACGTGTTACTAGTGTTTCTTGTGGCATAAGTACCCGGTGGTAACACCACAGGTATTAAAAGTCATCCTTTAGCACAGGATGATATTATCGTCTCGTACTAAAGGGTCCTCCGTGGGTTAATTCAAATAGAAAAAACCAAGCAATTGGTCAGTTGTGGTGTATAGATGATATAGGTAAGGAAGCAACGTACTAGGAGAGAGGTCTCAAGTCCAAACCCCATGTGTGTATTTTCGCTGGAAAAATTGTGTGGCTTGTGAAAATATGTGCGCATGTGTGGGAGTTTCCTGGGATTTAAAATATTTTTTGCGCATAATACCTTGACTACCGGGGATTAACCAACTGGTTGCTCGTTACCGGTACCACTAGTGATCAGTAAAGAAGCATCTTCACCCATGTGCTCGATTCGGATGCGGAGTCCCAATCCAGTATGAAGCATCCTCTGGCCCACGCCACCGCAATATATGTCACGAGCGTCATGCAGTCGCTATTCAGTGAGAAGGAAAAAGTTTCACTTGATTTTTCTACGGGCACATGCAAGACTGATGGGCACAATTCAATAGAGTCGCAGTACGTGCACCAAAAGTTATACAAAGCTTCATTAGCTCTACGAACACAGGAGGTGTACAATACATGGATTTGCATCTAGGGAGAAGCGAAAGATGACTTCAGCATGCACTACACCGCCAAGACACGGCCCACTGCTATGGCAAACAACATCAGCTAGTCGGATCCGACCATGAACGACTCGGCTCGAATTGCAAGTACTCGGATCAGGCGATAAGACTTAATGGGCAAGATGACGCCCGAGGACTTATTCTCGAACGTGGCAACGGCGCGCTGATTCTTAGTTGCAAGTACTCGGATCAAGCTAAGTCGCTCTTTACTTATTTCTTTCAATATTATTTTTCTAACATGTTTTCTACATGTCTAGCCACGTGCCGACTACTTTTCTGGTTACAAACCTTGATGACGTCAACTCTCGGGGGCTACACCATGATAGATGGGTGCATACCCTCACCGATGGGTCAACATATCCTCATCAATGGGTCAACTTACCCTCGCCGATGGGTCAATTTACCCGTGTCGATGGGTCAACATACCCTCGCCGATGGGTCAACATACCCTCGCCGACTACTTTTGTGGTTACATGCCCTCGATGATGATGACTCTTGGGGGCCACACCATGCCCGACTTGTATTGGACATGCCACGTGACAACCTACACACTTGGAACAGCGAGTTACGTCGGGCTCAGCCCATGCACTTGATTCACCGAGTTGTGCAGGGTTCTCAGAGGCTACATCCAATAAGTCAATATATCATCGCCGATGAGTCAAACATACCATCGCCGACTTCTATATTTTTTTCTGATCTAATCTTTATAGTCGAGGTTCTTGGGAGAACATGTCCTACATTGCAAGCCGTGACTCACTTGTCAGCCTAAGTCATATATACGTGAATGAGATAATATGCTCTATGCGTTGTGACCATAGTTCGATGGGAGCGGCTGAGCATAATGGACTAACTATCCAGGGCTTGCGCACTTCGAAAGACATAGATGCAGAATTATATACATGTCTTGCTAGATATTATTATTTTTGCAACAGACATATTTTTTACATCGGATGCAACTCATCCTATATGTTTTCCATGCAGGGTTGTCCACCGAGTACTTGAACCAAACAGTACTCGGATCTTGCGACGCCACGACGATAACCAGGTACTAACACTATTTGGTACACAGATATCTACTCTTCACCGGAGCTACTCTAGGGTTATGTTTCTTGACCCTCAGACCGAATGATGAACCATTCGCTTCAAGGCTCGGGGGCTACACCCAACGGGTGCACCTACTCAGTGCCCGCCGTTGATTTTCTCAAGACAAGAGAACAAGACTCAAGATAGCTGGATCTTCAAATCGACTGCTGAACAATCGGTTTGAGGCTCGAGGGCTACATCCATTGGGTGCACATTTTGAAGGCATTCAATCAATTTTCGATGGCTTGAGTGCTCTGCAGCCTCTCAGCAACCAGAACAAATACTCGGATGAACAATTTCCTCCACCCGCTGTTGCCTCCGGCCTGCCGCCGTGGCTTGCCTCCTGCCACCGCTGCTGCTCAGGAAGAGAGAGAGAGAGAGACCTTGGTCAAACCCCGCTGGCGCCGACGTCGGTGCCATATCCCGCCACCGCGGTCGCAGCTTCCCGCCACCGCCATCGCCGCGCCCGCCGCCGCAGCATCCCACTGCCGCTGCCGTCGCCGCACCCTCTCCTCACCCTGCTGCCGATCCTTACCAATGAGTCAGGGGCGCGCGGAGGGGGGAGGCGAGGGGAGGCCATGGGAGGAGAGGGGTGGCCGAGGGAATCGAAGGGGAGGGGAGGCGCGCAGCTGGGGATGGAGAGGAAGAAGGGGATCGGGAGAGAGGGAGGCGTGGTGGGAAGGGGGGCGGATAGGCTGGGAGGGGCTAGGGTGGGGCGGTTTATAAAATATTGGGTTTGCCGAGTGTCCAGATCTGGCGCTCGGCAAATATCATGTTTGGCGAGTGCCAGACCAGGGGCACTCGGCAAACTTTTTTTTAATTTTTTCTTCTCTTCTCCTTCTTTTCCATTATTCCATTATTTTATGCAGTTATAGCTAAAATTCAATTTATATCAAACAAAATTCTATAATTGAACTTAATACATTAAAATTATCAAACGGTTCCAAAAAATTACCAAAATTTCACATGAAACAATTTATGTTCTCTATTGCCTGAACAAGCAAGATTTGAAGTCAAACCTCAATTCGACCATCACTTTGACTCCAAATCTTACCCGATCCTTCTAAACGCTACGATTCTTCTTCTGAGACGTTTCGGTTTGTGAACATCATACGTGACAAAATATGCGAAACCTTCTCAATTTTTTACCACACACTCCACGTTAGATACCATCACATCATGACAAATCTCATGATTTTCAGACTTCATTTGCTTTGTTTTGAATTTAAAAATCATTTACACACACATTTGTGGTCGTGTTTCCTGAAATAGGTGTTCAAATTTTTTTCATTTCATGGATAAGGTCTCAAACTGGGCTAAATAACACAAATATCATTTTTCTACTCATCACCTGCGGTTCAAATTTGACTCGATTCAAAAAATTGTTTGAAATGCAATTGATTAGTTAAATATAGCAAATAGATCCAGAAATTTACCAAATTTTAAAATGGAGTACCACATGATGTATGTGAAGAGTACAAAAAGTTTGAAGGGCAGGGAAGGAAAAATTTATTTCTTTGCCGAGTGCAAAAAAAAACACTCGGCAAACAAGCTTGTTTTGCCGAGTGCCAAAACAAATACTCGGCAAACAAGCTTGTTTGCCGAGTGCCAAAAAAAAAACACTCGGCAAACAATCTCTTTGCTGAGAGCAAATAGTTTGCCGAGTGTTTTTCTCGCAGCACTCGGCAAAGAGCTTGTTTGCCGAGTGCCCAAAGGATTGTACTTGGCAAACCGCTTAGCACTCCACATTTAATTAGCTGCGCCTAACCACAGTGTCCTTGCATGCTTGCCGGACCATTGATCCAGAAAACAAAAACTTTACTGTGGTTGTTGTACGTCCTTACATTTTCAATAAGATCATTATCTTGGAGATCGACACATAATTATTGTCATCTAACCATAGTTCTCTCTTATTCCTTATATTACTTAACATTAATTAAAATAAAGAGTCCTCTAACAACTTGAAGATTGGCATCTTGCAGATCTAAAAATTACTATACACTCCGTCTCGAGTAGAGTCTTCACGATATTGAGTAAAAAACTGTCTCAAATTATTTGAAACGTGACTTGTTCACTTATAAATACACATGATATCTTGGATGAGTCAGTCGGGTCTACTATACGTCATTATAAATTAATGTGGTACAACCGAAGACTCCAAGTCGCTGATCCATCGACACCAAAGTTAGCTTTGAGCATGTTAGGGTAATTTGTTTCCTTAAAAAAACATGTTAGAGCTGGGCCTTTGCCAATACTGCCTGCTGACAGCTGGTTGTGAATTATGTGTGTTACTCACTCTGTCATGGAATAAAGGACATTTTGAGATTTAAATTTTGTACCCAAATAAAGGCACTCGACTATAGAGTGTCTTAGACACAGGAATTAAAGCAATTAATTTACTTCCGTTTTGGGACCCCGCTAGCTATAAATTATTTGTAACAGTAGCGACTGGGGCGTTCACGTGGAAGTCATATGGGAGGAGATTCTGCTTCATTCCTGGTGTGGTAACTGAACAGCCAGTCCAGATTTTCATAATAACAGCCAAAGCATCTTTTGACCAGGGTTATATAGGTCATTTGCAAACGTTACATAATGTATTTTTCAAACTGATCTAGATTCTTCGCACATGTTATATCCCTCATAAATTGCATGTTTTTTCTTTTAGATAGTGCACATCGAAATTTTTATTTCGAAGCATTAATTATCAGTGCACCTTTGATATATTTAAAGGCTTGGCGAAGATTTGACTAGCAAAGTCCATTGCTGAATTAATTTTTAAGAACCATGAACTCTACTCTCTCCGTCACAAAATTAATCAATTTCTAGAGTTGTCTTGAATAAGACAGTCTTAAGTTTTACCAAGCTTATAGAAACCATATTAGTATCTTTAGATCCATAATGAGAAATGTTTTCCTAGCATGATTATTTGGTGTTACATATATTGGCACTTTTTCTCTATAATTTTGGTCAAAAGTAAAATATCTTGGTGTAGTAACAGCACCGATTTTTAGTACTGGGTGGCGTTACCACGTGTTACTAGTGTTTCTTGTGGCATAAGTACCCGGTGGTAACACCACAGGTATTAAAAGTCATCCTTTAGCACAGGATGATATTATCGTCTCGTACTAAAGGGTCCTCCGTGGGTTAATTCAAATAGAAAAAACCAAGCAATTGGTCAGTTGTGGTGTATAGATGATATAGGTAAGGAAGCAACGTACTAGGAGAGAGGTCTGCCCAAACCCCATGTGTGTATTTTCGCTGGAAATATTGTGTGGCTTGTGAAAAAAATTGTGCGCATGTGTGGGAGTTTCTTGGGATTTAAAATATTTTTTGCACATAATACCTTGACTACCGGGGAGGAATCAACCGGTTGCTCGGTACCGGTTCCACTAGTGATCAGTGAAGAAGCTATTAATCTATGAAATTGGACACAAGAGATATGACACATCCCATAGCTTGAATACATGGCACCTGAGCAAGTGGTCTCCCGGCCTAGTGGTGGAACCATGCACTACTTCTACATACAAGGAAAAGTGATGGGACCATTGAATATAGGCGATGTGAATGAAATTCGTACCGTTCATACCAATCTACCTACCTGTTAAATCTCACCAATACCACACTTGCTCATTAAGTTATCAAAGATGCATTGGTTCAAGGAAGTAGCTTTTTTACATAGATATTTCGTAAGTGCTTCGCATGCTAAGATTAAATTAGCAAGGTCCCCTACCAAATTGTTTTTTTAATACTTTACTAATTTCACTGACCTTGTTTTCTTGGAGCTGATCTCCCCTTTTTTATCACGTCCCCTTATGCTCTGTGTGAGAAGAACTGTCCAAATCACACTTGGTTTAATTGAACCACCAGACGTCCACGAAAACCTTGATCCCCATGAAGGTCGGGGTCCTTGTGAATCTACACATAATTTCACACATCTAACCCAAATAACTTTG
>CM014277.1:18063947-18091042 GCA_004135705.1 Alloteropsis semialata
CGCGGGCCGCGCGAGCGCGCCGTCCGCCGCCGGCGTATGTGTTTTTTTTTCTTTTCTATGTGGAGATATAGATGAGATTGATGTATTGTATGAATGGTATCTATTTTGTATGGATTTGTTGATTGATTTGTGAGATCTATCGATTTTGTATCGTTTGATTGAATGTTCTGTGATAGATTTACTACTGAGGGGATTGGATGGGAAGAAACAAGAACGGGATGGAGGAACGGAACTAGTGGGGCCACTGGATGCCGAATCCGTCATTCGGGCGTATTTTTTTTTACCGTAGGAACACCTTTAGTCCCGGGTAAATACCCGGGACTAAAAGTCTCCCTCCTTTAGTCCCGGGAAGGTAGTCCCAGTTGAGCAACCGGGACTAAATGTGGTTCTCAACCAGGACTAAAGGCGCTTTTTGTAGTAGTGCTGGCAGAGCGCAGGCAGTTTCCAGTGGGAGCAAGGTCCATTTGCTCACCACTCCACTTCCAGCTCCAATGGTCCGCCACCGCTTTACAGTGCACCTTGAGATCTCACTCACTAGATAGACGAGCTCGACATCCAAACAGCTGAGATGAAGCATGATAGATGTGAATCTCATTGAAAGGCGTATTTAAATCATGACCTCCGTTCAACCCCCCGAAAGCACCCACCTTACACGGGAACAGATCCTGTCACTATCCTCCCTATCGCGAAGGTAACTTAAGGGCACATTTGCTAGGAAAATAATTGCTTTGTGGAGAGGGGTAAAATGGAACACACACATTTGTGATAGTGGACATGTGCAAATGGCAATGGGTGATCCCGAGATACAAATGAAGTTCTCGTTATTGGATTGCACATGGTTGGAATATTGAGTATGGATTTGTCTTTGATGCACTCGGAATATAATGAAGCTAAAAGAACTAAATAGCATTTTTATTCTTTTTTCTCTTTTTCTCATCTATATATATTATTTTTTTCTTTCTTTTGCCTTATCCTATTCTTTTTCTTTATTTTTCTCATTTTGCTCCTTAGAACTTTTGGAAACATAATACTCACTCATCAGCAGTAATTCAGAGATAATGTGATGACTCTTTGCCCCCGTCCTTAAACGATTGCCCGTCCTCGAGCATAGAAGTGAGGGGCCAAAGGCTGCTGGTGTGAGTAAAGAAAAATTCCATCTTTTTCTGAAGAAAATCACTTCGATCTTCAGGAAGGTTTCCAATGCCTCCAAATATTTTATTTGAAAGGTGCCTATTATCCATTTTCTTCGATATTGTAGTCTATACTCAATTGTAGGTTGTGGTCAAGGTGGTAATCACAAAAAGATATTTTTGGGTTTATGGGCGGATATCCAACAAAATTTGCGAAATCTCCATTGTAGAAATTCACAATGCATGGAGAGGCAGGCTAGCAAGTAATAGATATGCAAAGAAATGGCCAGCTTCTTAGTATCAAACCAAAGAAATAAATCTTGCACAACCATGGTTCGTCATGATAAGATATTTAGACTTTTGATAGGTAGAGCAATCACAAAAGGTATTAACGACAATGTCAGCTCAAGTATAACCAATAAATAGCTTTTGATCAATTTAAAAGAGACAGCAAAAATAATAAATATGGAATTATCTTAACCTCCACAAAATATCGAGCCGGTATTTAAGTCAATTTTAGATCATATTAGGGAGAGCATTAGTCTAAACATGCACAAACCAAGTACAAGAGTTAAACAAACCGGCAACGATAATCATTTTTCAACATGGCATAAATTGTTAATCATCACAATTTATCATATCATGAAAGCATAGGTGATGCAATTATTTATCATGGTGATGAAATAAAATACAAAAACAACAAACACACATGCTGAAAAAATAAATAAAACACAAAATTCTACACACACAAGCTTGCGAGCATTTTATTTGTAGCCCTCTGCTGGTGGTGCTCCTCATTGGTTCTGGTGGCTCTCAATCCTTGATCATAATATATTTGCCCAGCACCTCCTTGGAAGTCTTCTGGTGGGACCATACTGAGGAGGCCTTGTTGATATGCGATGGTCGTCGTCTAGTGAGTGGGTCCTTCTCCGGATTGTATTTGCATCTTCCAAATTCCTGTGGACATATGTCCCGATAATCCTTGCGCTCCATTGCGGTTGTGGTAGGTGAGCAAACTGCCCTCCAAATGACGTGTCCGGAGCTCTCCCTTGGAATGGTTGTACAAGATGAATATTTTGGGTATCTGGGGGTGGTTGCGGATAATTGCCCACATCCATCGGGAGGTCGTTGCAAACTTGGTGCAATTTGGAATTCATGTATCAAAAATTCAGAATTGGTGGGCGGCATTTCCTCTTCCTCGTCTTCTTCTTGATGTACCGGTGGCGCCAATGACTCTCCGATAGGCCTTCCTCTTTTATTCTTCATGACGGTGACTAAAATTCCCTAGTCCCACCAATCTTTCTATTCTCTTAGAAATAATTTTAGCCGCGCATCAGGGAGATGAATATTTGTGTTGGCAATTTTATATAGTGGCATTGCTTCATGGTTTCTATGCCAAAATCACCTTGATGAAGTACTCTTGGCGTCGCGGGTTCATGGCATAGACTATCATTGTAAGATAACAGCTCGAGCCAATTTCATGGCGTCATTCTGTGAACTCATTGATCGTCCGTGCAACCCTATTGACGCTGCGCATATCAGCATATGTAGACCAGCCCTCTGTATGAAGTCGGAAAAGTATATGAGTCCGGATCGAACATGGATCTGCACTGGTTTCTGTTTCACATTGAAACAGTAGTAAGAAAGAAAAAAGAGAGACAATATAAGTTGCTAGGGCTCCATGAACGCCGGATATGGAGGTGACACTACTCTAAACTTAAACAGACACTACCAGAAAACCTCCCATCCATCCACCCACATTGGTCACGGGTGGATTGGACCCAGGTCCAACGGCTACAAATTTTGCGCGCTCATAGGTACCGGTTTGTGACACCAACCGATACCAATGCTCCAACATTGGTACCGGTACCAATGAGCCTCGGGGCCTTTGGTACCGGTTGATGACACCAACCGGTACCAATGTGAGCCCCTTTGGTACGGGTTGGTGCCACCAACCGGTACCAAAGGGGCTCTGCATATAAAGGCCCTTCTTCCTCCCTCAGCCCGAGCCATGGCTCATTTCTTCATCCTCCATTGAGCTCGGGTTGGGGGAGGTCATGCCCAAATTTTTCATTACTTTTGGAGATTTTGCAAATCAAGTCCGCTAGAAGGTTAGCAACTTCATCCTCTCTTTTTTGACGGTTAATATGGTCTATTTTATGCTCTATGTTTTGAGTAATTTGTGTTTTGTGGAATGGATTGAAATAAGAGATTTTATATTTAATCTTCATTTTTATTATGAATTTGTAATAGAGAATCACTATATAGTTAGTTGTTGCATGTGTAGAGATGATGCACAAATTTTTAGATATTGTTTAGATTTTTGGATTATTTGTAGAAACTTTAAATGATTTCCATATTTATGCTTATTATGATTTTTAGATATTATAAGTGATTTTCATATTTAGGCTTATTATGATTTTTAGAGATTATAAATGATATTCATATTTAGGCTTATCATGAATTTTAGAATTACATCTTTTAGAGGCTTCAAATGATGTTGATATTTAGGGTTATTAGGATTTTTAGAGATTATAAATGATATTCTTATTTAGGCTTATTACGAACTTTAGAAATACATCTTTTTAGAGGCTTCAAATGATGTTGATATTTAGGGTTATTAGGATTTTTAGAGATTATAAATGATATTCTTATTTAGGCTTATTACGAACTTTAGAAATACATCTTTTTAGAGGCTTCAAATGATGTTGATATTTAGGGTTATTAGGATTTTTAGAGATTATAAATGATATTCTTATTTAGACTTATTACGAACTTTAGAAATACATTTTTTTAGAGGCTTCAAATGATGTTGATGTTTAGGGTTATTAGGATTTTTGGAGATTATAAAAGATATTCTTATTAAGGCTTATTATGAACTTTAGAAATACATCTTTTTGATGGCATCAAATGATGTTGATATTTAGGGTTATTAGGATTTTTAGAGATTATAAAAGTTATTCTTGTGGGATATGGGTACCCCTGGGCCCACTACCGACAGGGTAGCCAGTCGGCCTGGTCCCACACCTGACAAGGAGGTGGGCCGATCCCGGGCCAGCCCACGAGGATCCTCGGCTCGATGGACAAGATTGGAGAGACTTAGCCCGCAAGGTATTCGGCGATATCCTCGGATCCCACCCGGAGATCATGGAGAATATACGGCGACCGATACAGATTAGTTTCCTAATTTGAGCCGGATACAATTAGAGATAACTGACCTGTAAACCCTAGGCCGTCAGCCTATATAAGGCGGCCTAGGTCAACCCCTTCAATCATCTGATTCCCACGCCATCCATCCATTGTAACCAAGAGCTCGCCGTCGTTCCCCGGGACCACGCCGAGCAAATCAATACAAGACCCCCGAGCACAGGACGTAGGGTATTATACCTCTGGGTAGCCCAAACCTGTATAATCCCTGTGTCCCTGTGTTACCTCGAGCTCCCTAGTCCAGCGATCTCCCTTTGCCTACAAATCAACCATCTGGGTACCCCCGGGTGGACTGCCGGACGATAACTCCGACAGTTGGCGCGCCAGGTAGGGGTGATCGCCGGGCAATAAAGCTAGCTCGATGGCAGATCGTCGCTCCGTCATCTTCCCCGACTCCATCAAGGACTGCGCTACGCATCTGGAGGGTATCAGCTTTTTTGCTGAGACTCACTCCACCACCACCGCCGCCTCCAACTCCACCATGACGCCTGACGTTCCAACGCCGACCAGCCCCACGCCGACTTCATCGCCGATCTCCTCGTCAATCATCGCCCCGCTCCAGCAGCGGCTTGATGAGATCTCCATCAACGACCAGGCTCCGGGCCTGGCCACTCGCCGAAGAATCCCTCCCTCCCCCGGATGAGCTTCTCGCCAGGTTGGATCGTGTCCAGGACACAATCGCCGAGTGCATCTCCATGTCGGAGGAGGCCCTGTGTCGACCCCGCAAAGCGCTCCCACTCGGGTTTCGCAACGCCTCGTCGATCTACTCGGCCCAGGTCCGAGAAGACATGTCTCAGATCCAATCTAAGGTCCCACCCCAGCCCGCCCAGTCTCCGGATTGCGGCGAGTTCCAGGTCACCACCAGCGTGCTTTTGCCGGCCCCGGCCGACTCGAGCAACAACTCAAGCTACACCACGCCTCCGGGGCGTGAAGTCTTCGTTTTCGAGGATTCCGTAACTCGGGACGGAGAAACCGACTTGGCCAGAGATCGCCGACAAGAGCGAAACCAAGGCCGAGCCCAACGGCGCGCCGAAGAAGCCGCCTTGCCCCCGGCAGCGGCCGGAAACGTTGCACCTGCTGTAGTTCCTGGTGATCCCGCAGCCGCCGCTGCTGCTGGTGCACCTGCAGTCGCCGTACCAGCCGGAGAGATCCCCCCTGGGGCTCCACAACGACGGCAACCCCCACCTCGGGGTCCCCACGGAGTTGCGCCCCAGAACCTCGATGGTGCATTCGCCCGGGTGCCGTTCTGCACGCCCCAGGCCAATGTCGCCGCCGCTTTCGCTGAACTGGGTCACATGCCTGACACCCCAGAGGTGCAGAGAGCCCGAGCTCAGTTAGAGGCAGCACAAGAACAGATTGAGCGATCGTATCGCGCCAGATCCCGGTCTGGGCGATCAAATTCGACTCGTTCTGCAAGTCGCCGCTCTGCACATAGCAGATCGGATCGGGATCATCCTAACCAGAGGAACCCCCCACTACCCGTCGTTGAAGAAGAGGTGGCCCAGAACCACCATGAAGACGAAGAAGAGGAACGGCGTAACCCGCGCAACGCGGATCAGCGCCGTGAACGTTACCAAGAGCGTCGCGATAGGCGCCAACGACATCCACAACCTGACGATCTCCGCGATCGCCTGAGGGACTGCGCCCGTGACATCCGTGCCGACCTCGATGCTCGACACCGAGAACGCGACGCGGCCGAACTCGAGCGTCGCGAGCAGTACAACCGAGATTATGGCCGACCCGACCGCCAGCCGGTTGGCGAGGCAGGTGATGACTCGGCAGAGGAGAATGAGTGCCGCGTTGTTCACGAGCTCATGGAGCGTGAACAGTATGACGCAAGGTATGGCCCCCCGCGGGACGATCGCCGCCATGGGTGTGGTGAACCTCGGCCCCGCGCCGACCAGATCCGACCTCCTCGCCGCGACTACCACAACAACGACGAGGATGACTTTGACGGCTTCGCCGCCTTCTCCGCCCGACTCCGCGCCATCCGTTGGCCCGAGTCCTTCAAGCCAGCACTCGTGGAGAAGTTTGACGGTCGATCCGACCCCAAGCTTTGGCTCAAGACGTACCACACGGCGGTCAAAGCCGCCCACGGGACCAACGACCAAGCCGCCGCTTACTTCCCCATGATGCTAGGCAAGGAAGCACTCCTATGGCTTGAGGGTGTTCCCCGGAACACCATCGACAGTTGGGCAGATGTCTGCCATGCCTTCACCAAGAACTACCAGGCGAGCTATACTCGGCCAGGCACCAGATTCGATCTGGACAACATCAAGCAGAAGAAGGGTGAGAGCCTCTGGGACTACTCCGACCGTTTCTTCGACAACCGAAACAAGATCGCCGAAGTCGAGGACCGGGATGTCATTGACGCGTTCCGGTGCGGTCTTATCGACAATCAGCTGTTCCGTACGCTATTCAAAACCAACCTTGTCACGGTCTCCGACCTGATGGAGGTGGTCAACCTGGAGGTTCGGGCCGATCAAGCTGAGCAGGCCCAGTTCAAGAACAAACAGAAGCGCCCGGAAGATGATGACCGGGTTGAAAGCTCGAAGCGCCACGAGCCGTTACGTGGGCGCAAGGCAGGCCCCGAGCCCCTTGTAGCTCTAGCAGAAGAAGAAGGCCGGCCGGAACCCAGGTTCCTGGCCGAAGAGTTTCACGACACGCTGAATTATCAGTGTCCTTTCCACAAAGACGCGAAACACAATCTCCGTGATTGTCATGCCCTCCTAAAAGAATTCGGCGCCCTGCCGCCCACCAAGAAGCTGCGCTACAACAACAACGGTGGTCGTTACAACAACTATCGCCGTGACGGCTACAACGCTGACCGGCGGGATGACTACCGCCGCAGAGAAGACCGCGACCGCCGCGACGATTACCGCCGTGGCGAGCGCGACCGCGATGCTCCGGCTCGTCAGGACGATCAACGCCACCATGACGAGGAACGCCAACTGCCACCACCGCCGGAGGCGCCCAGACGCGACGCCAATGGCGAATTCCAGCGTGTGGACCGCCAGGTCAACGTTATCATTGGGGGGCCCGGCGCCTTCCCAGATCGGCGCAAAGAAAAGCTCCACAAGCGGGAAGTGACGATGGTTTCCACCAAGCCGGTGGAGTACCTCCAGTGGTCGGAGATGCCCATCGCCTTCAGCCGTGCCGACCACTGGGTCCATCTCCCCGAGCCGGGATCCTACCCACTCGTCGTCGCCCCCGTCGTGGACAGGGTCCTCCTCTCCAAGGTCCTGATTGACGGCGGGAGCGCCCTCAACATCATCTTCACCAGCACCCTCAACAGCATGGGGTTCGACTACAGCAGGCTCCTGAGCGCCGAAGATCCGTTCTTCGGCATTGTGCCAGGAAAAGCTTCCTACCCGATAGGAAGAGTCGCCCTACCAGTAACGTTTGGCACTGCCAACAACTACCGCACGGAGTTCCTGTACTTCGAGGTAGCCGACTTCAAGAGTTTCTACCACACCATCTTTGGCAGGCCCATGCTGGCCCAGTTCATGGCAATTCCGAACCACACCTACCTGGTTCTGAAGATGCCGGCGCCCAATGGCATCCTCTCCATCCGTGGAGACATCAAGACTTCTTTCGAATGCGACGGGAAGGCCATCAAGATAGCCGAGTTGTCTCATCAACTCGGCAATGCTACCCTGCTGGCAGAAGAAGCCTCTAAGGCAGCCACCGGAGAGCTTGTACTTCCGGAGCAGAAGCAGCAGCCCACCGCGCTGGCACCTGCAGACGCCCCCAAAGCAATAAGCTTGGGGCTCGACGACCCATCCAAGACGGCCCTCATAGGGCCAGGGCTCACTCCAAAATAGGAAGACACGCTCACCTCCTTCCTTGGGGACAACTGGGACATCTTTGCATGGAAGCCATCAGACATGCCGGGTGTTCCGAGGGAGAAGGCTGAGCACTCCTTGGAATTGAGCAAAACAGCAAAACCTGCCAAACAGAAGCTGCGCCGATTCGCTCAAGATCGTAAGGTGGCCATTCGGGTAGAACTGAATAAGCTCCTAGCTGCCAGTTTCATTAGAGAATGCAAACACCCAGAGTGGCTTGCAAATCCTGTACTTGTAAAGAAGCAATCCGGTGAATGGAGAATGTGCATTGATTACACGGATCTCAACCGCTACTGCCCTAAAGACCCCTTTCCTCTCCCGAGAATCGATCAAGTCGTCGACTCTACGTCCGGCTGCGTGCTCCTATGCTTTCTCGACTGCTACTCGGGTTATCATCAGATAGCCCTGAAGGCGTCCGACCAGGACAAGACAGCGTTCATCACCCCGCACGGCATCTATTGCTACAAGACGATGACGTTTGGGCTAAAGAACACCGGTGCCACGTACCAGAAGGCCATCCAAGGATGCTTGCAGAGCCAGATCGGCCGCAACGTGGAAGCTTACGTGGATGACGTCGTCGTCAAGACGTACGACGCCGACACATTAATCGCCGACCTCCAAAAAACCTTCAACAACTTGTGCCGCTTCAGATGGAAGTTAAACCCCACGAAGTGCGTGTTCGGGGTGCCGTCAGGAAAGCTCCTGGGCTTCCTGGTCAGCCAACGCGGCATTGAGGCAAACCCAGTCAAGCTGGACGCCATACGCAACCTCAAGGAACCAACGTGCAAGAAACACATCATGAAGCTCACTGGGATGATGGCGGCCCTGAGCCGGTTCATCAGCAAGCTCGGCGAGAAGGGACTTCCATTCTTCAAGATCCTCAAGAAGGCGGACAAGTTCGAATGGACCCCTGAGGCAAGCAAGGCCCTGGCCGACCTCAAGGAGTTCCTAATTACACCCCCGGTACTCACGGGTCCGACCCCCGGGGAAGAGCTCCTGCTATACATCTCAGCTACCACTCATGTGGTCAGCACGGCCCTAGTCGTCGAGCGGCCAGAAGAAGGCCACCCATACAAGGTCCAGCGCCCTGTATATTTCGTCAGCGAAGTACTCAGCGAGTCCAAGGTCCGATACCCCCATCCTCAGAAGTTGCTCTACGCGCTCTTGATCACTGCCAGGAAGCTACGCCACTACTTCCAGGCACACGTCATTCGAGTCATCTCGAATTTCCCCCTCGAGGCCATTCTCCACAACAGGGATGCCAATGGCCGCATAGTCAAGTGGTCCGTTGAATTCGGAGAACACACCATCAACTTCGAGCCGCGAGAGGCTATTAAGTCCCAAATATTGGCCGACTTCGTGGCCGAATGGACGGAAACCCAGGAGCCGACCCCCGCAGAACGACCAACGCACTGGAAGATGTACTTCGATGGCGCCCTCAACCTTGAGGGAGCCGGCGCAGGAGTGCTGTTCATCTCCCCGGAGCGGCAGCACCTGAAAATACGTTCTTCAGATACACTACCAGGCCACAAACAATGGGGCCGAGTACGAGGCCCTCATCCACGGTCTCCGGATCGCGGTGTCGCTGGGTATCAAGCGGCTAATGTGCTATGGTGATTCCAAGCTTGTCGTCGAACAAGTCAACAAGAATTGGGACACGACGAAGGAAACCATGAGCGCGTACTGCGGAGAGGTACGCAAACTCAAAGCCCACTTCTATGGGCTCGAGTTCCACCATGTCCTCCGGGAAGACAATGTTGCCGCCGATGTTTTATCCAAGCTAGGATCCACCAGAGCCCAGGTCCCAGTCGGCGTCTTCGTCCAAGACCTGCGCACCCCATCCATCAAGATGCTTGAGGATGGCAGCCCCGTGCCCGACTCGGAGCCACCCCCGGGCGGCCCGCCGACCAGTGAAGTTCTCGTGGTGGAAGCAGACTGGCGCGCCCCCTTCATCGCTTTCCTCACAGAGAACTGGTCACCGGGTACGAAGGAAGAAATCGAGAAGTTGACTCGGCGAGCGACAAATTACGTCGTCATCGGCAACGCCCTGTACAGAAAGGCCGCCTCCACAGGCATACTCATGAAATGTGTCCTCCGCGACGAAGGTATCACCCTCCTGCAAGATATCCACTCGGGCACTTGCAGCAACCACGCGGCAGCCGGCACCCTAGTCGGCAAGGCTAACAGGGTAGGCTTTTACTGGCCAACGGCCCTGTCCGACGCAAAAGAGTTGGTGCGCTGCTGCACCGGCTGCCAGTTCTTCCAGAAACAGAAGCACCTGCCGGCTCAGGCGCTAAGGACCATCCCCCCATCTTGGCCATTCGCCATATGGGGACTCGACAACGTCGGGCCCTTCAAAACCGCTCCGGGCAGATTCAAGCACATCTTGGTGGCAGTTGATAAGTTGACCAAGTGGATCGAATATAAGGTCGTGACCGACACCAAGTCGGCCACAGCAGCCAAGTTCATACAAGAGCTTACCCACCGGTTTGGGGTCCCAAACCACATCGTGACCGACCTTGGCTCCGAGTTCACAGGCCACGAGTTCTGGGACTTCTGCCAGGACAATTGCATCGACGTCTACTACTCCTCCATGGCGCACCCCAGGTGCAATGGCCAGGTTGAACGGGCCAACGGTATGGTCCAGGACTCACTCAAGAAAGCCATATATGACGAACTCAACAAGCACCCCGGCCGGTGGGCCAAAGAGGTACCTCATGTCATGTAGGGTCTACGCACCCAGAAGAGCAGAGCAACGGGATATACTCCCTTCTTCCTGGTGTACGGCTCCGAAGCCGTCCTCCCAACCGACATCGCCCATGGTACTCCGCGCATCCAGCACTACGAGGAAGGTGAAGCAGAAATCGGCCGCCAGGTCGACATTGATTGCCTAGAAGAACATCGACTCGCCGCACTGGTCAGGCATGCAAGACATGAGCAGCAGATACAGCGCTACCACAACCAAAACATTCGAGAACGCTCCCTTAATGTTGGCGACTTGGCCCTGCGCCGAGTCATGTCCACCAAAGACAAGCATAAGCTATCGGCCCCCTGGGAGGGCCCCTTCATCGTCAAAGAAGTTGTTTCGCCAGGAACATATAGCCTCCAGTGGGCNGGCGGGACGACTATCGCCGCAGAGAAGACCGCGACCGCCGCGACGATTACCGCCGTGGCGAGCGCGACCGCGATGCTCCGGCTCGCCGGGACGATCAACGCCACCATGACGAGGAACGCCAACTGCCACCACCGCCGGAGGCGCCCAGACGCGACGCCAATGGCGAATTCCAGCGTGTGGACCGCCAGGTCAACGTTATCATTGGGGGGCCCGGCGCCTTCCCAGATCGGCGCAAAGAAAAGCTCCACAAGCGGGAAGTGACGATGGTTTCCACCAAGCCGGTGGAGTACCTCCAGTGGTCGGAGATGCCCATCGCCTTCAGCCGTGCCGACCACTGGGTCCATCTCCCCGAGCCGGGATCCTACCCACTCGTCGTCGCCCCCGTCGTGGACAGGGTCCTCCTCTCCAAGGTCCTGATTGATGGCGGGAGCGCCCTCAACATCATCTTCACCAGCACCCTCAACAGCATGGGGTTCGACTACAGCAGGCTCCTGAGCGCCGAAGATCCGTTCTTCGGCATTGTGCCAGGAAAAGCTTCCTACCCGATAGGAAGAGTCGCCTTACCAGTAACGTTTGGCACTGCCAACAACTACCGCACGGAGTTCCTGTACTTCGAGGTAGCCGACTTCAAGAGTTCCTACCACGCCATCTTTGGCAGGCCCATGTTGGCCCGGTTCATGGCAATTCCGAACCACACCTACCTGGTTCTGAAGATGCCGGCGCCCAACGGCACCCTCTCCATCCGTGGAGACATCAAGACTTCCTTCGAATGCGACGGGGAGGCCATCAAGATAGCCGAGTTGTCTCATCAACTCGGCAATGCTACCCTGCTGGCAGAAGAAGCCTCTAAGGCAGCCACCGGAGAGCTTGTACTTCCGGAGCAGAAGCAGCAGCCCACCGCGCTGGCACCTGCAGACGCCCCCAAAGCAATAAGCTTGGGGCTCGACGACCCATCCAAGACGGCCCTCATAGGGCCAGGGCTCACTCCAAAATAGGAAGACGCGCTCACCTCCTTCCTTCGGGACAACTGGGACATCTTTGCATGGAAGCCATCAGACATGCCGGGTGTTCCGAGGGAGAAGGCTGAGCACTCCTTGGAATTGAGCAAAACCGCAAAACCTGCCAAACAGAAGCTGCGCCGATTCGCTCAAGATCGTAAGGAGGCCATTAGGGTAGAACTGAATAAGCTCCTAGCTGCCGGTTTCATTAGAGAATGCAAACACCCAGAGTGGCTTGCAAATCCTGTACTTGTAAAGAAGCAATCTGGTGAATGGAGAATGTGCATTGATTACACGGATCTCAACCGCTACTGCCCCAAAGACCCCTTTCCTCTCCCGAGAATCGATCAAGTCGTCGACTCTACGTCCGGCTGCGTGCTCCTGTGCTTTCTCGACTGCTACTCGGGTTATCATCAGATAGCCCTGAAGGCGTCCGACCAGGACAAGACAGCGTTCATCACCCCGCACGGCATCTATTGCTACAAGACGATGACTTTTGGGCTGAAGAACGCCGGTGCCACGTATCAGAAGGCCATCCAAGGATGCTTGCAGAGCCAGATCGGCCGCAACGTGGAAGCTTACGTGGATGACGTCGTCGTCAAGACGTACGACGCCGACACATTAATCGCCGACCTCCAAAAAACCTTCAACAACTTGTGCCGCTTCAGATGGAAGTTAAACCCCACGAAGTGCGTGTTCGGGGTGCCGTCAGGAAAGCTCCTAGGCTTCCTGGTCAGCCAACGCGGCATTGAGGCAAACCCAGTCAAGCTGGACGCCATACGCAACCTCAAGGAACCAACGTGCAAGAAACACATCATGAAGCTCACTGGGATGATGGCGGCCCTGAGCCGGTTCATCAGCAAGCTCGGCGAGAAGGGACTTCCGTTCTTCAAGATCCTCAAGAAGGCGGACAAGTTCGAATGGACCCCTGAGGCAAGCAAGGCCCTGGCCGACCTCAAGGAGTTCCTAATTACACCCCCGGTACTCACGGGTCCGACCCCCGGGGAAGAGCTCCTGCTATACATCTCAGCTACCACTCATGTGGTCAGCACGGCCCTGGTCGTCGAGCGGCCAGAAGAAGGCCACCCATACAAGGTCCAGTGCCCTGTATATTTCATCAGTGAAGTACTCAGCGAGTCCAAAGTCCGATACCCCCATCCTCAGAAGTTGCTCTACGCGCTCTTGATCACTGCCAGGAAGCTACGCCACTACTTCCAGGCACACGTCATTCGAGTCATCTCGAATTTCCCCCTCGAGGCCATTCTCCACAACAGGGATGCCAATGGCCGCATAGTCAAGTGGTCCGTTGAATTCGGAGAACACACCATCAACTTCGAGCCGCGAGAGGCTATTAAGTCCCAAATATTGGCCGACTTCGTGGCCGAATGGACGGAAACCCAGGAGCCGACCCCCGCAGAACGACCAACACACTGGAAGATGTACTTCGATGGCGCCCTCAACCTTGAGGGAGCCGGCGCAGGAGTGCTGTTCATCTCCCCGGAGCGGCAGCACCTAAAATACGTTCTTCAGATACACTACCAGGCCACAAACAATGGGGCCGAGTACGAGGCCCTCATCCACGGTCTCCAGATCGCGGTGTCGCTGGGTATCAAGCGGCTAATGTGCTATGGTGATTCCAAGCTTGTCGTCGAACAAGTCAACAAGAATTGGGACACGACGAAGGAAACCATGAGCGCGTACTGCGGAGAGGTACGCAAACTCGAAGCCCACTTCTATGGGCTCGAGTTCCACCATGTCCTCTGGGAAGACAATGTTACCGCCGATGTTTTATCCAAGCTAGGATCCACCAGAGCCCAGGTCCCAGTCGGCGTCTTCGTCCAAGACCTGCGCACCCCATCCATCAAGATGCTTGAGGATGGCAGCCCCGTGCCCGACTCGGAGCCACCCCCGGGCGGCCCGCCGACCAGTGAAGTTCTCGTGGTGGAAGCAGACTGGCGCGCCCCCTTCATCGCTTTCCTCACAGAGAACTGGTCACCGGAAGGAAGAAATCGAGAAGTTGACTCGGCGAGCGATAAATTACGTCGTCATCGGCAACGCCCAGTACAGAAAGGCCGCCTCCACAGGCATACTCATGAAATGTGTCCTCCGCGACGAAGGTATCACCCTCCTGCAAGATATCCACTCAGGCACTTGCAGCAACCACGCGGCAGCCGGCACCCTAGTCGGCAAGGCTAACAGGGTAGGCTTTTACTGGCCAACGGCCCTGTCCGACGCAAAAGAGTTGGTGCGCTGCTGCACCGGCTGCCAGTTCTTCCAGAAACAGAAGCACCTGCCGGCTCAGGCGCTAAGGACCATCCCCCCATCTTGGCCATTCGCCATATGGGGACTCGACAACGTCGGGCCCTTCAAAACCGCTCCGGGCAGATTCAAGCACATCTTGGTGGCAGTTGATAAGTTGACCAAGTGGATCGAATATAAGGTCGTGACCGACACCAAGTCGGCCACAGCAGCCAAGTTCATACAAGAGCTTACCCACCGGTTTGGGGTCCCAAACCACATCGTGACCGACCTTGGCTCCGAGTTCACAGGCCACGAGTTCTGGGACTTCTGCCAGGACAATTGCATCGACGTCTACTACTCCTCCACGGCGCACCCCAGGTGCAATGGCCAGGTTGAACGGGCCAATGGTATGGTCCAGGACTCACTCAAGAAAGCCATGTATGACGAACTCAACAAGCACCCCGGCCGGTGGGCCAAAGAGGTACCTCATGTCATGTGGGGTCTACGCACCCAGAAGAGCAGAGCAACGGGATATACTCCCTTCTTCCTGGTGTACGGCTCCGAAGCCGTCCTCCCAGCCGACATCGCCCATGGTACTCCGCGCATCCAGCACTACGAGGAAGGTGAAGCAGAAATCGGCCGCCAGGTCGACATTGATTGCCTAGAAGAACATCGACTCGCCGCACTGGTCAGGCATGCAAGACATGAGCAGCAGATACAGCGCTACCACAACCAAAACATTCGAGAACGCTCCCTTAATGTTGGCGACTTGGCCCTGCGCCGAGTCATGTCCACCAAAGACAAGCATAAGCTATCGGCCCCCTGGGAGGGCCCCTTCATCGTCAAAGAAGTTGTTTCGCCAGGAACATATAGCCTCCAGTGGGCTAACGGCGACCCCGTCCCAAACGTGTGGAACATCGAGCATCTCGTCAAGTTCTATCCATAGAATTTATCAAAGCTATGTATCCTTGGTCTTATATCAATAAAAGTTTCTCTGTCTCATTTTATGGCTTGTTATCAACCCCTTACCCGGCACCCACGCTGATGCTCGGGGACTGGGCCTGACCCAGAATATATTCCCTTCACCGCGATACCTGGGGGAGTACCCGATTACTCCGACTCCCGAGTCGTCGCCCAACCCTATATTCCCCCCGGCGACTACTGAGCTAACCCGGCTGGTCCGAGTCCCCAACTGTGAAACCCGAGCTCCGTGCTCAACCCGCGTGCCCCCTACACATAAGCCTCCCAGCCAAGCAGTGTAGCAGGGTAAGCCGTCCTCTCTGTGAGCAGTGGTCAGCAGGTCAAAAAAGGGTGCTTAAACAGTACAAGGCAGTGGCCAGTCGGGCGACGCAAAGTGCTAGTCGGCAGGGAAAAGGGTCCAACACAACACTAGCGACCATTAACACTTCAAATAAATCTGGAATTTTATATATATCCGAACACTACAGAGTTTACACGCATAATTCTATTTACAGGCCGAGCTCTGTCGCTACAGTTTCAGCCAAAGGGGCACACTCCTCGACCAACCCGTCGAACTATTCATCGGCAAGCTCTTCGGGAATGCCATCGGCGATCGGAGCCAGCTCTTGCGTCGGGAAGTGTATTCTGAATAGCGCCAGTATCTGACTCCCGAAGCCAATTGCAGTCTGCTGCATCAACTGGGCTGCGCGGTTTGGACCGGCCCTGAGCCGCTCCACCAACGTCAACATCGCCGGGCCTGACTCGGCGGGCACCAATGAGTTAGCATTGAACTCGGCCGCCTGCTTCAGTTCCATCAGCTCCGTCCGAAGCCCTGCAAAGGAATGAACATAAACACCTTGACTTCCTAAAAGCCCCAGAAGACTTGGCACGGGAAACTCACCATGCATGGCTCGGTCATGCTCATCCTTCAAGACCTGGTTGGCTTCCTTCAGGTGCTCGGACTCGGTCGCCAGGCGAAGATTGGCTGCTTTCAGCCCCCGGACCTCCTCCTTGAGCTTATGCTTGGCCCTGGCCAGCTCGTCTTCAAGCTTCTTCTTGGCTCCAGCCAGCTTGTCGACCTTCCCTTGAAGAGCAGCCTCCCTCTTCCTCGCCTCTACAATGAAACCCCCATGAGCACAGGCTGCCTGGAGAGATGCATTGGCAAGCAAAGGAACAAAGAACTTACCCTCGGTGAGAACACCCATGTCTTTCATGAGGTCCTCATTGGTCTTTTGCAGGTCGGCAAGCTCCCGCTCCCTCTGCATCGGGTACTCCTTGGCAGTTTCAGCTTCACGGACCCGATCCGTGTGGATTCGTGCCAAGGTTCGGCGGTCTTCCAGGGCCTGCCGCCTGAAGTCAAGATCCCTCGCGGCCCGTGCCGTGAAACCCTGTCATACAACACATTAGCCCCCGGGTTAACCCACGATTCATATTCCCTACAAAGCACCGGAAAGACATACCTGCACGACACGGTTCAGGACGCCGGCTACGTTCTGTAGCTTCCGGAGCTCGCTCGCTTGGTCGGCAAGATCAAGCTCCATCCGCTGCTCCAGAGTCAGCTCTGGTGCCTGCGGACCGCCCCCGTGCTCAGCTGTGATAGCTTCCACCTGGGGAGGCACCTGGACACCAGGGTCAACATCCAGGTCCTCCCCAAGGAGCCGGTGGTCATCATCTTCAAGCGGTGGAGGACTCCTAGCCGGCTCTATCACTGTGCGGCCCTCTGGGGCCTCTTCCTCAAGAGGCATCGCGGACGTTCCGGCCTGAAGATCCTCCACCGGGTCATCCGTCCCTGTGACGCGCGCAGGACTCGGTGGGTGCGGCGGCCCTGACATGCCGACCGGCACCTGCTCCAGCACGACCAAGGCCGTGCTGGACCCCGGCCCTGTCCTCGTGGCAGCAGGCAGACTTGACGGCGCCATGACCCCGGCCCCCACTTGGCCCCCGGGCCTGCGTCCAACATTCCAACGACTCAAGAAAGGCACATTAAGAATACACCGGGTTGCTAAGACAACTTACCCGCCCTTGCGTGGACGCTTAAATTGTACACCCCGCAGCACCTGCGGAGGCGTCTGGCTCGGCAACAGAGTCACGTCTGGCCGCAACGATGGTTGGGCGAACGGGCCCTCACGGCCCCTGGCAGTCTCCTGAGCGGGTTGTTTTGATCCAAGCCCTGATGGAGACCCGCCGGTGCCACCTCCGGCGTCACCGTGTCCCTGTGTTACCTCGAGCTCCCTAGTCCAGCGATCTCCCTTTGCCTACAAATCAACCATCTGGGTACCCCCGGGTGGACTGCCGGACGATAACTCCGATAATTCTTATTAAGGCTTATTACGAACTTTAGAAATACATCTTTTTAGTGGCATCAAATGATGTTGATATTTAGGGTTATTAGGATTTTTAGAGATTATAAATGATATTCTTATTTAGGTTTATTACAAACTTTAGAAATTCAGATTGGGGGCTGAATTTTTCATTGTATTTTGTGAATAAATGAATCGGCAATGGATGTACAACGCGGATAGACGCTCATCTGACTTCACTAATGGCGTTCATCAATTCCTCGACGTGGCAGAGGCTAATTCGACCTCGGGTTTTATATGTTGTCCATGCAAGGTTTGTGAGAATGAGAAGGATTATCATATCTCGAAGAAGGTGATTCACACACACTTGCTTAAGAGTGGTTTCATGCCTAACTATATCTCTTGGACCAAACACGGCGAAGCGGGGATATTCTTAGAAGAAGATGATGAAGAAGGTGACGACAATATCCCAGACTTTGCACAATATGGTGCCTTTGCAGATGATATAGCAATGGGTGAGGGTGAAGCAGTTGCAGAAGATGAGGATGATGATGCCTTAGGTGGCATGATCCGTGATGAAGAGAAAGACTGCGAAAGTGCGAAAGAGCGGGAGAAGATGAAGCGTATGTTGGAGGACCACAAAACATTGTTGTACCCAGATTGCAAAGTGGACCAGAAAAAGTTGGGTACCACACTGGAACTGTTGCAATGGAAGGCAACTAATGGCTTGTCTGACAAAGGTTTTGGAGAGATATTGAAAATGATAAAGAAGATGCTTCCAGAGGGCAACACATTGCCCGAAACAACATACGAAGCAAGAAAAATCGTTTGCCCTCTAGGACTGGAAGTACAAAAGATACACGCATGTCCCAATGATTGTATCCTTTATCAAGGTGACGTGTACGAATCTTTGGATGCCTGTTCCGTTTGCAATTGTTCGCGGTATAAAATCAGGCGAGATGACCCTGGTGATGTTGAGGGAGAGCCCCCCAAGAAGAGAGTCCCAGCCAAGGTGATGTGATATATCCCTATAACACAATGTCTGAAGCGCTTGTCCAGAAACAAAGAGCGACCTAGCCACAACCCCGGGTCGTCCGACCTAGCCAGGTCGGCCAATCTGGCCGAGCGACAAAACCGCCACCGCCTTCACCCGCAACTGTCAACCGCCTTCAGGGAGCCATCAGTGTCGTGGATCACCGAAGTCGGTGAATCCCACGGTCGGCCGACCCCCCTAGGTCGGCCGACCTGGGCCCACCTCCGGACCGTCTCAACCGCCGCACACCGACTCTAAACCGCCTCTCCATGCTATAAATACCTGGACTCGGGGCAGGGCTCAACATCATCGAGATGAAGTGAAGATCCAAGGCGAAGCCCTCCTCATATCTAGAGTAGAAATAGGGAGAGAGTGAGGGAGAGTCTGGAGGAGTCCCGGCGTGTCGGCGACCCTTCACCTATACCTCGACGGATGCAAGCTACTCAGTAAGTATCTGGGATCCAACTAGTACTTAAGTCTAAGTTATAGAAAGCTGAGTTCTCTATTGCGCTTATGGGTTCTTTGCTTTATTCGTAAAGTATTCTAATCTTTGATCAAGGTTAGGATAGCTGATATTATCTTAGGCGTGGTGCTTAGGTGTATATCTGCCCTCGTTTGCCTTGTAGCCCCATGGATTAGTAGAGGTAGGCGGCAGGTGGTGACAGCCCTGTCCGTCCTTTGTAATCCTCCACGTACGGGTACGGCGTAGAGCTGTTGGCCGGCAATTTCCTAGAGGTCTAGGATACCCCGGTGCCCAAAGCAAGCATAGGAGAATTCCCTTCGCTATATTCACAGCCTTAGTGCTAAGTTATCCTCTCTACCCAGCCTTTATATACACTCGATCGATTCGGACATTCTTAGTGATTAGATAGCCTTTACGTTCCCCGTGGATTCGATACCTGGTTTACTCACGGGTGAAAGCTACCACGACAGCCGTGCGCTTGCGGACTTTCTGTTTGCCACCGCTGGTGTCAACAAGCTTTCTGGCACCGTTGTCGGAAACGGTAGCTGTTGTCTAAGATCTAAGGTTGCCCGTTTATCTTTTATTTTATTTTTCTTTTGTTTTTGTTTTCAACCATGAATTCCATCCAAATTAATGAATTCTCTGCTCCAAGGCGAATTATTGGAGCCGCACCCCTCGTCAAATCCTATTTTAACCGATAGCTATGAACTTCGCCCTTCCTTCATAGCTATGGTCCAGGACATATCCTTCTCTGGAGGTGATGGTGAAAACTCGTACCGTCACTTGCACAAATTTGAGTTGCTCTGTTCATGTCTGGTTATATCAGGCATGATGCAGGCAACGATTAGATGGAAGCTCTTCCCGTTCTCTCTCAAAGAGAGAGCAAGGAAGTGGTATGACCATACCGTTGGGCTAATGAACGGTGAATGGGAAAAGTTACGGGACAAGTTTTGTCTTGAATACTTCCCTGTTCACCGGATCTGTGCACTTCGGAAGGAGATCATTAACTTCCAACAACGAGAGAAGAAACGATCGCCAAAGCATGGGACCGGTTCCAAGACTCATGTCTAACCGGGACTGATCTAGGCTTCCCAAACTACATGCTCATGCAGCATTTTCGGTCTGAGTTGAATAGTGAAGATGCCTGGTACATAGACATAGCAGCCGGAGGCTCATTCCTACACATAACCCCGGCCAGAGCAAAAGAAGTCCTAGCAGCCATCCGGGAAAACTCTCCTGCTGACGCGACCGAAACTGAGCAAGAAGACTCCCAAGTAGAACCCATAGACTTGCCCAGTCCAGCTCCTGAGACCCTATCCGTTGAGGAAGAGGAAACTCAACCTCTCGGATTACCCTTTGAGTTCGAGGAAGATCTTTTTGAAGACTTTGGGAATACCTCGAACTACACAACATAGAAGAGGCCTACAGTAGAGACACCCTCCATTTATTTGGAGACAAAATTCTTAAACGAAACCGTGAGGGAGCTTATTTCCATCCTAAACACGGAATGGTCAAATGAGGCTGAGTTTTCTTCTGAAGTTATTCGGATTGACTCACCTTCGCAGACCATTCGAGGTTTCGTAAGCAAGGTAGCCGTAGACATCCTTTACAACCCGATTGTTGGGGCGAACATCATGTCCAGTTCTTTCGGGCATGTCCTTGGACGTCGTAAGAAGCTGGCCCTAACATCAAAACTCCTTAGAACACCCTCAGGCCGTATTCTTGAGAGTCTCGATTTAGTACGAGACTTTCTCCTCTTGCACAATGGGATTGAGATGGCTCTAGACTTTTACGTCCTTGAGACATCAGATTTCGACCTCATGATAGGACATCCTATCGAGGGCCTCCTACAGGATGTAACCTCGGAAGGAAACCTCCTAGCCAAAGTAGGAAGAAATCTCCTCACTATACCTCTAGCTAGGGTCAAGAATTCCATAGTTGAACCTTTGGTAGAGCCTAACCCAGCCGAGGAAGTGAAATCCCTACAACCAAGTGACCCATTTGAGTCATTCCTCGAAGAGCATGTTCACGACTTTATAGAGGAAGAGGATGCTTCTGAGTCACTTGAAACTGAGGAGCCACCCAAGACACACGTAGAGCTAAAACCCTTACCCGCTGGCCTTCGCTATGTCTTTCTAAATGAGGACAGGGATTCCCCTGTTAACATTAGTGACAAGCTAATCCAGGACGAGAGTGAATGAGTCAGCCCTGTCCAAGTAGTACCCAAGAAGGGAGGTATGACCGTCGTAAGTAACGAGAAAAATGAGCTGATTCCTCAGCGTACCATTACTGGGTGGCGGATGTGCATTGATTACTTCCGACTCAACAAGGCGACAAAGAAGGATCACTTCCCGCTCCCCTTCATCGATGAGATGTTGGAGAGACTCACGAACCACTCCTTCTTCTGTTTCCTTGATGGGTATTCCGGCTATCACCAGATTCCCATCCACCCCGATGATCAAGAAAAGACCACCTTCACTTGCCCCTATGGAACGTATGCATACCGCAGGATGTCATTCGGGTTATGCAATGCGCCAGCATCATTCCAAAGGTGCATGATGTCTATCTTCTCAGACATGATAGAAGAGATCATGGAAGTTTTCATGGACGATTTTTCAGTCTATGGAAAGACTTTCGACCATTGTCTGCAGAACCTAGACAAGGTGCTACAAAGATGCCGAGACAAGGACCCGGTGCTAAACTGGGAAAAGTGCCATTTCATGGTCTGAGAGGGTATAGTGTTAGGACACTTGGTGTCCAAAAGGGGTATAGATGTGGATAGAGCGAAAATTGAAGTCATAGAGAAGCTTCCGCCTCCTACCAATGTTAAGGGAATCTGTAGCTTCCTAGGTCATGCGGGGTTTTACCGGCGTTTCATTAGAGATTTCTCTCAGATAGCCAGGCCCTTCACTAGCCTTTGAGCGAAAGATGTACCCTTCGATTTTGATGATGAGTGTTTACATGCTTTCACCATTTTAAAGAACGCTCTCATCTCAGTGCCAGTCATTCAACGCCCTGACTGGACGCTACCTTTCGAGATTATGTGTGACGCTAGTGATTATGCTGTTGGTGCTGTCCTTGGACAAACCAAAAATAAAAACCATCATGCTATCTCGTATGCTAGTAAAACTTTGACAGGAGCTCAACTTAACTATGCTACCACTGAAAAAGAGCTTTTGGCAGTAGTTTTTGCTATAGACAAATTTAGAACTTACTTGGTAGGAGCTAAGGTGATTGTCTACACCGATCACGCTGCTTTGAAATATCTGCTTACCAAGAAACATGCTAAACCACGCCTTATCCACTGGATTCTCTTACTCCAAGAATTTGACTTGGAAATTAAAGGTAAAAGGGGAGTAGAGAATTCAGTAGCAGATCATTTGTCGCGTATGCAGTTTACTAACATGCAGGATCTACCGATAAATGACTTCCTACGTGACGACACCCTACTCAAGGTGACTGCCTCCGACCCCTGGTATGCAAATATTGTGAACTTTATGGTTGCAGGATATGTACCACCAGGGGAGAACAAGAGAAGGCTTATCTACGAGAGTAGACTCCATCTATGGGATGAACCATACCTGTACAGGGTATGTTCAGATGGCATGCTCAGGCGATGTGTACCAGCAAACGAGCCAAGAAAGATCCTTGAGCAGTGCCATGCAGCCCCATATGGAGGTCACTATGAGGCGTTTAGGATAAGGTCGAAGATCTGGCAGAGTGGATTCTACTGGCCCATAATGTATGAGGACACAAAGGAATTCATACGACGATGCCAGCAATGCCAGAAACACGGAGGGATCACAGCAAGAGATGCAATGCCCCTCACAAACAACTTACAAGTTGAGTTGTTTGATGTGTGAGCCATTGACTTCATGGGACCCTTTGTCAAGTGCTACGACAGTGAGTACATCCTGGTGGCAGTGGACTATGTCTCGAAGTGGGTTGAAGCAATGCCATGCCGAGCCGCTGATTCCAAACACGCGCGAAAGATGTTCCATGAGATCATCTTTCCATGTTTCAGAACCCCCACGATGGTGATCAGTGATGGAGGGTCACATTTCATCGACAAGATCTTCCGGAAGTTTCTGGCAGAACTGGGGGCAAGGCACAACATAGCTACACCATACCACCCCCAGACAAGCGGTCAAGCAGAAACATCAAATAAGCAAATCAAGAACATTCTGCAGAAGACTGTGACAGAAATCGGCAAAGGATGGAAGAGCAAGCTACCAGATGCTCTATGGGCCTACCGAACGGCATACAAAACGCCAATCAGGATGTCTCCATATCACTGGTTTACGGCAAGACTTGCCATCTACCAGTTAAGTTAGAGCATCGGACACACTGGGCAATAAGAAAGTGGAACATGGATTTGCCAGCAGCCCAGCAGATGAGGAGAATGCCGCTATCAGAGCTAGAAGAGTGGAGAGACAAAGCGTACCACAGTGCCAAAATCTACAAAGATAGAACCAAGAGATGGCACGACAAGAGGATCAAGGTGAAGGAGTTCCACCCCGGGGATAAGGTATTACTCTTTAATTCCAAGATGAAGCTCTTTGGGCATGGAAAACTTCGGAGCAAATGGGAAGGACCGTTCGTTGTGGTGGAGACTTCATCGCACGGGGCCATCACACTCCAAGATGATGAAGGTAACCTCTTCAAGGTAAATGGTCAACGTTCAAAAGTTTCCCTTGAACCTAATAAAGTAGATGAGGAATTTGATATGATCAACTTGGTCATGGATAATTCCCATTTATAATTTCACCTTACGCTAAGTCCTTAACCCTTAGAGCCTATATGCATACACTTTGGGGTACATTGGACCTGTCACGTAGTGCACAAAAAAGGGGAAGGCGACCGGGGCTCAAGGCCAGATCGGCCGACCCCACCAGGTCGGCCGACGTGCCACTGAGCCCCATCAGCCCTATCCTTTGCCAACGTCTCACTCCAACGTCTCTGAAGTCGTTCCGCGATGGATGAGGGATTCAACCTCTGATGGATCCGAGAAGAGGGTTAATCTTTCTGTAAATTGTCACCCATCCTCTTCTTCCCTCTCATCTGAGTTCTTCCTTGCCCACATTCTGAAATCACCAAACCACACCTTCCAAATCCCCAACAATGGCCAGAAAAAGCCACCCTAAATCCCGATCGACCTTCGATCTGGAAGGAGAGCCCACTCCGGCAAACCAACTGGTGCCCATCAACCTGAAGCAGGCCATGGAGGTGGTCGTATCCCCTCTGGCCAGCCTCCCGCCAGAGGAGGACACGAGAGGACGCACTAGAGGGTTGGCCGATGGCCCAGGTCGGCCGACCGGCCTTGGTGGCCCTTCGGCGTCTCTCTCGGCGGCGCGGTCCCAGTCTCCAAGGAGGACCCAGAGGTGCGATGCACGGGCATCAAGCCCGTACAGAAGGCCAACGATGGGGCAATTGACTCTGAAGAAGACACCGGCAGCCACTCCAATCAAGGGGGATGGACTTCCCACACTTCAGCCAGGAGAGAAGCTGAAGGAAATAGTCTGGAACAAGTGGGAGAACGTCGTGGCGCATCACTATACGTCTGATGTGTCCATCTACTCTCCTGCTAGCACCCCAGAGCCACGTTTCCGTGTCTTTGGGGAAAGGAAACCCGGAGGTGGCTATGGAAAGGGGCTGTTCCCTCCCCTCACACCTGAGGAGAGGAAGGAATTGGAGGAGTCGGTGGAATCTTCACCCGCCGGCAAGATCAAGAGACACATCAAGCCTCCTCCAATTCGCAGGCCTGGAGGACATTATGAAAGTGATGATGAGAAGGCCCCCATGACTCCCTCCAACGCTGAGTTGCTAGAGTTGATTAATCAACTCGGTCGCGACTATGCAAAGTTGGAGAAGAAGTTCGCCGAAGAGCGACTTGAGCGCATTAACCTTCAAGACGACTTTGATATGCTGCGTAGATCAATAGTCGTGAAGCTTAAGCGCTATGCCAAAGCCGCAGGGGATGAAAATCTCTACAATACACCATAGGCACCCTAGGTTTTGGTTTAGGATAGGCACATTAGTCTTTTCCCCTTCATTCATTTATTTCATTTATTTATTTCATTAGATTATCATGTAATGTGCCTCTGAGTTTATGAATAAAACAAAATGTTTAGTGTATTAGGATTGTGTCTTTTGTTTCCATTTGTTTTTGAATAAAAGGTACAAGTGTGGAGGAGAATCGCAACGGGAAACAGAGAGATCCAACGCGAAACAGAGCATACCAGAACGACATAGAACAGCATGCGAAAGGGCTGAACCAGAGAGGTCACCCTCAGGTCGCCCGACCCCACCAGGCCGGCTGTAATAATCCAAGATTATTATTATAAGTATTACATTGTATGGGAGTTGGTTTTTACCAAAAATTTGAAACTTTTTGTATGGTGTTGTGGTAATCATGCAAACAAAGCCAAACATAGGATCAACCATCCAAATTCTCCTCTCATTCATAATTAGTTATCATGAAAAATCCTATCAAATAATTCAATCATGCATTGCATTGTGATTTGGATCTTAATGGTTTATTTGGATTTCAAAGGTGCGTTTGAATTTTGGATTCTCATTCAAAATTCAAACTTAAAACCAAACCAAAACCTAAATCTAAAAAGAATAAAACATCACCCACAGCCGGGCCGGCCACAGGCCAACCGGCCCAGCTCTCCACTCTCCCTCGCACGCGGGCCGGCCCAGCCGCGGCCCAAGACCGAGCCGAGGCCGACCGCGCGCGCGCCCGTCTCCTTGTGCCGCTGACGCGTGGGACCGCCGGGACCCCGACGTCATCTCCTTCCTTCCGCTCCCTTTTCTTCTTCCCCCTGCCGCTCCTCTGCTTTCTTCCGCCGCGGCTTGACCGGACCGGGACCGGAGCGCGCAACGCGCCAAGGCTGGCCGCGCCTCGCGCTGACGCCACCGTAACCGCCGGCTTATCCTCCCGTACGAAGATTCCCCGGGCGAGGAGCGCGGGTGGCGCCCGGGCGAAATCCGCCTTCGCGGATGAGCGCCACGCGCCTAGGCCCGCACCCCGAAAATCGCCGGCCGCCCGATGCCCACCGCCTCCGGAACCTTCCCGCGCCGCTCACCCAAACCCTAGCCCCCTACTTGCCCTCTACAAAAACCCCAATTCGGCCGCCGCCGCATTCCCCAAATCACTCGGGCGAAAGCCCTCATCTTTCCCCAAACACCACACCGCCGGAGTCAAGGAAGAAAGGGGAGGGGAGAAGAAGGAGGAGGAGGGCCGCGAGGAGGAGGAGCCGACCGAGCTCGGGCCGAGGAGGAGACGCACCGCCGCCGCCCCGAGCTGCCGCTCTGCTTCATCTACACCGAGCCGCCGCCGCCACCGTCGATCGGAGCCGGGGAAGAGAACCGCAAGTCTTCAACAAGCCTGCTACCCACTACACCATCGCCCCTCGGTGAGCCACACGCACGGACCGCCTTTCCTTCCTCTGCTGGTAGAAAGGACCTCGCCGGGGACGAGTTGTGCCGGCCATCGCCGCCGGTCTTCCCTGTGTGCACGGGCTTGTTGATCGGCCTTCGAGCCGCGCCCCTTTTCTCCTTGCAGGGCACGATCACCGGCCAAAGGCCGTGGCTTGCGAGCCGCCCACGCACGCGCGTGCGCCGAACCATGGCCACGACGCGGGCGACACGGGTCGCCGCCGCCGCACGCACGAGGCTGAGCCTCCTCACGTCGGACCGCCGCCGTGGCGCTCCTGGCCCTGTCATGGCCTCGACGCGCCACGGGACTGCGCGTGCTCCGCTCGCCGGACGTTTCTACGTCGCGGCCACACCACACAC
>CM014277.1:18092385-18136237 GCA_004135705.1 Alloteropsis semialata
TATTATCTATTGTGTGTTTTGCATGGTTTGTAACAGCTTAAACAGGGATTGCACGCGATAGCCACTTCCTGGGACTATCGCAGAGGTGCAGAGATTCGGATTCTCAGTTTTGGGAATTGGGGTCGTCTCACCGGCCGACCTGGCCTGGGTCTCACCTGGCCTCTGCTTCTTCCTGCACGCGCTGGTTTGATCATCCTAACCCCTGTTTCAGTTGAATCTTTGCAGAACTTGATCATAGAATTCTGAACATAATAAGAATTACCCCTTTTGCATCTCCCCATTACATGGAAAATATTAAACTTACATATATTTTATTCCCTATATCTTTTGGCTTGTGGAAATCTTCATATTTATAGGAACTCATGTCATCTAAGTTATTGCATTTTGAGATATGGCTTTAATATGAAAGATGCCTTTGCTTACTCGAGTACTTGGAATTTATGAAAAGTTTTTAAAACTTTTAACCTTGCTATGCTCCTCATGAGTTTGAGAGACAACCAATTATATGTATCATGCATATCATCATATCCTTTGAGCTTTGAGTTGTTCCCAGTCTTGTGACCCTTAGTAGAGATACTTCATGTTTTTAAAGTCAAGATCACATACACTCCACCATAGACAGCTAAACCCTTACACTGAGGGTGAAGCAAAACATGCCTTTGTTCCATGTTCATGAATAAATACTCCTAAAATGGCTTTCTTCCCAAAAATCAAGATGAAAAGAAGAAATGGGCTATATGCATAGATAAAAAGAGAGAAAGAAGAAAGAGACTCATGCTAAAAAGCATTGAGTGAAAAAAAAGAAGAGCAAAGCAAAAGAAAAGTGCAATAGCCCATATCCAAAAAGAAAAGAATGGGAAAGGAAGTCAAGACAAAAGAGTACTACTACATTTCCACCTTATATCACACACTTGCACATCTTGATTTGATTACATGACTTGTCTCTGACTTGGATCCAATCCTTGGAATGACAACACAAGTGAAATAAGGTATGTATCTTGAGAGCTCCACATATAAAGTTCTATTTTGGAGAACATGAGTGTTGTCCAACCACGATGAATATTCAGAGAGAAACTCTTTGAGGAGTAAGGCTTTGGTTTTCTTTGCAAAACTCTAAAAACCCAAGTACTTGAGAGTAAAGTGTGCCATGTCATAGAAAAGGCTGTTCCTTTCTGCAATAACCCAAGAAGACATGTTAGCCACTCATATAATTCCACTAAGCCTAAATGTTTGGGAATGACCTATATGTTTGTTTATGATTTCCATGATGAAGCTTAGACTTTACTCGAGGACGAGTAAAGGATAAGTGTGGGGGAGCTTGTTGGTGGTTCTTAATGATAAATTATTATCACCAACAAAGATATAAAAGAATGATAAAACAACTAGACATAGGGTTATTTACTATTGAATTCCATGAGTTTTGGTACATATGTGCTTACAGGAATAAAGTGGCAAAAGAAGGACTAAAGTGGGCCTAAGGCCAGGTCGCCCGACCTCTCCTGGTCGGGCAACCTGGGACCTGGCCCAGTGAGGTCCATCCTTAGCCCATCAGCAGGAGTACACTCGGGAATGATCAGAGACATTGAGATCAAGTCGGTGAAAGTGAAGAGATGGGATTGGGCCACGTGGCAAGCACATGGATTCATGGGCCCACATCCCCGACTAAACTTACATATCTTCGCGATTACCCACCGGAAACCGATCATGGGGCCCACAAGGTTATTTACCCACCGGAAACCGACCATGGACCCATGGGGCAGAGTGGGGCCGAGGGGCCACAACCCCAGGTCGACCGACCTAGCCAGGCCGACCGATCTGGCCGAGCGACAAAACCGCCACCGCCTTCACCCGCAACTGTCAACCACCTTCAGGGAGCCATCCGTGCCGTGGATCATCGAAGTCGGTGAATCCCACGGTCGGCCGACCTGGGCCCACCTCCGGACCGTCTCAACCGCCGCACACCGACTCTAAACCGCCTCTCCATGCTATAAATACCTGGACTCGGGGCAGGGCTCAACATCATCGAGATGAAGTGAAGATCCAAGGCGAAGCCCTCCTCATATCTAGAGTAGAAATAGGGAGAGAGTGAGGGAGAGTCTGGAGGAGTCCCGGCATGTCGGCGATCCTCCTCCTGTACCTCGACGGATGCAAACTACTTAGTAAGTATCCGGGATCCAACTAGTACTTAAGTCTGAGTTATAGAAAGCTGAGTTCTCTATTGTGCTTGTGGGTTCGTTGCTTTATTCATAAAGTATTCTAATCTTTGATCAAGGTTAGGATAGCTGATATTATCTTAGGCGTGGTGTTTAGGTGTATATCTGCCCTCGTTTGCCTCGTAGACCCACGGATTAGAAGAGGTAGGCGGCAGGTGGTGACAGCCTTGTCCGTCCTTTGTAATCCTCCATGTACGGGTACGGCGTAGAGCTGTTGGCCGGCAATTTCCTAGAGGTCTAGGATACCCCGGTGCCCAAAGCAAGCATAGGAGAATTCCTTTCGCTATATTCATAGCCTTAGTGCTAAGTTATCCTCTCTACCCAGCCTTTATATACACTCGATTGATCCGAATATTCTTAGTGATTAGATAGCCTTTACGTTCGCCGTGGATTCGATACCTGGTTTACTCACGGGTGAAAGCTACCACGACAGCCGTGCGCTTGCGGACTTTCTGTTTGCCACTGCTGGTGTCAACAAGTACTTCTCTTTGTATATGTATAACTTTAAGACTTTTTTCTCAGTACTTGTGCATGTATTTATATATATATCTACAACTTCCACTGGATACTCCTTGTGATAATGATAAACACGAGTCAAATTTTTGTCTTGGACTCAATGCGGAAACCACAAGAGGATTACCAACCAGTTTTAGACCTGATTCACACAGCATGGACACGTTTTCGTGCAAATGTTCGAGGAAATTTCGCAGAAAAATTGGATGTGAAGACAAATTTTCCGGTATGTGGCTGGAGTACCCGCATATCTCGTAAAATCACACTAATATATAGTTGTTACGTCCAACTTTATTCTTCTCCACTTTTAGTGTGCCAGACAGGAAGAAGGGACAAATCTATGCGGATACTATGTCTGCCAGTGGATCCATACCTTTATTTCTCCCAAAAAAGCGACTAACGAAGAACTCATGGTATGAATTAAAACAATTCATACTTACATATGACTTGTTCTGTAATGTGTATGATCTAGTGTTATCCAATAGATAATGAGATTAAAATGTTGTCATTTGTGATTAATGCAGAGGATGTTTCACCATGAAGAGCTCCCAATGACAGAAAAAGCAAAAGCTATTGCGGACCAACTATTTGGATTCATTATGGACCAAGTTATAAATCCAAATGGAGAGTACCACCATGACGGACGCGATATCTCTTAATATCGCTCCCTATCCGCTCCTTCTTCCAGTTCTGCTCGTCAATTGCAAATAACTTTTAATTGCTCTAACATTTGTATTGCCTGATCTCAATGTTTATATGTGAATGTTCGAGAAAAATGCAATCAAAGTCGAGTCAAAATCAATTGACAATTGCGATGACTTCAATCTTTTTACGTGAAAGATCATGTACGACATACGACATATGACGCGTAGACACGTAGACGCATAGACACGTAGATGAATTGCATATAACTAACCCAAATAGCAAACGTTTAAAAAAAATAACCAAAACACCAACCGGTACCAAAGGGCCTCCCCCGTAGCATACGTGGGAGGGCCCTTTGGTACCGGTTGGTGTTATCAACCGGTACCAAAGTCCTTGGTACCGGTTCTGGACCCGGTACCAAAGACCGAGCCCTTTAATCTCGGTTGCGCAGTACCGATTCCAGAACCGGTACCTAAGGGGGTTATGACCTGGTACTGATGGCGCTGTCTCCAGTAGTGAGATGGATAGTACAAACACTGCATGTTGACCATTAGTGCTATTTTTCCCAGCAAGCCAAGAGTGGGCAATCGTGTGGAGCAGTTCACTTTGAACTTGTTCATAAGTCCCTGCACACTATGTCTCCTAGTGATGGTTGGGCTGGGTGCGTCTCATGGTTCCATGCCTACCATAAACCAATTGTTTTTACCACCTGTAATGTTTCTTATGCTCCAAGTTCAAGGTCAAATGAAAGACAACATATCTGAGGCAAATTACTCCTTCAATTTTTTTTGAGATGAGTAAAAGTAAGACGTTGATGATTTTGGAATGTGGTTGTCGGCCATCGTGCCCTTGGTTTCTTGCAGGTTTTGGAAACCTCCCGATATAGGGGAGGTGCTGTCGAAATTTTTAGAGATTATAAAAGATATTCTTGTTAAGGCTTATTACGAACTTTAGAAATACATCATTTTGGTGGCATCAAATGATGTTGATATTTAGGGTTATTAGGATTTTTAGAGATTATAAATGATATTCTTATTTAGGTTTATTACGAACTTTAGAAATTCATATTGGGGGCTGAATTTTTCATTGTATTTTGTGAATAGATGAATCGGCAATGGATGTACAACACGGATAGACACTCATCTGACTTCATTAATGGTGTTCATCAATTCCTCGACGCAGCAGAGGCTAACTCGACCTCGGGTTTTATATGCTGTCCATGCAAGGTCTGTGAGAATGAGAAGGATTATCACATCTCGAAGAAGGTGGTTCACACACACTTGCTTAGGAGTGGTTTCATGCCTAACTATATCTGTTGGACCAAACACGGTGAAGCGGGGATATTCTTAGAAGAAGGTGATGAAGAAGGTGACGACAACATCCCGAACTTTGCACAATACGGTGCCTTTGCAGATGATACAGCAATGGGCGAGGGTGAAGCAGTTGTAGAAGATGAGGATGGTGACGCCTTAGGTTGCATGATCCGTGATGAAGAGAAAGACTGCGAAAGAGTGAAAGAGCAGGAGAAGATGAAGTGTTTGTTGGAGGACCACAAAATATTGTTGTACCTAGATTGCAAAGAGGACCAGAAAAAATTGGGTACCACACTGGAACTGTTGCAATGGAAGGCAACTAATAGCTTGTCTGATAAAGGTTTTGGAGAGATATTGAAAATGATAAAGAAGATGCTTCCAGAGGGAAACACATTGCCCGAAACAACATACGAAGTAAGAAAAATCGTTTGCCCTCTAGAACTGAAAGTACAAAAGATACAGGCATGTCCCAATGATTGTATCCTTTATCGGGGCAAGGCGTATGAATCTTTGGATGCCTGTCCGATTTGCAATTGTTCGCGGTATAAAATCAGGCGAGACGACTCTGGTGATGTTGAGGGAGAACCCCCCAAGAAGAGAGTCCCTGGCAAGGTGATGTGGTATTTTCCTATAATACAACGTCTGAAGTGCTTGTTCAGAAACAAAGAGCATGCTAAATTGATGCGGTGGCACAAAGAGGATCGGAGGGAAGACAATATGTTGAGACACCAATGGAGAAAACTCAACAGAGCATTCCCGGACTTCGTAGAAGGTGCAAGGAACATAAGATTTGGTTTGAGTACGGATGGCATGAATCCTTTCGGTGATATGAGCAGTAGTCACAGCACTTGACCCGTGACTCTTTGTATGTACAACCTTCCTCCGTGGATGTGTATGAAGCGGAAGTTCATTATGATGCTAGTGCTAATCCAAGTGCCAAAGCAGCCTGGCAACGACATTGATGTGTATCTAAGGCCACTGATTGAGGACCTTTTGTTGTTGTGGGGCAAAGATGGTGTAAAGGCGTGGGATGAGCACAAGCAAGAGGAATTTAACCTACGAGCATTACTGTTCGTGACCATCAATGATTGGCCTGCACTTGGTAACCTGTCGGGACAGTCAAATAAGGGATACAAAGCATGCACATATTGTCTAGAACACACCGACTGCATTTACCTGAAACATTGTAGAAAGTGTGTATATATGGGCCATCGTCGATTCCTTTCTGAGAAACATCTGCTAAGAAAAAAAGGAAAACATTTTGAGGCGAAAATTCGTAGCAAACCAAGGCATCGGGATGAAAAATATGTATTTGCTACGGTAAAAGATGTGAAGGTGGTCTTTGAGAAGGGACCTGGCAGCTAGCCAGTGGCAAGTGAAAATAGAAAGGCGCCCATGTGGAAGAAAAAGTCAATATTCTGGGACCTACCATATTGGGAGGTATTAGATGTCCGCCACGCAATTCATGTGATGCATCTGACCAAAATCTTTGCGTAAATGTGCTAGGGTTCCTTGGTACTTACGGAAAGTCGAAAGGTACGCTAGAAGCATGATAGGACCTGAAACGTATGAAACAACAAGATCCCCTGCATCCTGAGAAAAGAGAAAAAGGGCGTTGGAACTTATGTCCTGCTGGCTACACTCTAAGCAAGGAGGAGAAGACCAGCATGTTTAATTGCTTGAACAGTATTAAGGTCCCGTCCGGCTACTCATCAAATGTAAAGAGTCTAATAAATATGAAAGAGAAGAAATTCGTACACCTCAAGTCCCATGACTGCCATGTGCTGCTCACACAATTGCTTCCGGTGGCGCTGAGGGGAATTCTACCCGTTAATGTCCGAACAACTATTGTGAAGCTATGTGCCTTCCTCAATGCAATCGACCAGAAGGCAATCGATCCCAGTAATCTAGCAAAACTGCAGGATGATGTGGCCCAAAGCCTTGTCAGCCTTGAGATGATATTTCCTCCGTCTTTCTTTAATATTATGACGCATCTCCTGGTCCATGTTGTCAAAGAGATTGGTATTCTTGGTCCTGTATTCTTACACAATATGTATCCTTTTGAGAGGTTCATGGCTATTCTAAAGAAATATGTGCGTAAACGTTCTCTTCCAGAAGGATGCGTCGCCAAGAGAAACAGAACAGAGGAGGTCATTGAATTTTGTGTCGACTATATCCCCGAACTGAAACCGATTGGACTACCTGAGTCACGCCATGAGGGGAGACTACTTGGAAAGGGCACGTTAGGAAGGAAACAAACAAGGTGTAGTGACTACGATTTATTCATAAAAGCCCATTACACTGTATTGCAGTCATCAACCATGGTGGCTCCTTACATCGAGGAGCACAAGACTATAATATGCTACCAAAATCCAAGAAAGTCTGACAAGTGGATTACACGCCATCACATAGAAATTTTCGTTGGTTGGTTGCGACAAAAGCTCATGGGTAACGAGACAATACATACACAGCTGGCGTATTTGGCAAGGGGACCATCATCCTCCTTCTTGACGTTCCAAGGCTATGACATAAATGGGTATACATTTTACACGAGAGCCCAAGACAACAAAGGCACCAACCAAAATAGTGGTGTCTGTATAGATGCCTATGACAACAAAGGGAACAGGGACTCATATTATGGCCAGCTAGAGGAGATCTGGGAATTAGATTATGGACCTTTGAAAATACCTCTTTTTCGGTACAAATGAGTGAAACTTACAAGTGGAGGTGTTAATATAGACCGCTACAGCATGACAACTGTGGATCTCAACAAAATTGGGTATGTAGACGAACCATTCGTGCTCGCCAAGGATGTGCATCAAGTGTTTTATGTGAAGGATATGTCTACCAAACCCAAGACGAGGACTCAGCAAACAAACAACTCCGAACTTTATCCAAAACGACACATTGTTCTCACGAAAAAAAGAAAAATCGTGGGTGTCGAGGACGTCACCGATGAAGATGATTATAATAGGTGTGACGAGGTGTCTCCGTTCAGTGTGGAGGTTGACACAAGCATCCTGTTGGCCAATGAAGATGCTCCTTACGCTCGCAACGATCATAACGAAAGCACTCTTGTGAAGAAAACATTTATTGTCGTTCAAGCATAATGTTGTACTTATGTTGAAGCATGATGCTATGTAATTCTAATTATGATGAACTATTGTAGTATGTAATGTAGTACTTATGTTGAAGCATGATGCTATGTAATTAATTATGTTGATGCGTTATGGTATGTAATGTAAAGGAGTTAATATATATTACTAAATATCAAATATTAAAGAAGTTATTAGCAAATAATAAAAATAAAATAAGGTGAATAAAAATCACTAACTCATAAATTGAAGAAAAAGACGTGGGGGAAATGGAAATGTACATTTCTAAACAAGTAACTAATAATCATTCATTCATACAATAAATAAATTTTGCATATAATCATAAAATTTTCTAACACATTCATTTCTAAATAATAACTAATAATTATTTCTAAACAATAATCTAATTTCTATATACACTAATAGTTCGTGGGTGCGCACGCCAGCTAGCCCCGTGGCCGTGGGTTCGCCGTGGAGCCCGCCGCCGCTTGCATCCCTACGCACATCCCCAGCACCTCCACCGGCCAGGAACGGCCGTCCTGTTGACGCCAACGGCGGTGAGCACCATAACGGTGCCGCTGCCCAACCAATGCGTATACCATGGACCAGGGCGGCTACACGTCCAGTCAATCCACGCAGTCGTCCGCGGCCTTCATTAGGTCGCGGCTCACTTTGTCATCGCGCTGGAGCTCGATGAGCGTTGACTCTGGGACAGCGAGAGCTCAGCTGTGCTTTTGTTGCGGCGTGAGGTGAGTGAGGCCGGCCAAGCGGATCACGGCAATGGATTCCCGCGAGGCCGCGACGTCACCACCGGGTGTGAGCGTCACAGAAGATTCAACGGAGCAGGTGCTCGCCGGACGGAGGAGGCGCTTTAACACGCCGACGGCGATGCGATATGTGTCTGCACTGGCGTCGCAGACGGCCGCTCGTTGCCAGCGGAAGAATCCTTTTCAGAATCCTTTTCAACGGCCACAAAAAGTTGGCAAGCATTTTTGCCCTTTTCAGAATCCTTTTGACCAATTTTCTGCATTTTATTCTAGAACCTTCTTGAGGAGTGCGATGTTAATTACCAAGGACGAAGAAAAACCATTATTACAGAGGAAATGTGATACGGTACAGTACAGTTTGTCAATCAAAAACAAAAATCAAGAAACACGAAATGCTCTAGCTAGTACTTTCCATGGGGCATGAGCACGAAGAGGTCGATCTCGCTGACGTTGGTCTCCGGCGTGGGCTTGCTGATCATCTTGAGGAGCATGTACCCCCGCGCGAGCCTGAACTTGCCGGTGCCGCCGACGACGGCGCGCTCGATGGTGCCCGTGAACCCGAGGATGGGGCCCTGCACGGACAGCGTGCTGCCGGCGTACTCGCCGGCGGTGAACACCAGCGTGACGGCCGACAGGTAGCCCGCGCCCAGCTGCAGGCTGGTGCCGACGAAGACGCCCTGGTACCGGCCGACGAGCTGCGACGAGCGGCTCGGGCCGACGCGGATCTCGTCGTCCACCACGCCGATGCTCCCGAACGACGAGTTGGCGCCCAGCGGGGACTGCACCACGACGATGGCCGTGGCGTTCGCGCCCGTGAACGTCTCGTGCACGTAGAGGTGGATGTGCGTGAGGCCGGGGTCGCCGGATGCGCCGCCGCCGGAGACGAGGACGGCGGAGGATGTCAGGGCCAGGAGGGTGAGGAGGAGGGGGAAAGTCAGCGAGGACGGGGCCATGGCGAAATGAAGGCAGTGTCCTTTGGGTGCAGGACAGCAGGAGGAGGTCCCATGGCTATATATATCGGATCTTTCACTTTTTTTTTCTAACATAAAAGTTTGAACTTGCCAGCGGCTTCATGTGCGTGCACATGGGAGTGGCTGTGTAACCGTTCGGATTTTTTAATATCTGTACAAAAGGATGTTGACTTAAAGTTCTGTTGTGGAGAAGACGGCCCCCGCGTCGCCCACCCACTCAGGCGACAGGGGCGGCGACCACCCCTCGCCGCCGCCAGCCACCTTCCCCCACCTCTCTGCCTCGTCGTCGCCTGAGGGACCCGCTGGATGCCCGCGCGGCTCTTTGGGATGGCGACGGCGGGGCCTCTCGTCGTGTTGGCCGCGTGATTGGGCGGGGGCAGCGGCGGCCTCCTTTTCTCCCAGCGACGGCTCGCTCGTCCCCGGTCGCCGGCACGCGTCCCCGTGGCCTTGACAGCCGGATCTGGCGAGGACGAGGGCTAATCTGGCGGGATATATATCGGATCTTTCACTTTTTTTTCTAACATAAAAGTTGGAACCTGCCAGCGGCTTCACGTGCGTGCACATGGGAGTGGTTATGTAACCGTTTGGATTTTGTAATATCTAAACAAGAGAATGTTGACATAAAGTTCCGTTCTACTCGTTCCGTCATGAAATAAATGACATTCTGTATTTATCCTAAATCAAATATTTAAAAGTTTGACCAAGTCTATAGAGAAAAATATTAACGTTTAGTAAATTAAATAAGTACCCGCCTCTGCCATTATATAAAATAAATCAAAGTAACCCCCTAATCTTCATCAAACTTGCTTCTTACTTGTATGATGTGATCAAGGAGATAATCCATCAGCAGCACAGGTCTTGTCGTATATATTGGCTGAGCTGAAACCGGTGCAGATGAAAGTAAAAGCTGTCCACAGTATGAAAAACACAACAGATTCAGAGGGGTGTTATGGAAATTCTGATGCATGGTAAGTAGTGGAATGTCGTAAATAAATGAGAAGTTCAGATGCATGCTACATACTTTAATGTCATGGCAATATAAAGAACCATAACAATTAAAGTTCATAAATATTCGGAAACGTTCAATTATGTTATAGAGTTACATATATCGGAATAAAGTATCTGGGATTTGAAGGTAAATGAAAAGGACATAATGGACACAAATCTGTTAGATAGATAATTAATCTTATACACTATAAATAACATATATTCAACTGAATAAACAATTATTCATATAGAGTAGCATTTATGAACAGTAATATTTAGCTGCATGTGTGTTAATTTGTTTGACTCCGTACATTATATTAATGATGTATACGACATAAAAGGTTGGATGTTTGAATCATGGTGTAACTAAGGTACAAAACCACCTCTTGATAGCAAGCAACAAAACTTGAATGTCAACGATGCTAATGGCTTTGTACATTTGTCAAATCTGGGAGATTACTTAAACAGGAAATAGAGATTACTTAAAGAGGAAATAGAAAATAGCCAAACTTTGCACATATGTAAAATCTGGGAGATTAATTAAACAGGAAAATAGAGATTACTTAAACAGGAAAAAGTAAACAGCCAAACTTTGCACATATAAAAAATCTAGGAGATTACTTAAACAGAAAAATAGAGAACGACAGTTGGATATTTGTATCTTGTAAATGTTAGCAGCTAGCAACCTTGAATGTGAACGATCATGCATGGAGGTTTAATTTCTAACTCTATTTTTATTTCTGTGGTTTCAAAGTGCATGAGCTTCTAAGTATTTAGATGTTGACAAACTGCAGAAATATTGAAGCAATGAGAGTGAAAATAGTTAACTTACACTCAAAAAATATATTATTCTGTTGGATACTAATCTCCTGTAGGGGTATGCCGATGCTGGCCAAACATTTCAAAAAGTTGTCAACTCTTTCATCAACCTGGTGACATGCCACGTCAATTCTCCTGAGGCTTTCCAATGTAAATGGCTGTTCCACTGACTTGTATATTGCTTTTGACGGAACCATATTTCTAGGTTTACCTTCCTGTATCAGCCAAATGCCACAACTAAATAAATTATGCACGGGTGACATCTTTGACAACATATAAGAATCTTTGTGAATAAAGATACCTTTAATAGTTCTAGAGTAAGGTTCTCTAGAACAAGTGAGTGTTGGAGAATGCAAATTAGTGCGTGGTTGTCAGCTACACACCATCCATTGAGTATCAAAGTCTTCAAATTACTAAATGTTGGGCAGAATCTAAAATCCCTCTTGAGAATAAACTGGAGTGAAATAAAAGCTGTCGCAACTCAGGATCAAATTTTGAAAGCATAAGCAGCACTGACAGTGTGAAGCTAATGGTAGGAAATCCAACAAATTCACAGGGAAATTATAATTGTGTGATATTTTTTATGCGTACTAAGACTGTCTCCAACAGTCTATCCAAAAGGAGACCCAAACCCAAAATGGGTCTCTGATGGTACTGTAGTCTTCAACAGAGTACATATACTCAAATCCAAAATGGGTTTTCAGGAGAGACAACCCAAATCTGAGTATCCTCTCTCCTGAAAACCCATTCGCAAAGAGGGTTCTCTTTTGAGTCTTATTGTTGAAGAAGACCAAAAATGGGTATAAAACTTTTTTACTGTAGCGCTATGCAAATGGGAAATAGGTCTTGTATTTTAGGTCTCTTTGTTGGAGATAGTCTAAACTTAGTTTCTAAATAAACCAGTGAAACATAGTTTTTTTTATATGAGGACTGTCCTGATTGAAATTCAGAAGTCTAAACTTAGTTTCTAAATAAACCAGTGAAACATAGTTTTTTTTATATGAGGACTGTCCTGATTGAAATTCAGAATAGTCCTACTAATTTGCACATATGCAACTTCTTTAGGTTAGATGTAATTAACCTTGTGAATTGGTGATGGGTATATTAGTATATACAGCTAGTGAAACAACAGTTAGATCAGATGAAAACAGAAGTAACAGCAGTACCGCATTCGTGACAGACATCAACTTCAACTCCGTAGCAGCTGCCAAACCTTGGAGGAGCACACAGCCCTCACTGCCATCATCAGTGTTATAGCAACTCACACAGGAATCACCATCACAATATCCAGGGTCATCACTGTCACAACTATCCGCCGATTCATCGTCGACGAGAACTTCCGCGGTCACCAACAATGGCATGTCTTCAAGCACCGGAGTTCTGCCCAAATTCAGGTGTTTTGATACGGGAGGATCCAACGGTACATGATCCCGGAGATCACTGCACGCCACGGAAACACCGAGCACCTGTGCCTGGCACAGCAAGGCGTGCCGGATCCACAGGTTCAGGTCGAGCACGTCCTCCTCGAGGTGCCGGACGCAGTTGATGAGGAACACGTCCAGCCGGCCGGAGCGGTCGCGGAGGAGCAGGAGGTGGTCCATGAACCTCCGGAGCGACTGCACAAATACTCGCCGGCGGGTGACGCGGATGACGGGCATGGAGCGCCACAGGTCGCGCCAGCGCGGGGCGAGCACGGACGTGCGCACGGCCTCGTCCGCCTGCAGGAAGCCGAGTACGTGGTGGAGGATGCCGTCCGGCAGGGCGCTGATGCGGTCGGCGGCGGCGAAGCCTGCCTCCGGCGGCGCTGCAGCCATTTCGTGGAGCAAGCTACCAAATCCTGGCCCTGGCGACGTGGAGCTAGCGGCGGCTGATGGAGAGCTAGGGTTGGGAGATGACAGATTATCTCTGCGATCGTGAGAGATTGGGTTTATAGATGATGATCATGTGCTTATACGTTGGCGTCTACGGATGGAAACAAATGAGTAAATTATGGGAGTGTATAACTATGAAATTAAATCTGAGTGAAAAGGTATCAAGAATACACCCGAGGATTATGGATAGAAATCTCTTAACTTCAATTTATTGTTTTTTATGAAATAAATTTAATTTATCGGGAGAAAAATGAAATTACCAGCGGAACAATGGGCAAGACCGCAACTGGCCTCGGGACTTAGAGTGTAAGCTATGTGGTAATATTGAAACTACACAACATATCTTCTTTACCTGTCATCAGGCGCAGTTTGCTTTGGTGTATTTAGAGAGATGCTTTTGAGTGGGATAATCCACCATCTTCTGTGGAAAGCTTTCAGGAAAAAATCTCTAATACAGATAGCAAATCCGATAGAGAATCGTTTATTATCCTGTTCGTGGGGCTTACTTGGAGCCTCTAGCTAACAAGAAATGATTTCGTTTTTAATAATGTGGTAATCTCTTCTCCTAACAATGTTGTATATCGTATGATCTCCTTTTTGCAGAGTTGGAAGGTTCTATGCAAGGAAAAGGGAAGGCAATACCTAGAATCTATGGTGGCAAAACTCCAACAGCAGATACACCAGTGGAGTGCAGCTGATCAGCCAGAAGACTTCACCAGGACATCTGTGTCGTTCATAGAAGTAATTAGAGAGGAAGAAGACCTATCAATTCCAGTTGGGCTTGACTTATCTTTTTTAGAGGGAGACTAGATGTTCAAACTCTTTGTTATCTACTTGGTGTTTTGGGGTACCTTGACAAGTATGAACCCAAGTCTGTCAATGCGCTCGGCAAGTTTGTGGACTCTCATCCTTCGTGGTGGTTTGCCACTGGATAAATTCAAGCTCAGGTTGGGTGATTTCTCCAGACCTGATGATGTACCCCGCGTGAATCTCTGGCTGCGTCATGCTGTAACGTGCCAATGCAAGTTTGGGTGCTCAAGCTCCACATCCATGAGAATGACTACATCGATCCTGGCTTGAGCTGGAAGAACTACCTAAGAAGTCTGAATATCACCTATTCTGTTTTTGGTCATGATTTCCGCATTCAAATTTGTGCCCCAAGTCTTGTTTCATTGCATCTAGATGACCTTTGGGAACAAACAATATGTTCAACCGTAGTACAAAATTACATGCTATTACTAGGTTCCTGCACGCTAGCAAGAAATGAATGAGCATCTTCAACAAGTTAAACAACCTAATTTTTAATGACTACTAGGTAGCAGAGCTGCCGATTATTTAAAAAGGAGAGTAAACCTAGACCGGGCAAAATAATAAATGGAAATAAAATACAACATCAAACTCTCAACAGCTCTTACTGCAAACAAACACAAAGGCCACCACTACACAAACTCCACTCAAAGCTACCCGATCGCCAAAATGTGCCACCATCACCGGGGGACAAAAGCCGTCAAGATGATACGACACCATCACTACTCGTGCCATCATTGCTGACGTTATCCCGCACTGAGCCAGCCACTATTATGCAGGGCTAGCTGCTGCAAGCCATGTAGCCATCACGCCATTGGAACCTCTTGCACCGCTTCTCGACAATGTCCCACACTAGTCTAGCCCCTGATATGCTGAACTAACCATTGTAGTCCAATATTGCAAGCCGCCAAACCGATAATGAACCATTTTGACCACATCCGGCGAGATCCGGCCGTGTACCCAAAATCACGGCAACCAAGACGCATCATCTAAGAAAGTGGAAGCATCACGCAGGGCTTCCAACATGCTTCTACTAGCCGTCTCCTCCCACACTAGCCACCATGCCAACTTCGTGGTGACTAGCATATGGTCCACCAAACTACAGCACTCAACTAGAAAACATAAGCACGGCCCTTGGATCACCACGCCAAGGCCCTCATCTTTGCCGCCAACTGGTTATCTGCAGCATTGAACACGCTGCCAAGTCCTAACTTATGGAGTGACCTGACCAAGCTTCCACTATACGACACATAATTTTCATAGCCGTGAACTACAACATAAAAGTTCCGCGCCAACACTTGTAATGGGTACCTTCAAAATCCTTGCAGCGAAACTATTGACCATATGCCTATCAAGTTTTTTTGGATTGTAGTGATACAATGGTATGTGTGGTTCATATTTAACTTCATTTTAAGCATGAACAGTACAAAATATATTAAGACTAGGGTGTACTTGGCCTAGAGTAGGACCATTGCCAGAGGCATTGTTTGTGCTGTTTCCAACTGTGTTAGATATACTAATTGGTTGTCCTTAGTCGATGTGGCTGTATAAGATTAATGCAAGAAGATTTTTGCAGTGCAGTCCTGTCAACTCTTTCTAGAAGAAGTCGTACGGGCGATGCAGATGAAGTAGATGTCCTTCTAGAAGTATACGTACATGAATAGGGAGCAAGCAGTCATGTCAAACACACCCCAAAAACCTGATCACCTGCGTATCCCAAGCAGGACCTTCTGCGACAGTCGTGGTTCTGGAGGCCGCCTTTCGCTAGTCCTGTGTCCACATGACCTAGCGGTGGGAATGCAGAAGTGCAGCAAGAACAGAGGAAGAAAGAGCAGTTGTCTTAAGCAGAAGAGAGGAGGGAAAGGCCCTATTATATAGGCATGGAGCAGAGGACGCATCTAGACACGTTAGAGTGGTACTAATGGCCATCAAAGCTTCAGTTACTAATAACAGTCACCCATTATTCACCACTTGTAACTGCAGGCAGCCATAAACATATTCATATCACGTCACGCCCAGCCGCACCTCATGCCATGCCTCGCCCCGCTTCACGGTGAGCAAGCGCAAGCGCACATGGCACGCCAGTCACCTTTACCAACTTCAAAGATAGTGTACACGTAGTCCACCTAATAAGTTGTTTAAGACACTCAACTTCTAAACCGGGATTAACTAGTTTAGGACCCCCCCCCCCGCCCCCCCAGACTGCATCATGTGCTGGCTGCAAACTTGCATCACATATTTCAATGTTATCAGGAGGCATTTGCTAGTCTATCCACAACATAGATCTTGTCAGGTCTGAGATGAGATGAAACCTACACAAATGAAGTTGAGACCTGTCCAAAATAAAGAAATACAGAATAAATCAAGTGATTTTATTTCTTGGATATCATGTAATCACCATGGACTTTAGTTATCTTTAATGAATCGCTTGCGTATAACTTCAACCGATATTACCAGAATCATATAGTGAACATTCAATGGTGCATCAATGGTATAAAGGATCGAGAATGACATTTGTCTATCTTGAAATTTGTAAGTTCCTAACTAGGCAGCCTTCAAAATCTCAACATAATGTCCACAACAAGTTGCATTTTTTGGGTGTATTTGGTGTAAGACTAGGTAGGGCTGTCTTGCCTTTCCCTTCTAATTTTTTGAGTCGACCTTAATGAAATGAAACGCAGCTTCAAGAAAAAAAAATGTTCACCACTATCACAAATTGAATCATGACAACAACTTGCAATTGTAAGGCAGCATGAACTTTGACTGAGGACCCTACCCATAATTTTGTTATTCGATTTGAACACCTCTTTGTATCTTGTGGAACATGCTTGGCAGCAAAATAAATGTGCACGTTCGTTCTATTTTTATTTCAACTAAACCGGAACTTTCTATGTTTAGTATTATATTTGATGGTTTCAAATTATTAACTCTATCTTTCAAACATGTATTGTACAATTCCAAATATATATATATATATATATATATATATATATATATATATATATATATAGAACTGCCAAGAATGAGAAGTAGTAAACTTACACTCAGAGGACCTACTATTCTGTTGGATCCTAATTTTCTGAAGAGGTATGCCATAGGTGATCAAGGATTTCATAATGTCGAAAATCCACTGGTTAATCTTGTGGCATCTCACTTCAACTATGTTAAGCTTTTCCATTAGATTGCTTTTGACGGAACAATTTGCTTTTTAGTCTGTATCGATAAAAATATTAATACAACAAAACATGTTGATGATACTTTCAACCAAGATTATAGCAGAGAAAAAAATACATCAGGGGGTTGCCCATCTAGCTGTTCGCCGTATAGATCAATAGTGAGCCTCTCCAGAACAGGTGAATGTTTGAGAATACAAGCTAGAGCACATTGCTCACCAGCCACACACCATCCATTGAGTAATAAAGTCTGTAATTTACTGAAAGTAGGGCAGAACCTCAAATCCCTTTTGAGAATGCACTGCACGTTTCGTAAGCAAGAAATCAGCATGAACTGAAACTAGTAATTTGTAGAAAAAAGTTGAAATGGATATTATCCATGGTTACAAAACAGTACTATAACCCATTTATCAATAGGTATATTTGTCTACTATACTGCCCAAAATAGTTCAATCCATACTTTGTTGGTGACGAAATATGCGATTAAATATTTCTAGAGAAAACAGTGAAAGTTTTGTAAATGAAACATACTTAAGGAAGTCATGAGGAAATTAACAACGCTCGTGTTTTCTATATATATTATTACACATAGGTAGTACTTTTGTGAATCATTTATGATCTACATAAACTTTGAGCTGCATTGTTCATTTGTGTGCATGTCCTACATTAGAACTTTGAAAATTGCAGTTGTTTTTAACAGATATCTTGTTCTGAAATATTTGAAGTGTCTTATATAGAAAGCTAGAAAAACAGTGTGTATAGTCAAAATAAAAGGGCAAGATTAGAGCTATTAAATCATATGAAAAACAGAAAGAGTACCATGTGTGGGGCAGATATCAATTCCAAATTCGAAGCTGCAGATAAACCTCTTAGAAGCACACAGTCTTCACTACCTTCATCAGTGCCATGACACCATGAACATAAGGCATCAACACAATACCCAGTTCCACCATCAGAACAATAATCCTCAGACTTGTGGTTCAATATAATTGCTGTTACTAATGCTGGCATGTATTCCAAGATAGGAGTCGAACCCAAACAGTCAGTTAATCGTAATGAAATAAGCTTCGGTGTTGATATACGAACACGCTTGTCAGCCATAAATTCGCATTTATGAATGCGTAGACATGCCAGGGATGAGGAAGAAATATTGTCAATTTCATCAATGCAGCATTTTGTCAGATTTAGCTCCTTCAGTGCCGGACAGCTTGAGAAATTAAGAGATTTGTCATATAAATCTAGACCTGCAAGCTGCAATTTTGTCAAGGATTGAGACACTACACGAAGATTGTCCAGGGTACCGCGATGCACTGGATTTTCGGTTTGAATGCCAACACTCAACTCTTGAACTTCTTGCCGCAAGGCATATCGAGTCCAGCGATTCAGGCAGACGTCATCGTCATAATCTGACGACCTGCTGGCATGGTCAAAACTGAAGAGGCACGTGTGGAGAGTTGAATGGCCTCGGAGGTTCAGGAGGTAGTCCACGAAGTCGCGGGAGGACGAGATGCTGCCCCAACTCGTGACGCGCAGAGCAGGCATGAACCTCCAGAGGCTCCTCCAGCGCCGGGCGAGCACGGAGGTCCGCACGGCCTCGTCGGCCTCCAGCAAGCCGAGGACGTCTTGGAGGATTCCGTCCGGCAACGCGCTGATGCGGTCGGCGCCGTCCGGCACCTCCACTGACGCAGCCATGCTCTGCGGCATTCCGTCGAGCTATCTGCGAGTGGCCCTCAGTCCTGCCGAGAAAGAAACCTCAGTTTCATACACCACAGCGCCGTCGCGCGCGCGCGTGAGGGACAACAAGACCAGCACGTCACCTAGAGGAAATAGAGGCCCACAGCGCCGAGCATGGCGACGGAGAGGAGGAATCCGACTTCCGAGGCCTTGTCGGCGGCGGCGGATGGGATCGGAGAACCCTCGACGTGCAAGTCGTGGACTCGTGGGCAGTGTAAATGCGAACCCTACGGTTGAGATGGGCCTTGGGCTTTTATTAACGTGTATGTGTGCAGGACTAGGGAAGGGGCCCAAAAACTGCCCATGACTGGTTTAGGGACGGGCCAAGATTTGAGACATGGGTATTAAGAAAAATCTAAAAGTGGCCAAAAAAATCAGAAAAAATGGCAGCCAAAAGTATAGATGGTAATAGAGATATGCAAGTACCAATATCGAGTGATCTATTTTCATAAAAAATAAATACGTGATCTAAAATTAATCATAACTTGAAATTGTGAATATTATATATAAATAATAGATGTACTAAATGTCTAAATGTGAATGATCAACATCGCATGGCAAAAGCAACATCTCACATACATAGAGAATAAAAATCATATTACAAAAAGTATCATTGATAAGAAAGTTTACAAATCACAAGACAACTTTTCGATCCTTCATGCTTCGAAATTTAGTGATGATGTTCACATCCTTAGCTTGCAAGAAGAATTCCCTTTCAATGAATATTACCAAGCAACCATTCAAATACCCCGGCCCTCGCCCAGACGCCCTACGGCCCTCCGCCGCGGCGCCGCTAGCTGGCCGCTGGCCTAGCCTAGGGTTTCATCGAGAAGACAGAAGAATGCCGCGAGCGCGAGCCGCGTGGGACGGGACGAGAGCGAGAGGCGTGCGCCATGCAGACAGGAGGAGGGACGGGATGAGGAATTGGCTAATTGGGCCTTGTGGGCTGTAGGGACGGGAGAGGGGGAGGTCCGGGAGGTAGGCTATTTGGTGTTTTGGGCTAAATGAGTGCACATCAGTGTTATTTGGTGTAATTCTTTATTTTTTTCCTATATACACATACTATACACTATATGTATGAACGTTTTTGTCAAAATAATTGGTATTCAACTGAATACCCTTGAATAATGGTGGGCCCACCCTTGACTTGCTTCACCCATGCGCCCAGAAAGGCAGAAACCTATCTAGCCTTCGGAAGCTAGATAGCTTCCATGATCTCCACCATCTGATACATATTTCTCTCCCCGGCCCTCCGATCACCTACTGTGTCTTCTTCCTCCTCTCGCCTATTGCCAGCGCGGACTCACCGCTCGCTCGCCCGCCTACCCATGGAGGGGTGGGAGGTGGGGGGAGCGGCCGGCGGCGACCTCGCCACCGGCTGGGGGAGGTAGTGGAGACGGCGGCAGTTAGGGTTAGGGTTTGGGGTTGCCGGTGTCCCGGGAGCTCCAATGTCCTCCGGACAAAGAAGATGGGGGGAGGGGGAAGCGGGGGGCGGCGGCGATGGCGACAGAGGGCGAGGTGGTACGACCCAGCAGCAGGGGTGAGGACGCCCATCTTGTTAGAAAGGGCGGGGTCAAATGGATGTGGAGGGCGCGGTGAGTGGATGGCGTGGCGGCGCAAGCCGTCTGCAGGACAACGGTGGAGTGCGAGGTCAGGAGGACGGAGGAAGAAGAAACGTAGTACCTCATGTGGATCAAATCAATATAGGATATCCAGCTACACGACTAGCTGGATAGGAGCCCTCATGCGCCCACGGTGCGTTGCCGCTCCCAATTTCGGCCACAGGCACGCGCTCCCTTGTGGCTGGCTAGCGGCTGAAGTCTTCCTATGTCCTCAATTTTCGTCCTGATCTGTAGCAGTAGTGTAAGGTCTCGCTTGCGTCTGCTTTAGCTTCAAAGTCAAGTATTATAGTAGATCAGTCCTATGTGATTATGAGCTTGTGCCGCTAATTTCATATGCTTATTTCCATCAGTATATTTCTTTGTAGCTCTACATGATGATGATCCTTGAATATTTGTTTTCTGGATAAATGATGATTCTGCAATTGGTTGATTAATTGAGAGCTAAATGGAAGGTGTTAAAACACATTACTAAATCTAGAAAGGTATTCCTCAAATCTTACTTAGAAGATAGATGATTTGTTTGCACTTTTTGCTGCTATCTATGTAATACAAACGGATTTCGGCCGGCTACACATGTCTAATCATCGTATAAAAGTCTAGATCACTAGTAGAACAGACAGCATCACCGTCGGTTTGTAAGGCCCCATCACCAGGTTTTGGAGGCGCTGCTGAAAAAGCGGTTGTGAAAGTATTTCACCGCCGGTTTTTATTACGAACCGGCGTTGAAGATAATTTAAAAAAATGCATTGAAAACAGCATAAAAATTATCAAATTATAGCAAAAAATATATTTGAATGGAAGAGGCCCCCCTAAGAAATCAGCCATCCTCCCCTTCTAACACCATAATTTTTGCACTTGTTGCAAAATGTGGGATCCAAACTCATAGGTGTATAACTTTCTCATAAAAAATTCGACGCATTTTAAGATAATTGGACTATATATTGTTCATAAACCGTACATCTCTCACATTCTTTTGTACATCTTAAGGCAAAAAAGCTTTGATGTTTGTACACCTTAAAACTTATTTTTCCTCATTTAACATGAAAATATTTTTTACATGTTTTATACTGCATATAAGTTGCGATGGAAGAGTTTGAGTTTTTTTTGAAATTATTTGGTATTGTTTCAATTAAATAAATTTTTAGTACTTATAAATCAATTTTTGTACAACTATTTTTTATTTTTATATATTATTTTTCTGATATTTTCCCCAAAAGCAAGAGCATGTAAGGGACTGCCACAAAAAATTGGCAATCTAATTGAATCAAACTTGTGTCCTCTAGAATTTGATAAAAAAATAAAAAATGTTAATACAAAATGATTGCATCACTAATTGAGTCACAGCTAATGGTGTGGTGCAGTAGTAAGACGAGGTATACAATTGTACCATTGGAGGGGGATAGTGGCCGGTTCATGGGGTGTGGCCTCCTATGTGATTAATTTTTTGTTGGTGTACCCACTTAGTATTTTTATTTGATTTATCATTTTTAGTTTTTGAAATTATTTTCACAGCCCATTTAACCAAAATCGGATGTGAAAACATATCACTGCCACTTAAACAACGCCACTTCACAAAACTGGCTGTGAAAATAGGTCATGAACCGCCAGTGAAAATCATTGGGAGTACAATAATGCAATTCCAAAGGAACAAAGATGGCATTAAATATGAAAAATGGAGTTAATATATGGGCATGAACAGAGGAGAAGGGCGTGGCCGATTAGGAGTTTTCTACCGCTACAAACTACTCCGTCCGTTCTAAATTATAATTTGTTTGACTTCGATAAGACCAGTGGTCAAATTATCGATAGGACGAGCTGTGAAATCAGGGGTCAAAAAAGTCAAACAGATTATAATTTGGAACGAGGGAGTAATTGCTATTGCTATATTGAACAACCCATGTGTACAGCCGAGTCACCGCATAATTAGGGCATGTACAACAGTTTAGACAGTTGCTGTCTATTTATGGACATACACAGAAAGCTAAATAGATAGCTTCACCACAATTTAAACAGTTGTTGTCTATTTTATTGTCTGTGTGATATTTAATGTCTCCTCTGATTGACGATGTTTTACATAGAAGCACGAGCCAAAGAAGTAGACGAAATAGTAGACACCTACTTTTTCCTCATTTAATAATTACCACGTCACCTCATTTTGCTGATGTGGACTCAAGTACATGCCCTTAATATATACTCGTAGATGTGCGGTTTTTCTGTTGGTGTGCTGGAGAACTCAAGAGTCAAAGTTCCAACTTCCAGTGTAAAAGCGACGATTACGGCTGAAAAACTGAAACGGAAGAGTTGAAGAGGACGGCTCTTCAAGTTCCCCAATGGCTCCTGCTCCTATATATATATAGAGAGAGAGAGACACCGCTCCGTCGTGTCGTCTCCTGCCGCTGCCGCCGCCGCCGCCGCCGACACCGACAATCAGGTGAGCCGTCAGCCAGCTCGTTGATGCCTTCGCCGTATTCTTATATCTATCTATGTGCAAACCTTTCTTCGCTGCCTCTAAAGATCTCCTGCTGCTGCAGTGTGCGACACCCGCGGCGTATTCGACGGAATGCCTCCAGGGAGCGAGGAGGACGAGAGGGTGCCGATGGAAGCCGGCGGTGAGGACCGGATCAGCGCCCTCCCGGCGGAGATCATCCACTACATGCTAGGCTTCCTGCCGGCGCCGGAGGCCGTGCGGACGAGCCTGCTGGCCCGGGGCTGGCGCTACTACTGGAAGTCCATGCGCAGCCTCCGGCTCACCGTGATCGACGGCCCGGTGCAGAGCGCCGAGTGGCTGAACCAGTTCATGGGCCACCTCCTGCGTGGCCTCAACGCCTCCCTTGACGTCTGCGACATCCACGTGAGACCAGGGCATTGCAGTGCCGTCACCGAGCTGGACGGGTACCGCTGGATTCGCCAGATTGTGTCCAAGCACCATGCTCGAGAGCTAATATTCGATCGCGGATTCGTGCACGAGATGACCATGGTCCAACTCCGAGAAGCTCTATTATGTAGAGTTAAGGGGCATGGTTCTTGATTTTTCAAGATGCCCAGCCTTGGAGGAACTGGTGCTGTTTGCTTGTGACATCGTCAGTGCTAAGGAGATCTCATCGCAATCCTTGAAGCGTCTGCGGATCAAACATTGTGAATTTTTTGTTGATTCCAGGACCCGTATTAGTGTTCCAAATCTTATCTATCTAAACCTGATGAGACTCAAGGGTGCAAGTCCTATGCTTGAAAGTATGCCGTTTCTGGAGACAGCAAAATTCAGCCTTCGCTGCAACCATTACGATGACCAGTATCGTTGTAATAACAGTGGCAGTAGGAAATGCTGTGGACTCTGTGAAGGTTGTATTGGCAATGAAGACCATAGTGGTGGTTGTGAGCTTCTCGGAGGATTGTCCAGTGCCACACATCTGGAGTTGAATGTTCCCTTTGCCAAGGTAAACATATAACTTTATAACTAGCAACTTATTTAATATATACTAACTTTTCAATTAGCATCTGCCATTTTCCCTTCGTTACTCCTCTATGGAGTGGTTTGTATCCATAGCTAGACAATAATGACTTACCATTTGGAAGGAGTTAATGTGCATTGCCACAGAACTGGGCTCCTAGTTACATTGTTTAGCGAGCTCATTTTAGTTAGTGTACCATGATGTTGTAATATTAGTTAATAACATGACAAGAATTCGAATCACTGACCAATGATGTATTTAGGCATATTTTCCTTCAGTATTTTTGTTAAAACATGCAGGAACTACTCTATTTTGGTTTCATCGAACTTTACTTTAAAGTGTGCAGTGTGTGCGCCTATCCATAGCGCCCGAAACTACTGTTTTGTTCTGGCTTGTTATTCTATTGTGTAATTTTAAGTTCACTCAAGCGTTGGCCTTGGACGCTGGACTTACGACTATTATTGCTTCCTCTCCAGTTTACAGACACCACATGTTACCCTACATTTCTTAAACTAAAGACTTTGTTGCTCAATGAATGGTGTTTGGCTGCTGACTTCCGCGCCCTAATTGGCATTCTTCAGTGCTCACCAGTTCTTGAGAAACTCACTATTCAATTGAATAAGGTACACATTTTTAACATAGATATTTTTATGTATCACAAAAATGGTCTCTGTTTGATGTGGTGGTATTTTATTTTAGAAAAAATCCATGCAGGGACACGAAAATACAACCGAATTGGATGGTAATGAGAATCCAGGGGCACACTTGGCTTCAGTATCTCAAAACCTCAAGTTAGTCAAAGTCAAGTGTTTTGAGGTTGATCAGAGGGTTTCCAAAATTTCGAAGCTTTTCAGGGCTTCTGACATACCAATTATCATGGAATAGGTTTGTGAACAATCAGCATGTAAGTTATTAACTAGCTGCACTTTATACTTAGGTTTCTGCAGATTGCATATTTTACATATATGTCTTTGTTCGCGTGCGTGTGGAGAAGTGCAGAACAGCACGGTTATTTTGAATACAGGCCACCTGGCCATTCGCCATTGCATTATAAATATAGAGGTGCCAGCCCTAAACCCTAAAAGACTAAGTCTTTAGCGACTTCAGGTCTAGGTTTAGACTATCCATACATGGATATATTCGGATCAACTTAATTGTAAGTTCGATTATATAAATGGTGTACTATATTCATTTGCAAAGATAACAACTGTATTGTATACATGTTTGAGGAGACCAAGTATGGCTTACCCTTCTCAGCATTGATTCAAAATTAGAACATTAACCTAAAAGAACTTTTTCCCCTTTAGGACAACGTAGTGAATGCTTTTGTAGATATATCAACAATTTCCATAGGAAAGCCAACCATGAATAGTTACCACGCACCATTAGAAGTTTAGAACATTGATATGTTCATCCAGTACATGTTTGCATTCATCATCAAATTAAATTAATTGAAGAGATGGGAAATTTTTCCAAAAGGCATAATACATCATACCACTAGGATTTTGCATTTCGATTCGCTCGTTCTCAGGCTTCAGTTATGTGTGAACAGGTCCCAAAAGAGCAGAGGAAGGATACATGTTGGGGCAACTTATGGATCTTTGTAGAAAGGCTACAGAAGTAACGGTGCTTTCCTTGGCAATCAGGATAACTATGATGGAACGAACGTTGAAATTATTTCGGAAATGAATAGAACTTGTGTTTTACAATATGACAAGTGTGTGTGGGTGTGGCTAGTCAAGAGCACTCTTCTTCTGTGTAATGGATTCCACTTGGATATACTAAAATAAGTAGCTGCGTGCTCTTAAAACTGATGACATAACTCAGTTGCAGTTTTACACGCTTTGTGTCCAAACAGGCCTGACCTTTGTGCTCTTTGTCGAATGATCATCATGGCCTGCAAACTGTAGTTGTGTTCCCTCTTGCCAGGACGACAGGTACGATGTCACTCTTGACATGAGTTTTACGGTGGTTGAAAAGGTACCAGGAAGTATCACGAGGTACCGGGAGGTACCTTTCCTATTTTGGTAAGATACTAGGAGGTACCAGGAGGAACCTTTCCTATTTTGGTATCGGTCCCACCTATTTTGGTACTGTTTGGTACCTTTTTTTAGGTACCTCTTGGTACCTCCGGGTATCTTTTATGTTTCAACCATTGAATTTAGCCTGATGGACGGTCCTAATTTGTTTCAATCATTGTAAAATTTCTCCACTCTTGAACATGCAATCCATGAAGCAGAGCGGCTCAAGCTTCCTTACTTGATTGACACAATGGAAAACTACCTGGGTGTAAAACCCAGACGTCGTGGCTGCATGCTGCTGTAATTTATGCCATGTCACCTGTCTTTCGATTTAGTCAGGAGTATAGAAGGATATCGCTTCCAGCTTCCTGATTGGTGCAATTATTAATTGACCCCATACTTGTTTTCACATTTTCTTATAAAATAAAAGTCGGGCACAGAGGTAGTACTAGCTCCCTCCGTTTTTTAATAGATGTCATATTAGGTTTTTCCTAAGTCAAACTTGTCTAACTTTAAGTTTATAGAAAAATATAGCAACATCTACATCACCAAATTTGTTTAATTGAATCCACTATAGGATATATTTTTGATAGTGCATATACTTGGTAGTATAAATGTTGTTATATTTTTCTATAAAGTTGGTCAAAGTTGTACAAGTTAGACTTAGGACAAACCTAATGTGACATCTAATAAAAAACAGAGGGAGTATTCGGATACAGATAGCAATACGGATTGTTTGGTTACAAATTCGGATAAACGTCAAACACACACTAATAAATCGGACAAACCTTCGAGTCCCAATTCCAACTAACTGTGCTTCAAGAAAAATAGCATTTTGGCCCTTGTTGGTAGGCTTGGTATATGGATATGTGTTTGACAGCGCCATGAAGAAATTATGAGCAAGAAGAAGCAATGATTGAAGCTTGACCATTTTGTTTCTTCGTTTGTTGTATAACGGTCGGAAGATCGAATGGTTCAACTACATATCGATACTTGTATGATTAAGTAACTAGCAGTGGAAGAAAGGATGGCCACTTCATATGTTGAACCGATGAGTTTGTGTTAGTGCTAGACTCGTTCTCTTCAGTAATTGCGGGGGGACTCGGTCACTGACACATGGGGCCAGGCCCATGTGCTAGTGGCTGCAAGCACAGCTGTATTGCAGAGGATCTCGTTCTGTTCACTATGGTCGCAGGCTGAGCGCTAGCAAATAATGGTACCAAATAAGAGTCCAGTGAACTGGTGACCAAGGTCACCCGTCCTATCGTATGGCCTACCCACTGCATACTAAGTAGCGTAACCAACATGTGGAAGGGAGATTCATAGAAGGAATGTGAAAAAGATACGACTATAAGTACGAGATTAAACATTCATGGCGTTATTAAACACATATACATACCAAGCCTTCCAGCACGGTTACATGTATCCTGATGCCCAATGAGTTGGAAGCTAGAAGATCCTTGATTTGTACAAAATTATACATGAGATTGTGTCCATTTGGGTCTAAGCAATGGAAGATGTGCTTCACATCACTGACCATGGACAGTTCTATTAATGGGTTCTGTAGCAAAGAAAAAGGGCTGCGTCAATCACAATTTGGAGCCTCAGCTCTCAAAGCTGATGTTACAACATATGTGCATTGAGTTGAGGCCACGATCAACCATGTTACAACAATATTGACATAAAAAAGTAGCCCATGTGTTGACAAAAAGTGTTTCGTACATACTCCCTCTGTCCCAAAATAAGTGTTCTTTTAGCATTTAAATATTGTCCCACAAAGAGTGTTCTCATTTAGCTTGTAGTAAGGCCGGTCCATCTAATCAAATAGACAAACACAACGAAAATGTTGTATGGAGAAGCGCATTGATCCAATCAAAGTTCAAATAGCATACAATTCAGAGAAATGAACTATACTCAAGATGTTATAGTGTAGCATGTCTAGCCATGCTATAGCGCGAGCAACCTTGCAATTTATTAATTAAACAGGAGCGTCCTATCTTATGGTAATATGTGAATAATGAAATTTTCATATTTCACTTCATGTGATGGTTTAAGTTATTTGTGAAATGGTTCTGATTTGAAGCAGGGGTGACAATAGGCCTTTTTGAATCTCATATCTGTGACTGTGAAGCTGGTAACCATACTGAAATTTACTCAGCCATTATTTCATTTATAGTTTGCAAGGTAAATTTAGGATCTCTCAAGCATGTGTATATGTGTGTCCTGAGATAAATTTACTCAAACTTTAGTATTTGCCTTTTTTCCAAGTACTGATAGTAGCAACCACAATGTTAAGAAACAGCTGATGGAAAACTTTCAAAACATGACAGCATGTTGTAACAGCAAGCTGGGTCATACTTCTATCACCATCCTGTGCACACAGGGGTGTTTATTGTGCGAGTTTGCATTAGACAAATTAGAAGGAAGAAACGATGAAGCAGGACACCACATTTTGAATGGAACTCCGAGGAAATGTGGCCGGAGGACTTTATTCTTCAGGAAACATAAGGTCTTTGGGTACGAAGTCAAGGATCTCCGTCATCAGGGATTGGACAAGAAGCCTTCGATCTTCCACATGACATTGTCCCCCAGATGGAAGTCATGAAAGGCCCCAACGACCGTCCCCTCATATACCTGCTGTGAGCCAAGGGTGTCGAGGACCAATTGGTTGTTTTGGACAGACCGAATTTTGTCGAAGACGTTGGCCAAAGGGTTGTTGGTGTCCTGCGTCCAGAGCATCGACAGCGGCACACACCCTTTGTTGTATGGAGCCATTTTAACCTGGTTACATGACATTAATTTGTGGTTTCATTCAGTCAGGCAAAAATTAGAAATACGATGCCACATACTAATCAAATATGGTAATGGATCTGATGTGGCCACTGGCCGTATGATAAGGAGCTGAGTGAGCTATGTATGTACCGGGTAACCGTCGTTCGAGAGCTGCATCGCCTGGATTGGTTATGCTGGCTTGGTTCACCAGCGCAAACGGCTTGCCACCACTGGTAGTGAGATACGACAAGTCCCCGGTAGTGATGGCGCTGAAGTCCTGGACCCATAGCTGCACATATATGCATGCAACGAGCATTGGTAATGATAAACAGCAAGATGCATGCGCGTCTGTATGCTGTCCCATTTTTATTTATATGCCTATTAGCTTTATCTTAAGTCAAATCTAGATAACCTATCTCTAAAATCTAGAGCCGGTGCATTCCGGCTCGTTTGATTGGGCCACGTCAGCAAAAAAAATTTCGTCCATCTGATTACGAACGTAAGGTGGGGATTGCAAGTTAAAACCGAGAGTCAAGATGTCACAGGGTTACGTTCGCGAAAACTCGTAACCAGACGAGAAAAATCCAGATGAGAAGGCAAAACAGCGGCGTGCCATAAAAAAAATGATCTGGAGAGGTCGAAGGAACGGCAGCGTCAGCGGTGCGCAGATTGAGGTGGCGTGGCCTGCCGGTTTCGTCGCGTCGCGGCCGTCCGGCGTGCCTCGGCGGGGACGCGTGGGCTGCCAACTCCGCGCGCGGCCGCGGGCGTCGCTGTCGCCTCCCCCGGCCCCAATCATATACCCGGTTGAATTCCCCCCCTCGGGTCGACATGTCCGGATCGATCGATGGACGATGACGCACGCCGCCTGACACCATCGACTGCCCCGCCGGCCGGTTCGCCGGCATCGCGCGCAGTTCTGTGAGCGTACGTCATGCAGACATCGCTCGCACATCTGTCCTTCCTTGCACACCAACTATTCGACAAATTGTCCCCACCACGTTTGGCAGCATAATCTTTACTTCTACTAGGCTGCCGAATAGCTACGATTCACACTTCTGCCACTCTAGCTATTCCCATATTCATCCAATGCTCTGCAGTGTATATACAGTCCTGTTGAATTTGCACATAACTTGCACTATCTGAATGTGTATTGCGTCAGTTTTACTTTTTAATTTTTACTCAATAGAGTAGAACAATATTGCCTGTCTGGTCTAAAAATAATACTACATGACTACAGAGCTAACTTTGTCATCTTCCCTGGCTCATGTAACTACATAATCTCCATATATATTAGTCGGCATGTTCTTCAGTCCCAACATTAAAACTGAATACATCAAAACTCCTCATTCAGCTACCAAACAAATGGTCAAATTATGTGTACACCTTATACTTCCTCTCTCGCTCTTCATTCTTCACTCATTTTTTTCTTATTTGGCTATATAAAGTAAACTGGCAACAATGCATTGTTATTTACAACCTGAATACTACCAACATATATCTATGGACAGTATTCTAACATAGATTGTTCTTTTATTCTATATCTCAGGTCGAAACTAAAAGTGAAGTCTCCATAAAACCACAAGTCAAGAGGTATGTACCTATACACAACCCATTAGCTACCATTGTTCTCCTCTGTTGGCATATTAAATTATCTTAAAACGACAAAAATCACATGTACTTGCCTCATCTACTTCAAAATGCTATCTGAGAATTAAATATTATTATGTTTCCTTCATTGTTCTACTACCATCAACTCTTAGTTTAAACATACTAACATTTTTCTATTATGTCTTATCTAAAAAAGGTATGCCAAGAACTAAAAAGCGTAAAATAATTGATATTAATCAAAACAGCTCGCTAGAAGAAGGTACAATTAATCGAATGAAGAGACGCAGTCTGAACATACAAAAAAGAACTTCATATTTACCAACTGCAACAAATAACATATATTTTTCACCAGAGCATATACAGTACTTGAAAGAATCATATGCTCAAAGATCATACTATGGCGAAGCTAATCATGAATGTCACTATTGTGGCGCAATATTTTGGCATGAAGAAAGAATTAAATCTAACCATGGAAAAATTACTTATAACCTATGTTGTAAAGAAGGCAAAATTCGCATTCCTCCATTTAGAAAACCTCCTCAGTTTCTAGCAAAACTACTTGATTACAATGGTGATAGTCGATGTAAACATTTTATTCAGAAAATCAGACATTATAATAGCATGTTTGCTTTTACATCTATGGGAGGAAATATAGATAAAACTATAAATCAGGGAGATGGACCTTATGTTTTCCGCATTAATGGACAAATACATCATCGTATAGGATCACTATTGCCTAAACCTAATAATATCCCTAAATTTGCTGAGTTATACATATTTGATACTGAAAATGAAATTTCAAATAGAATACGTGCTTTGCAAAACCAAGAAAATGAAATAACAGATATTGATCCAGATATAGTAAAGGGTCTAATGGAGATGCTAGACCAACATAATCCTTTGGTAAAAAAATTCCGTTCTGCACGTGATCTCCTAAAGGAGTATAACGGTATTGATGTTAGTATACGTATAATTGGTGCAGACAAAAATGATCCAGTACAATATGAAATGCCAAATAGTGATGAATTAGCCATGTTAGTAGTAGGTGATATATCATTAGAGAATTATAAACGAGACATCATAGTACGAAGTAAAGATCACGGTTTGCATGCAATATCAATTTTACACCCAGCATTTATGGCTTTGCAATATCCATTACTATTTCCATATGGTGAACGAGGATACCAGTTAGGCATTTACTATTATGATAATAATAAACAAACAAATTGCAAACGGAACAGACTAACAATGCATGATTATTTCAAATACCAAATACACTATAGGAAAAACCAACCAAATCCATATCTTTGTTATGGACGATTATCAAAACAAATAATCGTTGACGCTCGTGCATGTGAGGATGAAGATCGACTACAATATATTGCCAAAAATCAGGATAAATTAAGAGTGGAATATTTACAAGGTATAGCAGATGCTGTTGAAAAAGGAATCTTACAAGGCGATCAAATTGGCAAAAAAACACTATTACCGTCTAGCCATACAGGATGTAGAAGATATATGATACAAAACTACCACGATGGTATTGCAATATGTCATGTATATGGTCCACCAGATTTATTTATAACCTTTACGTGTAATCCAAAGTGGCAAGAAATTATTCAAATGTTATCTGAAGGTCAACAACCTAGTGATAGACCAGATATAATAGTTCGTGTTTTCCATATGAAACTACAAGAATTGCTTCAAGACTTACGTTCTGGTGCAGTTTTTGGTCCTATAAATGCAATCTTATATTCTATTGAATTTCAGAAAAGAGGCCTACCACATGTGCATATATTAGTCTGGCTAGCAAATAATGGATCTGATATAAGCATAGAAGTGATAGACCGTTTTATTTCAGCTGAGATACCAGACCCAAATATTGATCCATTAGGATACATACTTATTGCAGAGCACATGATGCATGGACCTTGTGGTGATAAGAACACAAATTGTCTGTGTATGAAAAAAGGAAAATGTTCAAAATTCTATCCCAAAGAATTTCAGAATGAAACAATATTTGATGACAATGGTTTTACAATATATAGAAGACGTAACACAAACATATACATACGTAGAAATAACCATAATCTGGACAATAGATGGGTTGTACCACATAATCTATTTCTTCTAAAAAAGTACCAAGCACATATAAACGTTGAATACTGTAGTAAGAGTACAATCTTGAAATACTTATGCAAATATGTTAATAAAGGACCTGATCAAGCAAGAATCTTTTTCGAACTTATAAAGAGAAGGCAAGAAAATAATGCTCCAATTGATGAAATTAAGGAGTATCTTGATTGCAGATATATTTGTGAACAAGATGCACTTTGGAGACTATTTGGTTATGAAATTCATCACCACACACCTGCAGTAGAACGATTACCAGTTCACTTACCATTCATGAATATTATAGCCTTCAAAAATAATGCCAAATTAAAAAAACTTATAGAAAATCCTGATTTACAAAAAACAATGCTGACAGAATGGTTTACAGCAAACCAAAAATATGAAAAAGCACATGAATTAACATACTGTGAATTTCCCTCGAAATGGACTTGGGATAAAAAAAACCGACAATGGAATGATATAAAACATGGAGGAAAAATAGGTCGTCTATATTATGTTAATCCAGCTAAAGGAGAACGATTCTACTTACGAATGTTATTAATGGTTGTAAAAGGAGCAAAAAATTTTGAGGATGTTAGAACATACAATGGAACCATATATAGCACATTTAAAGAAGCATGTATGGCTCGTGGACTACTAAATAATGATGAGGAATGGTATTGGGCATTTAGAGAAGCTGCGACATGGGCATCACCATCACAATTAAGACACTTATTTGTAACTATGGTATTATTTTGTGGAATACAAAATGAAAGAGAATTTTTTGAAAAAAATTGGCACTACATGGTAGATGATTTTAAATACACAGTACAACAAAGAATGTACCCAATTAATCATACTATATTTGATAACGAATTAATGGATTTGCTACTAGATGATTTACAATACATTTTCTCTAGAAATGGAGTGCAAATACATAATGTTAACCTTCCTCAAAAAAGCAAAGAATATAGAAATTATCTTATGAATCGCTTAATCGAAGAAGAGCTGAGCTATGACATTGACAAACTAGAAGAACAAGCCAACACATTATATGCATGTTTAAATTTTGAACAAAGAAACGCTTTTCACACAATTGTAAAAAATGTTTTAGACAATCGAGCAGGATTCTATTTCATATCAGGATACGGTGGCACAAGAAAAACTTATTTATGGAATGCAATTGTTTCATATCTAAGAGCACGCAAAAGAATTGTGTTAACAGTAGCATCGTCTGGAGTAGCATCATTATTATTACCAAATGGCAGAACAGCACATTCATGATTTAAAATTCCATTAGATATAGATGAAACTTCAGTATGTGACATTAAGCGTGGAAGCATACTTGCTGAATTAATCATTGAGACGTCTCTCATAATATGGGATGAACCACTAATGACAAATAGATGATGTTTTGAAGCACTAGATAGATCATTACGTGATATCATGAACCAAATAAACTCCCAAGCAAAAGATATCCCATTTGGAGGAAAAGTTGTAGTATTAGGAGGAGATATACGACAGATTCTACCAGTAATAGAAAACGGAACAAGAACACAGATAATTGATGCATCGATAATAAAATCATATCTATGGAAATATGTGCATATTCTAAAGTTGACGGAAAACATGCGTTTGAAAAATACCAATATATGTAGTGCATCATATGATGAACTTGTATCATTTAATCAATGGTTATTGCAGTTAGGTGAGGGACTCTTACCAACAAATAAGCGTGATGGAGAGAATGAGCCTACATGGATAGAAATACCACAAGAACTACTCATTTATACTAATGAACCAAAAATTCCAGCATTAATAAAATCTGTTTATCCACAGTTTGACCAAAACTATTTCAAACCAGAATATTTAAAAGAAAGAGCAATTTTAACACCAACTAATGAAATAGTAGATGATATTAATACTCATATGCTAAATCTTATACCACGAGAAGAAAAGGAATATCTAAGTGCAGATTCTATTTCCAAGTGTTTAGATACATGTAACGATGCAGATGTTATTTATCCTATTGAGTACCTAAATACTCTAAATGCTAATAATTTTCCTCAGCACCAATTAGTCCTTCAAATCGGTGTACCGATCATCCTATTACGAAACTTAAATCAAAGCATAGGCCTTTGTAATGGTACACGATTAATTGTAACAAATTTAGGCAAAAATATTATAGAAGCTATTATAATGACCGGTTCCAATATTGGCGAAAAAGTTTATATTCCACGTATAAATCTTACAACAAGAGGATATAAGTGGCCATTTATATTAAATCGACGACAATTTCCTGTAAAAGTATGCTATGCCATGACAATTAATAAAAGTCAAGGACAAACATTAACTAATGTTGGTGTTTATCTTAAGAAGCCCGTATTCACACATGGTCAATTATATGTAGCAGTTTCAAGGGTGACATCCAAATCTGGCCTCAAAATTCTTATAGAAAATGAAGATGGAACTTGTGGAAATCAAACTCGAAACATTGTATATCGTGAAATATTCAATTATATGTAACTTACATGCATAACTTATTTATTTGTAGATGGCAGCTAATATGCTGTCAGAGTTAAATCCTCATGGGCTGAATTGGAACATACATGTTTGCATATCAAGACTCTGGGAATTCTATAACAAAGATGGACAGATCAAGCATCTAGACTTGGTTGTTGTAGATGAAAAGGTATGCCTCATATTTTTTTAGTTCACTGCCTAGCTACTTTCACTAATGTTATCTCCTTTTAATTCCGTTACAGAATAATGCAATGTATGTTGAGATACCACCAGAAGATATTCCATACCTAAAAGCTCATCTACAAGAAGGAAAAATAGTCAACATAAAGAGGTTCTTAGTTCAGAGAGCAAAAAATATCTACAAAGTGGTGGAAGCTCCTTATATGATAAAATTAACCCAGAGATCAATCATCACTCCAGTTGTTCCTGAACCTCCAAATTTTCCAAAACATGTCTACAACTTGATCCCACCCTCAGAGGTACCACAGCATGCAAATCTTAATGATCGATTCTTAGGTAACATATCCTTACCATATGTCTACATTTTATATTTTCAATACATTATTACACAATGAAAGAACCTATGCATAGTCATAATTCCATATATACTCTATGCAGATATTATTGGCTATGTCACAGCTGTATCCAATGTTGCAAAAGTCCGATATGGCTACGGCAAATTAGAGACAAAACAAACTGTTATTCTTAAGGACGACAAGTAAGTTTTGATACAATACTATTTGTTCTTGCTACCATTAACAATACTAATGCATAGCTTCCTGTTCAAACAAACTTATGGCAGGGGAAACTCACTTGAAGTATCATTATGGGGTCCAAGGGCAATGGAATTTGATGCAGAAACAGTTTTTGCAAATGGGCAGCACACTGCAGTTATTATCATCTTTGTTGGAACATTAGCAAAAAATATAAAAACTGACAAAGGTGACAAAGTTATTCTAACAGGAAGTTCTGCTTGCCGGTGGTACATCAATGAGGATATTCCAGCAATCAATGAATTATATTCAAAGTAAGAATATTCATTATACTCAATAACAAATTTAAAAATACGAAAGATATATATCCATCGTACTTAAAAGGAGACAACATAATGTTTACTACTCCAGGCTTTTGGAAATAGAAGACAAGATGGAACCAATACAAGCAATGTACCTACAGGGCGATGATGAAACCGCGCAACATATTGAAAAGAAAAGCCTACTGCAGCTGAAGAAAGAAATTGACCCAGTCGACCATAAGGTAATATATCAAGTACATTCTATTAATACTTTGCAAACAAAGACATTGCATGTAATCAGAATACAAAATATAAAACTCTTTACCATAGTCTAATATTGATATATGTTCCAGGTAATTAATATACTAGCACAACACAAAATTAATATCTTTCTATTTTACTTATTGCAGAACCAAAAAATTGAGTCCACTGTCACAATTACAAGGCTAGCTCCAAATCAAGGATGGTGGTATCGTGCATGTAAATCATGCCACTCAAAAACTTTTCTCCATGGTTCAACTTACAAATGCACAAACGATAACTGTGTTTGCACAGAAGCAGTACCTAGGTACAAGTATTATTGACATCTTTTCCATTTATCAAAGTTTTTAATTCCTACATCATAAAAACTAATTCCATTCTATTTATTCTTCGCATAGGTACAAACTCTGCGTTATGGGCACTGATAATACCTATGAACTTGAATTTGTCCTCTTCGATAAAAAGGCAGAACAGCTCATTGGAAAACCGGTGGACAAATTATGTGGCACCTATGGCAAAAGTGATATCCCTGCTGAAATTGCTGCTTTGATTGGACAAAAATACACATTCATTGTCAAGATTTCATCAAAAAAAAGTTTTGCTAGCAAGGATCCATCATTTGAAGTCCTTTATATCACACAGCAGTTTGGGAAACAAACAAGTATTCGAAGCTTTGAAAAACTTGAACAAAGCAGCAGCAGTGCTATCTCACTTTCAACTCCAAGGCATGTACCACCTTTGGTTCCAATCAAATACAAAATTGACATAAAACAGGTACACATAAATAATTGAACATTTGTTATTATGTTTACAATTTTTTGCACTTGCTCATAATACATTTCATACTGAAATATAGGATGAAGTTCCTTTGCTACAAAAGTCTCAGACAGATATTATCCCCATGGAAATAGAATCTACTGAGTATGTATTCTTTATATTCCTATAAACTAATTTATGTATATGTCAATGAAAGCAAAGTTTCAGTTCCATTCACGCTTCTACTTATCTTTTGGATTGCTCTTAAATAACTATAAAATTCAGGGAACAAGATTGCGACAAGAACAAAAGGGATCAGCCAAGCGATCATGACAATAATAGTGATGACGAGTACAAACTCATCAAGGAATACCTCCCAAAAGCAAAGAAGGCAAAACAGTAAGTAACACTATTATCTTTTTTACCACTATTTTAAGAAACTATAATTTTACATCCTTCTTGCCCTATAAGAAATCCTATGTACACTAACTATCATTCTCAATTGTATATAGGTAACTGTTTAAGGAGCACAAGCAATGGATCTACTACAAGATAGCATACCCAGGCTTCTGTTAGAAAAGCCTTTGTGAAATTTAATGTGCAATATAGGTCCCATGGAAACAGCCTATAAATTAGTGCTCCATAGTATATTTGTATGCATCAGTTAGATCTGCTACTAAGTCTTTGCTACATCTTTTGCAAACTATCATGTACCACCTGTATAATGGTTTGTGGTCTATGCAACTAAATGAACACATGAGTCCTTAGCCTCCCACCATAGCTGTTCCTCACACTTTGATGTCCAACATGAGTGAAGCAAAATTGTCATTTGTAAACAAATTCGCACTCAAGAGTGCAGCACGATGATAGCATGGGTCCTGTTGGCGCGCCAACGGCGCGCCAGTTTTCTAGTAAAAACTATAGCAACAACTGTACTGCAACATATGCACTATAAGTATGTATTACATGGTGGATTAAATGAAACAATATTGATATTGTAAACATTATTATTATTATTATTATTATTATAGAAATTTTGTCAAAGTTGGCTCAGTATCACGTAGAACAAACCTAATGCGACATATACATAAAAAGAGAGGAAGTAGCTTAGATAGATGTACCTGATTTGCGTCCCGGCAGTTGGTTTTGGCAAGAACAACACCACCGTAGCCGTCAGCAGCCACGCTCAGGCTGGGGTCGGCCTTGCTGATTATCCTCACCGGCGGCACAGGGAATAGTGTCAAGGGAAATGACAAGCACCCTGTAGACATATCCACTGGAATCACGACGATTTGCCCATTCCCTGGACCAATTCCTGCGGCCAGCAAAAGCACGGCTGCCAATGCAAACACAGCAGGAAATCTCGGCGCCATTGCCGGCCTATAGGCAGAGACAGACAGACACCAAAGGTAGATATTTCACTGCAGCCGGTGTTTCGTGTGGTATCAGGGCTCACCAGCCTCCCCTTTTTATACACGTACCCGGTGGCTTAATCGAGCAGCCCGGAGACAAGCATGCAAGCAACAAGGCCGCCTGGAATACACACAACTGGCCATGTGATCGACCGAGAAGCGGCAGGGATAAGCTTAATGATGACAACCAAAATTGGCACAGGCCAGGGCAACCGGTCAGACCGGTTAGCCTGACTGGTTTGACCGGTCTGGCACAGGATGTTGCGGTGCTGGCACTTTAAAGACCGCAACAATCGGTCCTAGTTCGATGGAAGCGACATGGTCTCTGGAATGACCGACTATTGCGGTGCTAAGGGCTCAGGAGGACCGCAATTATTGGTGCAAGAAGCAAAAGATGACATACTCTCTGGAATGACCGAAAGTTACGGTGCTTAGGATTCAAGAGGACCGCAAGAATCGGTGGAGGAGCAAGACGTGCAAGACGAGGGAGTCCGACCCAGACCGGTCTGACCGGTGTGGGAGACCGGTTAGACCGGTTACCCTTTTTGTAATCCGACTAGGACTCTTAATTTAGGATTCCGAGGTTGTAACGAGTTGTAACTTGGTTTCCTTGCGGGACAAGACCTACCCTCCCTATAAATATAAGGGGATTCGGCCGATTGAATACACAACAATCGAATCTATCAAATTTACTACTTTTACTTTGCCTTTTTGCATCTCCAAACCCTAGCTTTTCCAACCTCTACTTGCTGTTCTTCCTACGTCTCCGCGATGTTTGAAGGCATTCTAGGTGGCCTGCCAACCCTAGGACACCCCTGCGCACGTTCTCCCTGACGGATCCTTCCGGGAGGCGTGTTTAGGGTTTGCTCCCGTTTCCTAGAGGAACCGGTCTGACCGGTTTCCCTGACCGGTCTGACTGGTCTACGCAGGGAGGCTGCGAGCAGCTCGTTTGCGTGCCGCATGAACTAACGTTTTCGTGTGTTGGCCTAATTCTGCGTCAACATACTTTTGGCGACTCTGCTGGGGACTTGGAGATCCGGTTCGTGCAGCCGATCTATCTAATTCAATCTAGATGGGTTCCAACATCGAGTTCGATCTTGAGAACATCATCGTCGTCAAGGACGATGAACTTTCTGCTGAAGATCGCCAAGGGCTTGAAGAGTACCTGAAGAAGAAGGCAGAAGAAGAACGCATCTACTACTTGTCGCACTTCAAGAAAGACCGCAAGGGCGTGGTCACCAAGATTAAGGACGTAGATCCATCTGCTACATCTTCAGCGGCACCTCCTAAGGTACAACCTGATGAAAACGCTCACGAAGTTTTTCTTAAGTACATGGAGGATAAGTTGGCTGAGAATAATGCCAAGTTGGTTAATTGGATGCATAACAAGTGTTTAGAATCAGAAGGCAAATAGCCCATGGCTGAACAACCTGCCGCCGATCCTAGTCTTTTGATTCCTAAAATTCCTATTGTGCCTGATTTTAAAACATCGGTAGCAAAGCCCATAGAGCAACCTACATATGGCATGCCGTTGAATTATTTTGAAGGCCAATCTGTTACACCTATCCAATCCAATGCTTACTCGGCCTGTTGCGCCTCAGCCGTTTGCAACTTTGCCTAATTCGATTAATTATGGCCGAATTAACAATGAAGTTGTGAATTTTACCCCACAAAACCCAAATTATGGATATTCTGTATCTCCATCAATACAAAATTTATTTTCACAAGGCCCAGTACCTTACGAACTTTTCGGAAGGTTCGGCCAACAGATGCAGGGACAGGTGTCGGCCAACCAATCTGGCCAACACCAACCGGTCAGACCGGTCACCGTGACCGGTCAGACCGGCCCTGGAGGGTCAGATGCGGCCAACCAGCTTGTGCCGCATCAACCGGTCAGACCGGTGTCAGGAATCGGTCCGACCGGTCCCGGGGGAACAGACATGGGGAGTTTGTCTTCTACTCCTGTACAAAGTACTCAACAGCCAAATCTACAGGATAATTCATTAGAGTATTTAGATAAAATATTTTCTAAGTACAAACTTGATTTGGCTTCAGCTCTTAAAGAGAATTTGGGAGTAGATGTCAGGGATAAGGCTAGGTTATACCAAAAGCCTTATGTTCCTCGATTTGATTTAGTTCCTTTCCCCACTGGTTTTAGACTTCCTGATTTTGTCAAGTTTAATGGGGAGGATACTAAAAGCACTTTTGAACATATAAGTCAATATATGGCACAACTAGGCGATTCTGGTTCTAGTGAGGCTTTAAAAGTGCGTTTGTTTTCTTTGTCTCTAACTGGTACTACTTTCTCATGGTTTGCATCATTGGCTCCTCATTCTATTACTTCATGGGAACAGTTAGAACAAAAGTTTCATGATCACTTCTTTTCAGGCAGTAATGAGCTTAAATTGTCACATCTTACATTGGTTAGGCAATCACGTGATGAAACTGTTAATGATTATATTAAATGCTTCCGTGATACTAAAAACCGTTGCTTTGGTGTTAATATTGCCGAAAAGGATCTTGCTGATTTGGCTTTGAATGGTTTACGTTCTCACATTAAGGAGAAATTAGAGGGCTTTGATTTCTTTAATGTAAACCAAGTGCATCAAAGAGCTTTGGCTGCTGAAAGCCGAAGCAAAGACTTAAAAGAAAGCCATAGAACTCATCGGGCTAATGTACATAATGTAGAATGTGATTCTAGTAGTTCCGATGAAGAGTCTCATGAAGTGTTGGCTGCTGAATTTGTATGGCCAGCATCTAACAAAGCCGACTCATAGGAATCGGCAGGAGGAGATGAAGTTTACTTTTGATGTATCTAAGTGCGATAAAATTTTTGATGAATTGCATAAGAATGGATATATATCAAATGTTCCTTTAATATTCCGTCACCTGAGGAGTTAAAGCGGCGTGCTTATTGCAAATTTCATAATTCATTTTCTCATGCAACTAATGATTGCAATTTCTTTCGTCGGCAGATTCAATCGGCTATAAATGATGGACGATTGAGTTTGAATGAGATGCAAGTTGATAAGCGCCCGTTTTCAGTTAACAACATGGTGGTCAATACCATGGATCTACAAGATGCCAAGATGTTGGTTCGGCCCAACAATGCCGATACAACAGGAGGCAAGAATGTTGTGATTGGAGAACCAAGGAGGGTGATGGAACAAGACAAAGTGCTTGGGAGAGAAGTTGTGCTTAAGCAAGCTCCTGACGGAAAGAAGATCTTGACTATTACAGTGAAGAATTCTGAAGTTATGGGAGAATCAAGCTCTCAAGCGCAGGATCAAAGGCCGGTTGTCCCTACCCAGGGCAAACCGGTCAGACCGGTCCGGCCCAGAGGCCGGTCCGAACGTTTGTGCCTAAACGCCCCGAAGTTGGCACTTGGAAGACTAACCAGGATAAAGATCAGGGAAAAGTTTTCAAGCCGAAGGTGACCTTTAATCAAGTTATGGCAAAGCATATGCAAAACGCGGCCGTTCAACAAGATCGGCCACTAAAAAAGAGACCAAGACCGCCACCAAGGGATTTTGGTGTGAAGGAGGCGCCAAAAAGACAGTGGGGTCAAGGCCCAAGCTCATCCAATGGTGCTGGTCCTTCTAGGCCATGGAGGCCATATCAATATCCCCCTCCTCAGCCTATTTGGAGGGATGGTGTTATGTACGTGCCTTACTGTCTGCACCAAATCAACAACGGCCTGGGACTCCTGTGCATGCAAGGATGAATTCACCACAGCCTAGGCCTATGAATTTTTAGCCAAGACACTTGTCTGTGCCTCAGCAGCACGGACCGGTCAGACCGGTTTCTATGGCCGGTCAGACTAGTGTCCAACAGAAGCCGGTGGTTGTGCCCCAGCAGCGCCGACCGGTCCAACCAGTTACCCCAACCGGTCAGACCGGTTTCTAGAGAAGGCCGGGCAAGGAGCTGGCTAAGCAAGAATCGCCCCGTTCCGAAGAAGGAAGAGCCTACACCTGTTATTCAAAAGCCAGTTGTAAAAAGTGTGATTTAGATTGGCTCTATGGCAGTTAATCCTTCAATGGCTGATGGACCCAATGTTATTGGCGCATTGGCCATAAAAAAGGTTCCTTTGCCTCAGTATACACAGCCAAAGTGATGTCCTCCTGGTTTGACTCATTCTCAGAAGAGGAGATTGTAGCGGTTGCGCACTCAAAAGCAAAGGGAGAAAGAGTCGGCTAAAAAGAGGGAGGAGTGGTTCAATGAGGCTAAGCTGATGATTCCGCCGTCTGGTCAGGGTTCCAAGGATGGTTCTGGTGAGCAAGACATTCAGGCTAAAACACCAAAAAAGGCCGAGCCATCTGCAGCAAACTTAGCTGATCTGGCCGCAACCGGTGTCCCTGACCGGTCAGACCGGTCACCCCCTGTTCCAGTTTCGGCAACTGGAACCGGTCAGACCAGTCAGGAGGAATCGGTCAGACCGGTGTCGCCTGGAGAATCGGTAGCCGATGCGTTCTCTTTTTCGGCTAAGGTTTCGATTCCGCCCACTGCAATTTCAGATGTTCAGATGGGCAATGATGATGAAGCTGTTGACTTTGAGCCTTTACCCAGCAGGACGGACATGGACGTCAATGTCATTTATTTGAACGCCGACTGTTGCTTTGTCGGAGATGATGAAAGGGTGGCTGAAGTTGATTTTGCTCCCAAGAATGCCGTGTTTCAGAGACCTTTAGAATCGGATAACCATCTGAAAGCCCTTTATGTGAAGGGTCATATTAAGGGAAAGCCGATCTCTAAGATGCTCGTTGATGGTGGTGCTATTGTGAACCTCATACCATACACTTTGTACAAGAAATTGAGAGGTTTGGACAGTGAGCTCATCAAGACAAGCATGACAATCAGCGACGTTGGAGGAGGAGAACCGATGAGTGCTAAGGGAGTTGCTTCATTAGAGTTCACCGTCAGGAGCAAGACGCTAGCAACTGCTTTCTTCGTCACGGAGGTGCAAGGTAACTTTAGTGTGATCTTGGGGCGCGATTGGATTCATGCAAATCAATGTGTGCCTTCTACCTTGCATCAATATTTAATTCAATGGGTTAGTGACGAAGTTGAGGTGGTTCATGCGGATACTTCGGCATGTGTTGCTATGGCCGATGCATCTATTTTGGGAACTCATGATAATGTCAAGTGCTTGACCGGAATTGATATTTCGGACTTTGAGTTCCTTGCTTGTACTAAGGATCGCTTTGTGTCCGCTGCTCTAAGGCCGGTTCAAAGATCGGTTGATTCAGATAATGAATAGTAGATGGATGCAAGCGAGAAGTGGCTAAAGGAAAGGGTGGAGCGTTATCGGTCAAACATGAATGATGCATGTGAAGCCATTAATGATTTTGAAGAAGTAGAGAAGTTAGGACAAGGATTTACGATCCTTTAGAAAA
>CM014277.1:18137237-18150163 GCA_004135705.1 Alloteropsis semialata
TTTCTTCCGCATCTAAAGATGATGCGGGAGTTTTTCGACGCCAGTCCTGTTCAGTTTTCTTGATGCAAGGTGTTGTTGGTGTTGTCGCGTTCAGAGCCTTGACACCTTGTACAAACTCTTTGGGTAGAGGAAGGAGTGGCTCACTGTTAGTGACAGGTGGTCTTTGCGACTTCCATCCATAAATGACCTTGATTTCGGGCCCGTCATGCCTTTGGTTTGATTCTTTCTTGTTTTGGTTCGATTCTTTCTTGTTTCCTGCATGATTAGCCAAAATCTCCCGACTGGTTTCTTGTACCACAGCAGCCAGATGGGCTGACTGGGCCTCGAGAACTTTGCTTAAGCGCAGCTGATTTTTCACTGTGACTGACAGGGCATGGAATCTAGCACTTAGATCATTTACCTTTCTCTTGGCGGGTATTGTGTACGAATTTACTCCTTGCTGGGACGGGTTCCAGTCGTGCGCTAGGAATAGTTCTCTGCACTTCTGCCAGGAATCCATCTTTGCCTGATGGTTGTAATACCATTGCAATGCCCTACCTGCTAATGAGAATGGGAATAACAATTGCATTGTCTTTCCTGCTAGTCGACTGCATACTGCTGAGAAGTGTCGGAGATGTTCTGCTGCGTCTGCTGTAGCCTTTCCACTGAATGGCTTAGCTTGCACCATGGTAATGTACGTTGAATCGATCATCAAGGATTCAGTTGCCATGTTGGTGCAAGGGTGCTTTGGCGTATTGACGATGTACTATTCTGTTTCACACGAAGAGAAACAGAACAAGGGTAAACCTATCTAGACGCTAGCATTTAATTGTGACATAAAGTTAATACAGAGGTTAACACATTCTTTTGCCAATGCTTTCCCCGGCAACGGCGCCAAAAATGCTTGTTGGCATTTCTTAGCATCATCACTACATGAGTGATGGCACTAGACATGCCTTAATATAAATCTTAGCGTTACATAAGTTCTGCAAGCGCACAGAAGTACATTATAGCATTTCACCCGGGAGTATTCCTGTAACATCCCTAGTTTGTAATTTGGTGAAATTAAAAATTTTTCGTGCAACTTGTATGATAACCCTAAAGTGAAACATATCCCTCTCTGAAAATTTCTAATAATTAAATTATGTGCATTAGGGAAATTATTATGCTAGAGTGATTTGGCTTTCCTGGTTTTATGTGATTGTTTGTGTGGAAATCGAATTTGAACTCAAACCGTTCAAATTCGAATTCAAAATCTAACTATACTAATCCTAAAACCTATACTAACTCTAACAGGCCTAATCCTCAACTCGGCCCAATTCCCTAACCCTTTAGCCCGGCCCGTTTCCATCTCTCGGCCCGACCCAGCCGCACCGGCCTTTCCCTTCCCTTTTTCCCCACGCGCAGCCCACCTCACGCGACGGCCCAGCTCGCGCGCGCCAGCAGCCCAGCTCGCTCGCCCGCTCCCTCGCTCTCCCTGACCTGTGGGCCCCGCGCCCACAGTGTCGTCTTCCTCCGCCCGGAGGATGACGCCGCCGCGCCGCGCTCTCTTTCCCGCCCGCGCGCGCCAGCTCCGCACCAGGCCCGCCGCGAATCGCGCGAGCCCGCAACCGCCTTGGCCCCACAACGTGCTCCTGCCCCCCCTCCTAGTTTCCTTGGCCGCCAAGAAGCCCCCGGTTGAAGCCCGCCTACAAAAACCCCCTCTCCCCCTCGGCTCCGGCCATTCCCCCAAATTCCCAGGGCGGAGCCCTGCCCAAATCAATCCAACCCCAACCCGAGGAAGAGAAGAAGGTGGAGGAGAAGGGGAGGCCGTTCGGGAGGAGAAGCCGCTCGTGGAGGAGGCCGTCCGCGGGAGCCGCACGTCGCCGTCCGACGCCGCCGCGCCTTGGAAGGAGGAGGAGCCGCCGAGAAGAACCGCAAGCCGCACCGCGAGCCGCACACCATCTTCCCCACGACGACCACGCCATTCATCCTAAGCCCGTGAGTTCCCATCCCTCTCTCACCGTGCGCCGCCGTGTGCCATGCTCTGCTCCGTAGATTCAAGCTTGTCGCCGTGTTCTGCTCGGCCTTCGTGCCGCCCCTTGAGCCCCTTGCCTGGCCGGCCTTCGTGCCGCACGCCCCCCTTGTACAGGAATCCCGAACCGAGCCCCTTTTCCCCTTCTCAGTGTCGCCTTGCTCCGCGCCATGGCGCTCGTCGCCGTGGTCGCCGCGCTCGCGTTCCCCGCTGTCTCGCCGTGCACACCCTAGTCCCTAAGCCCCCTTTGCTCGCTCCCAAGGGCCGCGTGCACCACGGACAGGAGGTCCGGACCGCGTGCACGAAGATCCTAACGCTCTGTAGCTCGTCGCCGTCGAACGCGTCGCCGCGGCCGCGCTCTGATGGCGCACCGCGAACGAACGCCGGAAGCCACAAGCTGAACCACACACGCGGCAAGCCACACAACGCGCACTGGATCCCGCCCGCTCCTCCGTTCCACTGACCTGCGGGCCCAGGCGACCGAGTCTCTGGCTCGTGGGCCCGTTCCATCAGCCGCCGGGCCGAACCTCCACTTCCACCGCCAATATGGCCTTGGGCCGAAACCGAGCCGGCCCAGGAAACCTTTCTCCCTCTTCCGGACCAGAGCATAAGTCTGAATTCGCCCCTTTAACTCTTGAAGCCCGCGGGAGAACCGGCCCAAGTAAAGCCCATGTCCGGCCTTTAACCTTTTCCCCGCCTGACAGCCCGGTCCCACATGTCAGCCTCGCCCAGTCACTGACAAGCCGGCCCCACCTGTCATACACAGTAACCCGCTGACCAGTGGACCCCACCGTTGACCGTTGACCGGTCAACGCTGACGTCATCATGACGTCAGCAGTGGCCGACCCCACTGATGACGTCATGCTGACGTCAGCATGCCACGTGGCGCACTCTGGAGCTGCCACGTGTCGCTTCCTGGTGCTGCCACGTGTCACTGTCTTTTTTTTTCTTTTTCAGAATTTCAGGAATAGGTTTATCTAAGAAAATTCATAATAAATTCATCCTAGCTCAGAAAATTATGAAACCAGTCTCTATAAATTTCTAAAATCATGCTCTACGCGTTAGAACAGGAGTTGAGTGCTTTTGGGCTCTTTTTGCTTCTTCTTTGGAGTTTATTTGAATATAGGACCGATGTATTTCCTTTCTTGTGAATAGGACCAGCTGAGGAAACGCAAGGAGGAGACGGCTTCTACCACTACTCAGAAGAACCAGTTGCCGAGGACTTCTACCAAGAGCAAGGTTCACGCCCATCCGCTTTTGAATCCTATTTAGGCATTGCAACTAGTATGCTAGCGCTTTACTTTATCGCATGATGATGATTCTGTCCTATTGCATAGCCTTGTTTAATTACCGTATTCCTTGATAAACCTGCCTTACTTTGATGCGATGCTTGCATGTGTTATGGGATGGTTGTGATAGGATTCTTGGCGTGTGTGGGGCAAAAACCCGGGAAAGGAGTAAGGGGTTTTGGGAACTTTTGCGGGGGTGAGCAGATTAACTCGATCTTCGTATCGAGGGCTGGGGTGTGTACTTGGGCACATCCTACGGAGTACCTGTGGCGGGTACATGTTCTTTGTGTTACTTGAGGAGTTTGGCGGCAATACCTGTAATGGGTGCGCGATGCGGACCACTGGGATGGATATGCAATTTGACGGTGACGCTCACCCCGGCACCAAAAACCGAGTTGGATTGCCTGGTTCATTGAACTTCGTACACACCACTTACATCTACGGGGGATGTTCCAGCCAGCCTAGTTAAGTGCGGTACCCGGACTGTAAGGAGTTAGCGGAAGTGTATGGGGGAACTGGCGGTAGCCTTTTGTCCCCCGAAGGAGGCTCATACCCCGGGACTTGGCCACCGCGGGGGAGGCCATCACAGTTCTCGGACACCGAGTTGCGTCTTCGGTGTAACCTGAGCCGGGAAAAGCAGGAGGGTACCGTTCACTGGCTAGGGTCTGTGCTGTGGGTTGTGTTTCAAGTTGGCGACGGCCGGCTTTGCAGCCCGAGTGGGTCCAGGTGTACAAACTCTGCAGAGTCTAATCTATATATAGCCGCCGTCCGCGGTCAATGGACGCTCCAATGAATTTCACACAATCCGCCATTGTTTTAGGGAATTCTACCTCCCCTCTAGAGTAGGGCCTGCCTCGGGCAGTTGAGATGCGAAGGGTGGGAGCTTTCGCATCGCCTAGAGAGTGAAGAGTGGAAGATGCTTGGAGACGGGTACCTGGTGTGCCAGGAGTGCTCGTAGGTGTTGTGAGAATGGTTTTGGGATGAAGTGCTGCTTGCATAGGATTAACCTTAAGCCTATCCTTGATATTTCTTATACTAGAATTAGGCCACTTAAAGCTTGCATTACGGATGGTGACGTGAAACTGTTCCAATCCTTGGGAACAGCTTATGATGAAACAGGTTATGAAAGCGAGTACGATAACAATGCTGACGGATGGTACAATTGAGGTTGCTGCTATGCTCAAGCTGAAGAGCCTGTGGGGATGATCGCCAAGACAGAAGAATAGCTACCGCTTCGCTTAGTATTTCATTTTGTCGCATTTAGCCCAAGGGGCTTGTAATAAACGTACTTCCAGAGTTATCCACTATTGTAAGACTTCTATGTATTGTTTAAATGCTTAATTCGAAGTATGGATGTGATATTCGGCTGGAATGAGCTCTGTACGTGTTAGCTGTTGATCCTGGGACTAACACTATGGTACAGGGATTCGGATTCTTAGAAATAAGAATCCGGGTCGTTTCAGTTGGTATCAGAGCCATGCTTGACCGTAGTACGCAACCTTAAGACTGGACGACTAGATTATTGGATTCTAAACGATTCTATTACTATATTACCTCGTTATGTTGAAAAACTTCTCCCTTTTTGCAAAATTTCACCTCACCTCCGCTGACCTCTTCTCGTAACCATGCAGGATGGCAGCGTATAAGGAGATTGCTACCCCGGTTGAGATCACCGAGCTCGAGTTTGGGAGGTACCGTCAGGGAATCATTGAGTGGCTGGAAAGAATTATCGGGTCAGTGGACATTCCCAAGGAGAAGCTCCATTACACCGCCACAAAGATGACTCAGGGACCTCATGAATTCTACACAGCTGCAGTTACCTTGACACCTTCCCCTGAGATAGGAATTGGAGGGTTGACCACGGAAGGACTAGGAGTCACCCTTTGCACCGCAATTCAAATGGCCGCAAGAAGGATGCTGCAAAGGTTTCTGACTGACCACTGGGAAATGGGATTCAACGACACCGTCTTCAGTCTCTTCCCTCGTACACTAGATGGCGCCGAGAACTATGCCCAGATTGTTGAAGACATGGAACAAGAACCGTTCACAATGGTTGGGGATCAAGCTCAGAAAACAGGACGATACCTCTTACACTTGGACCAGTACCTCACCAGGATTGAGCGAGAGGCAAGAGTAACAATCAGTGACATGATCAACTTCCTGAACGCCAACCGATCCTTCGAGATAGAGTATCAAAGAATCAGAAGGGAGATGAGGTTCGAACAACAAAGGAATCGTGAACTGCAAGGCACCGTCAACAGGCTGACCCAGAACAACGAGTATGACACGAAGCTGAAGGCGAAGAATGAAGAAGAGCTTGAGAGGCTAAAGAAAGAGAACGAATACCTAAAGACCCAGTTGAACTTCCAGACTCTACGAGTCAAGAACTTGGAAAGAGGCAAGCAGTTGGCCCAGAGTGAACTAGCAAAAGCCAAAGAGAAGATTGAGGGCTTAGAAGGACTGATGGTAGCAAAAGATCACCTCAAGGGAGTTGCAGAAAAGAAGTATGAAGAGCTGCTTCAGGAAAACAAGGACAACATTGCAAATATAGCTCACCTCACCAGAGCTGGAATTTACCTCAAGGACAAGGCTGAAAGAGCAATGCTGGATTGGATGGAGTCCGACGAAGCAAGGGTGGAGGAACTCAAGGAAATCAGGGGGAAAGCACCTTTCCGTCTCCGGGAGGAGGACTACAAGTTACCGCCCACTCTGCTACTTTTTCCACTCTGCAAGCACGAGAAACTACCACAAGCTACGGAGACCAGTGCTGTGAAGGAGGCGCACAAGTTGCTGAAACCACTGCTAGAAGCTGATGAAGACTTGAAGAGAGGCCTGATCTCGTACAAGAAGTCCAAGACCAAGGAGTTTTTCTAGAGTTAGAGTAATAAGATTAGAATAATGTAGTAGGTTGGAGTAACTTATGTACCCATGAGTTGTTTTTATGAGTTGTACCCCCCATGATGTATCCATGAGTAGTAGTAATGAGTCCACCTTGTACTGTGTGAAGTGGAGTCCACTCGCACAAAGTCATGCCGCGTTATGTGTCTCGATGTTAACCTTATCCTAAAGGCATTAGGAGTATGCCTTAGGAAGGTATTATGTAATGAAATGAAATGAATGAATGCTGCTTCTTATGGTGTTAATTGCTTTTTCATGGCTTTTCATCTTGAGTGTATATTTCTTATATATTATATACCTTGTTTGTACTTACTCCACTTGAAAGATAGATTGAGTCATCCTAACCTTAGTAACCCATGTCTGTGTCGTGCAGAACCATGACAACCCACCGAGTTGAGCGCATGTTAGCAAATCATGCCGCAGCTGAGGCCGCCAGGGCAGAGGCAGCCAATGCCAACTCAGGACGTCAGCTTGGCCGAGGCCGAGGCCGCCCAGCCATTGAACCAGCTGCGCCAGTTGATCCACCAGCTCCAGAAGTGATACCTAACGCAGTCCCAGAGCCGCAACGTCAGGAGAATGCACCCCCGCCACCACCCATTAACAACCTCATTGATGTGATGGCTACCCAGACACAGCTCCTACAGCGTATGGCAGAAACCATGGCGAACTTTAGGAATCAGCGTGGGAACAATCAACGCCAAGACCCCCAAGCAGAAGATCTGTCCAGGAAGATCGAGAGGTTCATCAGGCTGAAGGCACCTACCTTTGACTTCTCCAATGATCCGATTGATGCACTGGATTGGCTGAGGACTATTGAGTCGAAGCTGGACTTGACTAACTGCACAGATGAAGAGTGCGTGGCTATAGCAGCACACCAGTTGGAGGGATCAGCAAAGGCTTGGTGGGACAGCTACTGTGAGACTCATCCAGCGCCAGATACCATCACTTGGGAAGAATTCACTACAGCTTTCCGCGAGCATCATGTACCTCGCGAGCTGATGGTGAGGAAGGCCCATGAGTTCCGCACCATGACGCAAGGGACTATGAGGGTGGAGGAATATGAGAGACACTTCACGAAGATGCTGAGGTATGTCAAAGATGAGGTGCGCACCGAGGAGTCCAAGATGTTCTGGTTTCACTGTGGATTGCATTACGGAATCAGGCAACTTGTGTCAGCTACCAAGAAGTCGTATCGCCACCTGGTGAACCGTGCCATGGAGATTGAGAAAGAGAGGCTTGGCCATGAAGGTCGCATGAAGGACAGGAAGAGAAAGTTTGAGCACCCATCACGTGACAGGCACCAGAATCAGCAGGGAAGGAACTTCCAACCCCGCCCAGGAGGTTCGTTCCAATCAAGAGGAGGTTTTCAGCAGAGGAATCAGTTCCGACCCGGACAGGGGCAGATGACACGTAGCTTTGGAGGTGGAAACAACAGCTTTCAGAACAATGGGAACCGCAGCTATGGGAATCAGGCACCCACGGGAAGCAGTTGGAAGCCTAACAACACCGCTCCAAAGGAAGGGAATGCTGGCAGTCTTACGTCCTTTGCTTGTTTCGCTTGTGGCAAGCCGGGACATCGAGCTGCTTTCTGCCCAGAGAAGAGGAACAACCAAGGCACAGCTGGAAACAGAGGACCACAAGGCAAGACCCCTCAGAACAGTGCACAGGGAAGGCTGAACCATATGACGACAGAGGAAGCTCAGGATGCACCTGACGTGATGATGGGTGAGTATCCCGTGAACGATACTAAAGCTTTAATCTTGTTTGATACTGGGGCAACAGGTTCATTCATATCTTCTAAATATGTTATACTAAACTCCCTCACACCGGAACCTCGTCCATACCCTGTTACTATATCCTCCCCACTAGGGGAACTTAGATGCGAATATATGTGCAAAGAGGTAAAGTTGATATTAGGAGGGCTTGAGTTCCTAGCAGACTTGACTGTGATAAAGTCACGAGGCATTGACATAATCCTTGGAATGGATTGGATGACCAAGCACAAAGGCAGCATAGCATGCTCACCAAGAATAGTGACACTAGAGCACCCAAGTGGGCAGATTGTGACCGTAGAACCTCTGAAGTCAAGTATAGTATCTCAAGTGTATTCCATGAAGGACAAGACAGTGGCAGATGTACCAGTTGTCCGGAATTTCCAGATGTATTTCCAGAAGAACTGCCAGGTCTACCCCCAGATAGAGAGGTTGAATTCATCATAGATCTGATGCCAGGAACTGCACCAATTGCTAAGAGGCCATACAGAATGTCAGCAGATGAGCTAGATGAGCTGAAGAAACAGTTAAAGGAGATGCTGGACAAAGGAGTTATCAGACCAAGTGCTTCACCATGGGCGTCCCCAGTACTCTTTGTGAAGAAGAAAGACGATACACTGAGAATGTGCATTGATTACCGCTCTCTTAATGCAGTAACCATCAAGAACAAGTACCCACTCCCCAGAATAGATGATTTATTGGACAGGCTCAAGAAGGCAAGATACTTTAGCAAGATTGATTTGCGTTCGGGCTATCACCAGATGAAGATACGAGAGTCAGATATCCCAAAGACAGCTTTCGTGACCAGGTATGGACAGTATGAATTTGTGGTAGTCTCATTTGGACTCACTAATGCGCCCGCATACTTCATGAACATGATGAATAAGGTGTTTATGGAAGAGTTAGATAAGTTTGTTGTTGTATTCATTGACGACATCCTAGTCTACTCTGAGACCGCGGAAGAACATGCCGAGCACTTGAGAATAGTGTTGGAAAGGCTCAGACAACATCAACTCTATGGCAAGTTCAGTAAGTGTGAGTTCTGGTTAGAAGAAGTTGCTTTTCTTGGACATGTATTGACCCCGGAAGGAGTGGCAGTGGATCCTGAAAAGATCGCAGCAGTATCCAAGTGGAAACAGCCAAAGAATGTCTCAGAAATCCGAAGTTTTCTCGGACTTGCAGGGTATTACCGCCGATTCATTGAGAACTTCTCCAAGATTGATAAGCCAATGACCGAGTTGCTGAAGAACAACGTTCCATTTGTTTGGTCTGATGAATGTGAAGCAAGTTTTCAAGAGCTCAAGAAGCGTCTCACCACTACCCCAGTTTTCACGACTCCAGATAACCGGAAAGACTTCGTGGTATATTGTGATGCGTCAAGGCAAGGCCTTGGATGTGTGCTTATGCAGGAAGGCAAAGTTGTGGCATATGCATCCCGACAGCTTAGAAAGCATGAAGAGAACTACCCCACTCATGACTTGGAATTGGCAGCCGTAGTGCATGCACTAAAAATTTGGAGGCATTACCTTATGGGCAACAAATGTGACATCTATACCGATCACAAGAGCTTAAAGTACTTCTTCACTCAGTCTGAACTGAATATGAGGCAACGGAGATGGCTAGAACTGATCAAGGACTATAACTTGGAGATACATTATCACCCCGGCAAGGCTAATGTCGTAGCTGATGCATTGAGTCGAAAGAATTATTGCAACAATCTCATGGTGAAAGAAAGTCAGCCAGAACTGTATAGGGAAATGGAAAGGCTGAGCCTAGAAATTGTCACCACCAGCCAGCTGAATGAGATGAGAGTGCAATATGATCTGGAAGACCGGATTCGTGAAGCTCAAAAAGATAGTGAGGAAATAAAGGAAATAATAGAGTCAATGCAGGATGGACACCTCCCGACCTTCAGAATTGATGATAAGGGGACAGTGTGGAAGAAAGACAGAATTTGTGTACCCGAGAAGGAAGGGTTACGACAGGTTATTCTCCGTGAAGCTCATGACTCCAGGTATTCTATACATCCAGGATGTACCAAGATGTATCAGGACTTGAAACAGCGATTTTGGTGGAAGGACATGAAAGTTGATATTGCTAGATACGTAGCCAACTGTGATACTTGCCAAAGGATCAAGGCCGAACATCAGAGGCCAGCGGGACTACTGAAACCACTTGATATACCTGTCTGGAAATGGGATGATATCAGCATGGACTTTATAGTAGGCTTGCCTCGAACTCAGAAAGGGAATGATTCAATTTGGGTAATTGTCGATAGATTGACCAAGGTGGCACACTTTATACCGGTAAAGGTAGACTACCGGGTTGACAAGCTAGCAGAACTATATATCGATCACATAGTCAGATTGCATGGGGCACCCCGAAGCATTGTATCTGACAGAGGCTCACAATTCACAGCTAAGTTTTGGAAGCACTTACATGAGACCATGGGGACAAGCTTAGAGTACAGTTCCGCCTTTCATCCACAAACTGACGGACAAACAGAAAGGGTTAATCAGATTCTGGAAGATTTGCTTAGGGCATGTGTGCTGAATTACAAGAAAGATTGGGAGAAGAGTTTGTCTTATGCTGAGTTCTCATACAACAACAGCTACCAAGCAAGTTTGAAAATGTCACCATTTGAGGCACTCTATGGTCGCAAATGTCGCACCCCACTGTTATGGTCAGAAGTAGGAGAAAGAACTTTCTTTGGACCTGACGACATCAAAGAAGCAGAGGAACATGTAGAGAAAGTCAAAGAGAACCTTAAGGCTGCTCAAAGCCGTCAAAAGAGTTATGCAGATAAAAGAAGGAGAGACTTAAGCTTTGAAGTTGGAGATTTTGTCTATCTCAAGGTATCACCCCTACGAGGCACCAAGAGGTTTCACGTAAAAGGAAAGCTAGCACCAAGGTATGCGGGCCCCTATGAGATTATCAAGAAGGTTGGAAACTTAGCTTATGAGTTGAAGCTACCCCCGGATCTTGCGGGAGTACACCCCGTGTTTCATGTTTCGCAATTGAAGAAGTGTTTACGGGTTCCTGAAGAACAAGTGCCAATGGAAGCAATGGATCTCCAGGATACGCTAGAATACATGGAGTACCCGACAAAGATCCTAGACACCGCAGTTAAGGAAACCAGAAGGACCTCAATTCCATATTGCAAGGTTCAGTGGAGCAACCATTCAGAAAGAGAAGCCACTTGGGAGAAGGAAGCTGATCTACGTGAGAAGTACCCGCATCTCTTTGAAACCTAGGTAAGCCTTAATCTCGAGGACGAGATTCCTGTGAGGGGGGGAGTCTGTAACATCCCTAGTTTGTAATTTGGTGAAATTAAAAATTTTTCGTGCAACTTGTATGATAACCCTAAAGTGAAACATATCCCTCTCTGAAAATTTCTAATAATTAAATTATGTGCATTAGGGAAATTATTATGCTAGAGTGATTTGGCTTTCCTGGTTTTATGTGATTGTTTGTGTGGAAATCGAATTTGAACTCAAACCGTTCAAATTCGAATTCAAAATCTAACTATACTAATCCTAAAACCTATACTAACTCTAACAGGCCTAATCCTCAACTCGGCCCAATTCCCTAACCCTTTAGCCCGGCCCGTTTCCATCTCTCGGCCCGACCCAGCCGCACCGGCCTTTCCCTTCCCTTTTTCCCCACGCGCAGCCCACCTCACGCGACGGCCCAGCTCGCGCGCGCCAGCAGCCCAGCTCGCTCGCCCGCTCCCTCGCTCTCCCTGACCTGTGGGCCCCGCGCCCACAGTGTCGTCTTCCTCCGCCCGGAGGATGACGCCGCCGCGCCGCGCTCTCTTTCCCGCCCGCGCGCGCCAGCTCCGCACCAGGCCCGCCGCGAATCGCGCGAGCCCGCAACCGCCTTGGCCCCACAACGTGCTCCTGCCCCCCCTCCTAGTTTCCTTGGCCGCCAAGAAGCCCCCGGTTGAAGCCCGCCTACAAAAACCCCCTCTCCCCCTCGGCTCCGGCCATTCCCCCAAATTCCCAGGGCGGAGCCCTGCCCAAATCAATCCAACCCCAACCCGAGGAAGAGAAGAAGGTGGAGGAGAAGGGGAGGCCGTTCGGGAGGAGAAGCCGCTCGTGGAGGAGGCCGTCCGCGGGAGCCGCACGTCGCCGTCCGACGCCGCCGCGCCTTGGAAGGAGGAGGAGCCGCCGAGAAGAACCGCAAGCCGCACCGCGAGCCGCACACCATCTTCCCCACGACGACCACGCCATTCATCCTAAGCCCGTGAGTTCCCATCCCTCTCTCACCGTGCGCCGCCGTGTGCCATGCTCTGCTCCGTAGATTCAAGCTTGTCGCCGTGTTCTGCTCGGCCTTCGTGCCGCCCCTTGAGCCCCTTGCCTGGCCGGCCTTCGTGCCGCACGCCCCCTTGTGCAGGAATCCCGAACCGAGCCCCTTTTCCCCTTCTCAGTGTCGCCTTGCTCCGCGCCATGGCGCTCGTCGCCGTGGTCGCCGCGCTCGCGTTCCCCGCTGTCTCGCCGTGCACACCCTAGTCCCTAAGCCCCCTTTGCTCGCTCCCAAGGGCCGCGTGCACCACGGACAGGAGGTCCGGACCGCGTGCACGAAGATCCTAACGCTCTGTAGCTCGTCGCCGTCGAACGCGTCGCCGCGGCCGCGCTCTGATGGCGCACCGCGAACGAACGCCGGAAGCCACAAGCTGAACCACACACGCGGCAAGCCACACAACGCGCACTGGATCCCGCCCGCTCCTCCGTTCCACTGACCTGCGGGCCCAGGCGACCGAGTCTCTGGCTCGTGGGCCCGTTCCATCAGCCGCCGGGCCGAACCTCCACTTCCACCGCCAATATGGCCTTGGGCCGAAACCGAGCCGGCCCAGGAAACCTTTCTCCCTCTTCCGGACCAGAGCATAAGTCTGAATTCGCCCCTTTAACTCTTGAAGCCCGCAGGAGAACCGGCCCAAGTAAAGCCCATGTCCGGCCTTTAACCTTTTCCCCG
>CM014277.1:18159126-18175176 GCA_004135705.1 Alloteropsis semialata
TTCTCTTTTATTTTTTTGACCCGAAAGCAACCAGGGACGTGTTTCTCTTTTCTGGCTTTGCATATGGATGGATGGTTTGGGTTCATATGTCTGGCTTTGAGAAGTATGCGTTTTTATTTATTTTTGGAAACTAGTATATGTTTTATGAGAGGTTTTATGGTGATTGTTCCATCGGGAAGATCCAATGGTCATAGAATAGGAGGTATCTACAGAGAGATACATGGAATACAAGAAATGGTGGGACCCACTACTGGAAACCAAAATATCCCACTGCTGGGACCCACCTCATGCGCCCTACAAAAAAGCGCATTTGTAACTTAAAAATCCCTGAATGGGGTTGTGTGGATGTGGGGTGCTGTATGGCTATTTTGGCATCTCTTTCTATCTTAATGCAATGATATGCAAGTATCCTGCATATTCGAGAATAAAAACAAATATCTCTTGATGCTCTGCACAGCACGACAGAATACTGCACGGTGAGGAAGAAGAACCAGGCAGTGGACGGAGAAGAAAGAGAGGGGAAGCACGAGAAAGAAGTGGAAGATACAGGATTACCCAATTTTCATCAAATTCATTAAGAATCCAGTTATTTTCTGCATGGTTAATCTTCTATTAGCCTTTAATGCCTCTACCAAATATTAGACTGGTGAAATTCCCCAAGAATTTTTGTTCCAACAGATTGACCCTGTTGCAACCGCAATGAATTCCAATCTGGTATTAATACAAGCAAAACTTTAATCTTTTATACCTACAAAACTTGCAGCTTTGATCCATGTCTTTCCAATGGCTCCGGTTACCATCATCAAAATCCTACTGCAGCCTGGTTGGGAAAAAATCACGCAGGAATCTGTTTATGTATTTTCGACATGGTTAGTCAGAATTCATTGAGGTCACCATACAAAAAGCTGTTGGAAATTTCCTGTAGATATCCAAGATGTATTAAATTGCTGCATTTGGTTATGTTGATCAAAAGTTATGATCAAAACAGCAAGCCATGCAGTAATTTAGTCGTATTTTCATAAAAAAGTGAGAACTCGTGATATAGGTTTTGAGCGAGAGATTTATTTGAACATCAAAATTGAGGGTTACCATTTAATCTGCATGCATAGTTATTGAAAACTTCGTTGATTGTTTAGCTGATTTCTCTACTGATATTTTTGTTCACATGCATTTATTAGGTTCTAGGCGATCAGGAACAAGCATGAAGACAGACCAGATTGCCTTATTGTAATCCTGATCAGCAGTCACATGTATCACAACAATAGACAAATTTTGTATTCTGGATAGATTTATTACTGTTGATGACCAAAATTTGCATTTGCTTGTTAGTCTGGAAAAACCGGTGCCACCGGTTTCCTAGATCCGGGCGGACCGGATTTGTTGAGTATCTTAAAATGTAAATTGGACTTCACCATTGCGTAGCTCTCATCGAGACGATCGAAATGCATATGTAGATTGTCCGATTTGGAGTTCGGATGAGAGAGTTATGGCTTTGGGAAGATCAACTCCCGGGGAAACCGGTCAGACCGGTTTCCAAAACTGGTTGGACCGGTTTTGGTCTGTGTAATCCAACCAGGAGTTGTATTTTAGCACGAGATTTGTTAGGGTTTCGACTCCTAATAGGGCAAGACCTCCCCTCCCTATAAATATAAAGGGCCACGGCCGATTGAGGAATCATCCAATTGATCAAACACAATTTATCCTTTATTTCGTCTCTACTTTTTTGTTTTTCCAAACCCTAGCTCTTCCAATCTCCATACTTGCTGTTCCTCCTTCGTCTCCACGACGTTTGAGGGCGCCCTAGCTGGCTTACCTAGCTAAGGGCAACCCAAGGTGCGCATGCCCTGACGAGGTCCCTCTCGGGCGAGCGTTCATTGGTCTTCGCGGCAAACCCTAGAAAAACCAGTTGTACCGGTTTCCCAAACCAATTGTACCGGTTTCTGCGCAGCCAGATCTGCGTGCTGCGATTTCACGCGTGTGAGTGTTTGGCGCGACACGTTTTAGTGTCAACACACTCTTTGGCCACTCCGCCGGGGAAAAGAAGAAGGGATCTACTATAATGTCGAATCTACCAAAGCCAGGCGAAGTTGATCCTGATAATATTGCTAGGCCGACTGCTAGTGAGCTATCGGCTGAGGATCGTCATCTATATGAACAACTCTTGCAGCAAGAGAAGGAGGAGATACAACAAGCCAAGAAGAAATTTGAAGACAAGACACAGTGGTTCCTGCCGCACTTCTCCGTAGATCGAAAGGGTGCTATCTCCAAGGACAAGGAGGTGGTTGTTCTTTGAGAAGAAGAAGAAAAAGATGAGGTAATATTCAATGTGAGTGCTGCACCAGCGCCTGATACTCTTGATCAAATTAATAGCTTATTAGTTTCTGTTCAACAAAAAGTTCTTACAATTGTTCAAGGCATGATTGATAAATCTGTAGGAAAATAACCCTTGACCGTAATTAGTAATGCTGTTAATTCTGATATGGCTGGTACTTCACAACATACAATTGTACCTCATAATTCATCGGCAGCAATACCACCCAAAGAACCACAATATGGGATGCCGTTGAATAATTCAGCAGGACTGATTTCTTCAGGACAGTTTGACCAGGCCAATCCGGTCAGACCGGTTTCATTAACCGGTCCAACCTGATGAGGACATCTTCCTCCACTATTACCCGCTGGCAAAGACGCAACAAAATGGGCCAAGTGGCCCAGTTGTAGTCGGGCGGCGACCGTGTGAGCCTCTAAATAATCCCACCTTGCTTAGCTTGGGTGGAGGACGCCACCTTAAAAGGGAGAGCCACCCTTCCCCTATTAGACTAGTCTTTTAGGGAGATTGGGCCTTTCTCCAGGTGGGTGTGCCTAAGAACTGTTGGGGGCCGGGCAACCTTAATTTATTGGGCCTCGGCCAACCCCCGCCTGGGCCGGATGTATCACAACCGGTTTGAATATTGCAGTGCAGTACGGCCAAATTCCGGTCCGACCAGTTGTAGGAACCGGTCCAACCGGTTCGGGTGCTAATATTGCATATCAGGCAACGCCCGAACCTATAGCTAGTATACCACCTATTCAGGCTAATTCTGGCCGAATCAGTGGTATTTCTAGTTATGTATCTCCATATACTCCAATGACATACAATACAAATCCTATGTCTTCCCAAAGTTCAGGTTATTTGCAGCAATCATTGCATGCACAACCGAACCATGTGTTACAACATGTGCCAAATGTCAATGATCAGCAAGGGCCAAATGATCTTTATATTAAAAGTTTGCTTGAAGAATATAAAAAGGATTTGGCTATTATGATTAAAGATACTTTTGGTGTAGAGGTTAAGGATAAAACTCTAGCATGTCAAAAGCCTTATCCTGCAAATTTTGATGCTATGCCTTATCCTCAAGGTTTTAAAGTGCCAAAATTTGTCAAATTTACTAGGGAGGACAATAGGACTACATGGGAGCATATTAGTCAGTTTAATGCACAATTGGGTATTCATGGTAATGTTGATCATTTGAAAATCAGATTATTCCCTTTGTCATTATCTGGTACTGCTTTCTCATGGTTTTCGGCATTATCTCCTAATTCTATTCATACATGGTCTCAATTAGAGCATAAATTTCATGAGCACTTTTATAATGGTGATAATGAATTGACGCTATCTCACTTAACATCGGTTATGCAAAAGAATGATGAATCTGTTGCTGAATATATTAGAAGATTTAGAGATACAAAAAATCAATGTTATAGTTTGATTATTTCTGAAAAGGATTTTGCCGAATTATCTTTTAATGGTTTGAAATCTCTTATCAAAGATAAATTAGAAGGCTATGAATTTCTTACCATTAACCAAGTTTTACAAAAGGCTTTGGCTCAAGAAAGCCGAAGTAAAGATACTCGGCCAAAATCTGATCGTCCTAATATGCATATTCTAAACTGTGATTCATTGGACGATGAGAATGGAGAGGTATGTGCTGCTGAATTTGAAAGGCCGAACAAATCTCAATCATATAGTTACCCTTCTCTTAAGCTGATCCATAAAAATCGGCAAGAAGAAATAAAATTTACTTTTGATGTATCCAAGTGTGATAGGATATTTGATGAGTTGCATAAAAATGGATACATCAGGTTCACATATACTATACCATCGCTTGATGAGTTGAAGCGGTGCGCATATTGTAAATTTTATAATTCTTTTTCACATGCAACTAATGATTGTAATGTTTATCGTCGGCAAATTCAATCGGCTCTTAGTGAAGGCCATTTGACTTTGCACGAAATGTAAGTTGATTCACACCCTTTTCCTAAAAATATCTCTGTCAATACCATTGAAATACAGAATCCCAAAGTGTTGATCAGGCCGAGTCAAGCCGATACAACAAAAGGGAAGAATGTAATCATTGGTGAAGAACGACCAGAACAGAAAAGGAACAAAAAGGTGTTATTGAAAAGAGACCCTAAAGTTGCATCCAAGAATTCGACACTCGGGGAGCAAGTCAAAAGTAAAAACACCGGCTCTGACAGAACCGGTTTAACCGGTTTGCCGAACTGGTCTAACTGGTTTACACCTGGAAATTTTGGTGGTTCAAAGGAAAAAGCGAAGCCAACCTTTGAGGAACTTCTGGAAAAAATATAAGAAGATAGGAGCTACTAAAGAACAGAAGAAGTGGCCAAAAAAGAAGAATTTTCATCAAAGCATCAGGAACAGCCACATTTTTCCTCATCTCATGGTAATTGTGACAACATATTATATTCATCTTTTGGACCGGCTGCACCATGGTCTTGGTCGTGTCCTTATTATTATATACCTTAGGATTATAGTAGTATGAATATGTAGCCGTATTTTGTTCCATATCCTATTTCATACTACAATTATGGGGCATCTCAAAGGCCGATTATTACTAGTGATAATCTAGTCAAGAAAAGTGCATCTATTGATTCTAAGGCAGGTGAGAAGGGCAGCAAACAAGATTCACGATGTATGCAGCCAAGATGGTGTCCTCCAGGCTTGTCTCATACTCAAAAGAGAAAGTTACAGCGGATGCGCAAGCAATCAATGAAGCTAGATGTTGAGCAGAAGTCAACAGCACCTACAAAGATGGTGTGGAGACCAAAGCAGGTTGCCTCAACTTCAGCTTAGGCGGGATGCCTTGACATGGCCGATGTTCTATATATTTAGCATCGCCCAGAGGATAATTTTGGTCTTAGAAGTGTTTTCAAATGCGCAAGCTTACTAGAAAACAGGGGGGCATATGTTGACGACCAAAATTGGTATTTGCTTGTTAGTCTGGGAAAACCGGTGCCACCAGTTTCATAGATCCGGTCGGACCAGATTTGGTGAGTGTCTTAAAATGTAAATTGGACTTCACCATTGCATAGCTCTCATCGAGATGATCGAAATGCATATGTAGAATGTCCGATTTGGAGTTCAGATGAGAGAGTTATGGCTTCGCAACACCTGGGGAAACCGGTCAGACCTGTTTCCAAAACCGGTTGGACCGGATTTGGTTTGTGTAATCTGACAAGGAATTGTATTTTAGCACAAGATTTGTTAGGGTTTCGACTCCTAATAGGGCAAGACCTCCTCTCCCTATAAATATAAAGGGCCACGGCTGATTGAGGAATCATCCAATCGATCAAACACAATTTATCCTTTATTTCATCTCTACTTTTTTGTTTTTCCAAACCCTAGCTCTTCCAATCTCCATACTTGTTGTTCCTCCTTTGTCTCCACGACGTTTGAGGGCGCCCTAGCTGGCCTGCCGAGTTTAGGGCAACCCAAGGTGCGCATGCCGTGACGGGGTCCCTCCCGGGCGAGCGTTCATTGGTCTTCGTGGCAAACCCTAGAAAAACCGGTTGTACCGGTTTCTGCGCAGCCAGATCTGCGTGCTGGATTTCACGCGTGTGAGTGTTTGGCGCCACACGTTTTAGTGTCAACAATTACCTAGCCTTTTAATGCGTGTAGGGTTGATGCATATGCCTTACTTTTCTGAGCCCGTACTTTTCTAAATGATTTCTGAACTCACCAGGAAATTACTTGCTTGTTTTCTCTAGCATCCAAAAGAATGCACCCCAAATAGCCTCACGAATGATGTGTTGGGTAGACAATGATGTTTTTTTCCTTTGGTGGGAGTTGGGGGTGGGGGCATTTGGTTGTTTATTCAGAAACATGGATCATGTGACGGACATTTGATGTGTTGGGAAAAGCAGGTATGCACTTGGGTCCCTCGATCTGCTATGGTTGGTTTTTAACCAATGATCCAAAGGACGGCTATCTGCTTTTCTTTTCTGTCCTTCTGATTTAATATGCTTTTTTCTCCTATCTTAGGTGCTATTCAATGAACAAATGGTCTTATCATGAACAAATGCCCAAACCAGCTCGCCGAAACAAATGCCCAAAGTATATTGCCTGGCTCATCTCCCACATCGACGCTCACCAGCTGTCATCAAGCTGGGCAGCTCCATGGCCCTTGATAGCTTTAGTTCTTTAACTCAGAGTAGCTTTAATTCTTTTTCTTTTGTCCGAGGACAAGCAAAAAGTTGGGAACTGGTAAGATGAAACAGACATAGACACTGTGTTATAGGCGGCGCACGGCTGATGTGGCCTCCCATGCGCACACGATGACATTGTCACGTTGAGGATGGCAAAGTCTGTTGGTCTGTTCTTCACCACACACAAGAATCCAAGCATGCAAACAATGCCGGTCCTGAGATTTTAGGGGTCCGGGGCGAAACATAAAATGGGGCCCTTCGAACAATATTAATAATAATTACCAACAACAATCTATTTATGTACTTATATATAGCGTTGTAAATAAACACCCAAGGTGCATCAAAATATGTTCATATTAAGGAATTTATATATAATACCTAAAAGTTTCTTCTAACATTTTTGGATGCGAAGTAATTGATGATAATATCAATATAAATGTCATCTAATAATTTCTTCTTGACGATATAATTGACAATCCATTTCTTGGGACATTGGACCTCAAATAATCTTGAAGAACTTCAATTTTGATAGCCAACCCATCTGAATTTCTTAATTACTCGTATTTCTCTTAAAATTGTGAATGGCTGCACTACGTGATTCTAGATTAAAAACACAATCGCCCACGAGTGTCACTGAATTACTGAAGTAGAGAAAAAGAAAAAACCTCAATCCATGTAATACCTGGACCTATGGTCGCTCCTGATTGGGCTGATACCTGCACAATTTGGATTTGCTGAACAGCAAGCTGGTCCCCTCGTGTCTCCTTCCCGCTGCTATATGGCGAGAGTGTGTCGTATGCTAAAAATCGAAGTAAAACATGGCATTGACAAGATGTATTGTTGATCGGTGATGAAGATATATATGCATGTAGTCTAACTGTCGGATGCATTCTGCATGCGACCATAGGACTATGAGAGATATAGATTGGTAATCGGTGATGGAATTTTAACATCAACATACAACAGAGATGAACTCCCGGTGAACTCCCGGCGTGGTGTGCACGCATCCCTGTTGGACGGCCGTCGGGGCGTGCATGCGCGAGTCCCTAGTGGGCGGCGGCCTTTCGCGAACTGCGATGTGTCATGGCGAGATGTGCCGTCTGCCGACGGTGCCGCCCAAATGTCCTAGTGGAATAAAAAGAAGGGCCTCTTTGAGCCCAAACCCCTTGGGCCTGTACGGCTTATAAAGCAAGGACATCAACATAAAAACGTTATTATAGACCACTAACTAAGCTGAAATAAATTACACATGTGCAATTTATTTGAGATTATTTTGTAGTCTATGATGGTTTTTTTATCATATTGTCCTTTGTGTATAAAAAAAATATATAATCTAGAGTGGGAAACAAACATCCTAAAGGAATGTGCGGAGCCCACGACAGCTGTGTGCTGAGTGCCGACGAGACGCGAACGGCCGAGAAAAGCCACGGCCCACAGCGCAATGCCAGTTGATCGTGCGCATGTGGCTGGCGGTAGGCGGTATGCCTAGCAGCGCCTCTGACAAGATGTGATGGAGCGAAAACGAACCGTGTGCTTGCACAAGGCGACCACATAACGGTGGTGTTTTTCGGTTGCGCTCTGTTGCTTGGTGCCAACGTTTCAAGCGGCATCGAAATCATGAAGCGTGAGAAAACCACGAGTACCCTTGTGACGCCATGCAATGATGTGAACCGCTTTGCAGATTCGCTCATGTCCAGGCAAAGGTGGCCAGCATACGTGTTGGTCTATGCATTACCAAGGATGACTAGTGCGAGATCAATCAATGTAACACAATTACAATTACCAGGGACGACTAGTGCTCGTGCACCTAGCATAGGGGGGCATGCGCCCCCTTAGGCGCCCCCCGATCGCCCTTGTGTACACTAATGGTGTGCACCCAGCATAGGGGAGCATGCGCCCCTTGAGGGCCCCTGTCACCCCTGCTTCTTACTCGCTAGTTGACACCCCAGAGTAAGTTTAATGACCGCTCGTGCACTTTACTCGAACTAAAAAATAACCCACCTTGTAGGAAAAAATCACTTCACGAGTTCCATTTATGGTGCACCAAATATCAACTATCTTTATAGCTTATAGCTTCCAAGCTACTATCTCTTATCTTTATAGCTTATAGCTTCCAAGCTACAAATATATCCAAAATATGCTTTTTTTCTCCTATCTTAATTAGGTGCTATTCAATGAACAAATGGTCTTATCATGATCAAATGCCCAAAGTATATTGCCTGGCTCATCTCCCACATCGACGCTCACCAGCGGCATCAAGCTGCGCAGCTCCATGGCCCTTGATAGCTTTAGTTCTTTAACTCAGAGTAGCTTTAATTCTTTTTCTTTTGTCCGAGGACAAGCAAAAGGTTGGGAACAGGTAAGATGAAACAGACATAAACGCACACGGCTGATGTGGCACACCGCACGTGCACACAAACCCAAGCATACAAATTACCGTCATTCCTGGCAACTAACCGAGGTCCCTTGTGCCGTTGATCCATACACATGCTTACATAGCTTTGAGCGGCGGCAGGCCTCACCAAATAAAGGCAGGATAAACACAGAACGTCGTGGAGACATGTCACCGGCAACCTCACCTAATAAAGATAGGTAAATCCATCAAGCACTCGAGCTCGAGAATCTTTCCATGGCGGTGAGATTTTTGTGCACTACCAGAAAATGGCCTATCGGTCACCCCCTTTAGTACCCGTTGCTTATGACCCGGTACCAAAGGGGTCATTGGTACCGGGTCTAAATTTGGTAGGCCCCGAGGACGCTTTGGTACCGGGTCGTAACACCACCCGGTACCAACACTACTGGAGAGATGCTCATCGGTCACGGTTCGTAACCCTCATAGGTACCGGTTCTGGAACCGGTACCGCGTAGGCATGCGGGGGAGGGCCTTTGGTACCCCCCCGCGTAGGCATGCGGGGGAGGGCCTTTGGTACCGGTTGGTGTTACCAACCGGTACCAAAGGCTGTTTTGGTTATTTTTTTTAAATGTTTGATATTTGGGTTAGTTATATACAAATCTACGCGTCTACGTGTCTGCTCGTCATATGTCGTACACGATCTTTCACGCAATAAGATTGAAGTCGTCGCAATTGTCAATTGATTTTGACCCGACTTTGATTGCATTTTTTCGAACATTCACATATAAACATTTGAGATCGGCCAATACAAAAGTTAGAGCATTTAAAAGTTATTTACAATTCACGAGCAGAACTGGAAGAAGGAGCGGAAAGGGAGTCCAATTGAGCGATAGCGGTTCCGTCATGGTGGTACTCTCCCAGTGGACTTATAACTTGGTCCATAATGAATCCAAATAGTTGGTCCGCAATAGCTATTGCTTTTTGTTTCATTGGGAGCACTTCATGTAAAACATCCTCTGCATTAATCACAAATGACAACATTCATTCATATAATAAATAAATTTTGCATGTAATCATTTCTAAACAAGTAACTAATAATCATTCATTCATATAATAAATAAATTTTGCATGTAATTATAAAATATCCTAACACATTCATTTCTAAACAATAACTAATAATCATTTCAAAACAATAACTAATAATCATTTCTAAACAATAATCAATAACAAATAATCATTTCTAACCAAGTAACGAAGTTTACATGAAATAACAAAGTTTACATGAAATAACAAAGTTTACATGAATTAACAAAGTATACATGAAATAACAAAGTATAATAAATATATTCATAATAAATATACACTAATAATCATATTTCCATATACACTAATAATCTAATGTCCATATACACTAATAATCTAATTTCCATATACACTAATAATCTTAGTTCCATATACACTAATAATCTAATTTCCATATACACTAATAACCTAATTTCCATATACACTAATAAACTTATTTCAATATACACTAATAATCTAATTTTCATATACACTAATAATCTAATTTTCATATACACTAATATTTCCATACTAATAATCTAATTTCCATATACACTAATAATCTATTTTCCATATACACTAATAATCTAATTTCTATATACACTAATAATCTAATTCATACCATGAGTTCTTCTTGAGTCGCTTTTTGGGAGAAACAAAGGTATGGATCCACTGGCAGACGTAGTATCCGCATAGATTCGTCCCTGCTTCCTGTCTGGCACACTGATAGTGGAGAAGAATAAAGTTAGACGTAATAACTATATATTAGTGTGATTTTATGAGATATGCGGGTACACCAGCCACGTACCTGAAAGTCCGTCCTCACATCCAGTTTTTGTTTGAAATTTCCTTTTTGTTTCGCACGGAAACGTGTCCATGCCATGTCAATCAAGTCTAAAACTGTTTGGTAATCCTCTTGTGGTTTCCGCAGTGAGTCCATGACAACAATTTGACCGGTGTTTATGATTATCACAAGCAGTATCCAGTGGAAGCTGTATATATATATATATATAAATACATGCACAAGTATTGAGAACAAAGTCTTAAAGTTATACATACATAGAGAGAAGTACTCACTGGAAATTGTATGGCAAAAGAATGTAAGTCTTGCTTCTTTGTCTCTCCAGGTACAAGTATATGTTGTCCACCGTCTCTAGTGGGTTACTGTCTACAGTTACGGCATTTACCATCAATGGATCCATGAAGCCGACATCATCATACGATTTTTCACGGCATGTATGGATCTCCATCCTACATGACAAGAATAGATTGTTATTGTTGAAAATTATAATTCAGAAAGCAAGTATTGCGAGAATAGATCAGTGAAAGAAACTTACACAACCCAGCAGCTCATCAATGAGAGGTCTATGGCATCTTGACGGTACAAATCATACACATCCTTGAAATCCAAAATCAAGAGACTATGCCCACGGAAGTAATCACGGTCTTTTATCAAAACATTGAGCATCTGTCTACCCTTTTTGGACGCCTTCATGTACCACTCATGAAATCGGAATGCTTGAGTGGTTAGGGACTTCAAAGAATCTGGGGCAGCATTGGTTTGCCATATTCAAATTTCCAAATTTCCACAGGTGCTGCCACAGGAATTTCGCCCATGCCCGATAAAAGTTCTGCCGCTGAGAGGCCTGTTTGCTCGCACAACAACGCAAGTCCTCCTAGCCGAGCTCTGACCGACTTGTTTCTTCTTAGGAGTGGCCGCCTTCTTCACCGAGGATCCACTGCTGGCTTGTTGTTTCTGCTTATCATAAGACTTTGCAAGCTGGCTGTCGGGGTTCTTTACCGCCGGCAAGTAATAAAATCGTGGAGAGCGCGTCGGGCCTCGGATGGTTGCGCAAAAGGGGGACACAAGGATTTATACTGGTTCGGGCCTCCGGGGAGTAACACCCTACGTCCAGTTCGTGCTGCTCGTGTTATCTGCGCTGGTTTGTAGTAGGGGGTACAAATGGGCGAGAGAGGGACGAGTTCCCAAGTCTCTGGTGCGTGAATCGAGCTCAGTCCAGTGACCGGCTGGAGGAAGAAGAAGGTCGAGGGAGAGTACTCCTCGGGAAAGAAAAGAGGCTCCCTGCCTCCCGTAGGAGGCCCAGGAGAGAGGAGGAAAAGAGTCCCTGCCCCTCGCAGGAGGCCCAAGCTTCCCTTTTATATCTCAAGGGAAGGCTGTAGAAAAGTACAGTCAAAGGGTAAAACGGGAAAAAAGGAGGCGTGCTTGCCCATGCTGAGGGGCCCATCGTCCTTCCGAGCACTGTAGCCATGTCCTGCTGGTGTCAGTTGCGTCAGGGAGTGGTTGGCACAGTGTAGCAGCTTGACTTCGGGTGCTACGGTCTTCTCGGAGGTTGCTTCGTTGCGAAGGGTTGGACCAGTCGGAGCCGCAGACTGGTCGGGCGAATGGAGACTGGTCGGAGGCGGAGACTTGCCGGGCGAATCGGAGACTCCTCGGAGGCGAAGACCTGTCGGGCGAAGGTGCGGCCTGTCGGGCGAATCGGAGAGTAGTCGGGGGCGATGCTGTATCTCGCGGAGCAGCTCGTCGGGCGAGACGGAGAGTAGTCGGGCGAATCGAAGCCTTGCCGAGAGGGTCGTGAAGCTTGTCGGGCGAGCGTGCAGCTTGAGCATGCAACTCCTCGGGCAGGTACGTAGCTTGGGCATGCAACTCGTCGGGCATGCATGCAGCCTGTCGGGCAAGCACGCAGCTTGGGCATGCAACTCGTCGGGCACGCATGCATGCCGTTGGCTGCTGTCTGCTTTGCTGTGACGTAACGATTGGAAAAGCAAGCATGCAAGCAGGCAAGTGTATTCACGTATGCATCCATGCATGCAAATGCATATACGTATGTATGCACTTTTATGCGATTGTTTATGCATGTCTGCCCATGTGTGTTCGGGTGGAATAAAATTATAGAGAAAGCAGGCGGTCTTGCGCATGGGTCGGACGAGGCGGGCATGCCGTCTTCTGCGCAGGGGGTCTATCTGAGCGGCTGTGTCGTCGGGGGTTTTAATTCTTAATCGCTGTCATTGGATACCCCTAGTATTGGTATCCGACAGGAGCCCCCGAGCCTGGGAGCGAGTCGTAGACTCGCTTGCGGGCTGAATTTATCGTGATGTCAAGAAAGCGGTGGAGTTTCGGGTGGAGGCGCGCGAGCGCACCCGCCGGGTGTAGCCCCCGAGCCTGTGGGCGAGTGGTACACTCGCTCGCAGGTTTATGGCATTTGTGTAGTGATTTGTTGCAAATTATGCGACCGCGCTGCTGGTCTCTGTTAGCGATTTCGACCCCGTGTGCATCCCGAGACCGGGGTCCGGACGGGGATTCGTTTCGTCTTTTTGCGTTTTTCCCCTCACGCTTCCCGTGCGATAGGAAGGAGGGTAAGAGATGTATCGCGCTTTGCCACGCAGGCCGAAGCACGACTCTCGTTGAGCTACAAATGGGTAGGTTCGAGTGAGGCCCGACGCCCCTTCGGTGGGGAGTCGATGGATCAGCTGGTGATCGACCTCAAATTCCTAGTGGCGAGATCATCTAGTTACCAAGTCCGTTCGACCGGACCCAGCGGCTCGTTGCCTTTCCGTCGGAGGAAAAACCATGATCTTTCTTTCCACCAGAACTCGAACGCGGTTCAGGATGCTCGTGGCGCTCGTGCGCCTGAGTACTGGCCGCTGGGACCCATCCTTCACTGCCCCTCGCTCGACAAGGTGCCCGGGGGCGTCTGTCGAACCCTTCGACGGGCCAGCCTCCGAACCCCCGTTGGAATCACCTGTCAGGTCGACTGTCGAAGTCGTCCGTCCCGATGCCCAGCCCCCGAGCGCAGGGCTGCGAGGGGTCGTTAGGGCCGGCGGGAGCCGCTTAGTTTAGAGAGTTCGAAGAGCGCGTTTCGGAAATCGATCACATGCATATGCGTGACCCCGCGCGCCGAAGTCGGGGCGAGTCGAAGGGTGCCGTTCCCCGCATGTAGGAGTCGTAGCAAGTATACCGGAACTTGCCAAGCTGCAAAAAACAGTGTAATGCAAAAGTGTTGCGTAAAGCGAGAAGTCGGGATTTACTCGTAACCAACGAAAAGTTGCGCACGCCCTGCCTTTATTAGGCTACGTATTTCCTTGGGTAGTTAGCACATCGCGTTTGAGCTCCTAGTCCCACTGACCACTGCTCGTAGAGAGGACGGCTTACCGCAGACTACACTGCTCATCGGGGGAGGCTTAGGTGTAGGCGGCACGCGGGACGAGGTTTCACGGATGAGGCCAATGCTACCCGAGTACTTTAGCGATACCCAAAAGAGGCATGCGGGACTGTAAAAGGAAATGCACGGAAATACGAAGGATTGTAGCAGGATTTAGCTGTTCGAGCGTTCCGTCGTTGAGGCTGAGTCGAGCGAGCCATCCGAGTCGGGGCAGCACACTCCACGGGGGCGCGGCCGAGTCGTTCGGAGTCGTTCGGAGTCGAGGTCGGGGCGGCGCACTCCTTTGGAGGCGCGGCCGAGTCGGTCGGAGTCGAGGTCGGGGCGCGCGCACTCCTTTGGAGGCGCGGCCGAGTCGGTCGGAGTCGAGGTCGGGGCGCGCGCACTCCTTTGGAGGCGCGGCCGAGTCGGTCGGAGTCGAGGTCGGGCGCGCACTCCTTTGGAGGCGCGGCCGAGTCGGTCGGAGTCGAGGTCGGGGCGCGCGCACTCCTTTGGAGGCGCGGCCGAGTCGGTCGGAGTCGAGGTCGGGGCGCGCGCACTCCTTTGGAGGCGCGGCCGAGTCGGTCGGAGTCGAGGTCGGGGCGCGCGCACTCCTTTGGAGGCGCGGCCGAGTCGGTCGGAGTCGAGGTCGGGGCGGCGCACTCCTTTGGAGGCGCGGCCGAGTCGGTCGGAGTCGGTCGGGGCGCGCACTCCTTTGGAGGCGCGGCCGAGTCGGTCGGAGTCGAGGTCGGGGCGCGCACTCCTTTGGAGGCGCGGCCGAGTCGGTCGGAGTCGAGGTCGGGGCGCGCACTCCTTTGGAGGCGCGGCCGAGTCGGTCGGAGTCGAGGTCGGGGCGCGCGCACTCCTTTGGAGGCGCGGCCGAGTCGGTCGGAGTCGAGGTCGGGGCGCGCACTCCTTTGGAGGCGCGGCCGAGTCGGTCGGAGTCGAGTCGGGGCGCGCGCACTCCTTTGGAGGCGCGGCCGAGTCGGTCGGAGTCGAGGTCGGGGCCGCCGCAGCTCGGCCGTTGCACGTGCTCGGGGCCGCCGTTGCTGGATGCCGACGCGCTGTGCGGCGCTGGCGAGGTAGACGTCGTAGTAGCGCGTGACGAGGCCCCGGACGTGGCTGCTCGGGCGAAATAGGTGCCGGACGATGTGGTGGATTATGTCGAGTAGTTTTTGCCGTCCTCGTTACGTCCTTCAAGCCGTGGTGCCCGAGTAGTTTTTGCCCGAGTAGTTTATTCGCCCGAGTCGATTCTGTCTCGGTCGTTGTCGGTGTCGTCGTCGGCGTCGCTGCGGCCGCTGATGCCGTTGTCGTCGTTGCTGGCGGAGCTATGGGCGTCGTCGTGGCCGTCGGTGTCGGCGGCGTCGTGGTCGTCGTTGCGGCTGACGGCGTCGTTGCCGTGGTCGTCGTCGCGGCCGTCGGCGCCGCCGTCGTCGTCGTCGCGGTTGACGGTGCCGCCGCCGTCGTCGTCGTCGCGGTTGACAGCGTCGTGGTCGTCGTCATGGCCGCCGGTGCCGCCGTCGAGAGGCCAGCTCGTATGCTCCCACGTGGGCACGTGAGTAGTGGCCGTGGCTCGAGGTGGCGCGGCGAGCGTCATAGCGGCAGCAGCGGCGTGTGAGCTTGGCCGTAGCTCGCGCGCCCCTGACGGCTGAGCTTTGTCGTGGAGGCTCGGGCATGGCCCACCGAATCAGTGGCACCGTAGACTTGCGGCCTGCCGCTGCTCCCCATGGCGCCGTCGATGTCGGTTGATGATGCAGCGTGCCGAAGCAGCAGTCCACGACGCCACGGTCGCAGTCATGGGATGGTCGAGTGGTCGAGGTTGACACCGAGTTGTGGCAACGTACGTGGCCGCTAGTGGCCGTGCTGACCGCTTTCGCTCGTACGCGACCCTGTAAAAAGAACATGCACTCGGATCCCTCCAATAGCACGAAGCGGAAGGTGACATTAGCAATCAAAGACAAGGACCAGTGCGGCAATTGCTAATTAAATTAA
>CM014277.1:18176176-18198358 GCA_004135705.1 Alloteropsis semialata
TAGAGTGTAGCTAGCAGGACGCAAGTTCCAACGCCCTTTCTCTCTTTTCTCAGGATGCAGGGGATCTCGTTGTTTCATACGTTTCAGGTCCTGTCGTGCTTCAAGCGTATCTTTTGACTTTCCGTAAGTACCAAGGAACCCTAGCACGTTTACGCAAAGATTTTCGTCAGGTGCATCACATCAATTGCGTGGCGTACATCTAAGACCTCCCAATATGGTAGGTCCCAGAATATTGACTTTTCTTCCACATGGGCGCCTTTCCATTTTCACTTGCCGCTGGCTGGCTGCCAGGTCCCTTCCCAAAGACCACCTTCACATCTTTTACCATAGCAAATACATATTTTCCATCCCGATGCCTTGGTTTGCTACGACCTTCCGCCTCAAAATGCTTTCCTTTCTTTCTCAGCGGATGTTTCTCAGAAAGGAATCGACGATGGCCCATATACACACACTTTCTACAATGTTTCAGATAAATGCAGTCAGTGTGTTCTAGCAATGTGTGCATGCTTTGTATCCCTTGTTTGACTGTCCCGACAGGTTACCAAGTGCAGGCCAATCATTGATGGTCACAAACAGTAATGCTCGTAGGTTAAATTCCTCTTGCTTGTGCTCATCCCACGCCTTTACACCATCTTTGCCCCACAACAACAAAAGTTCCTCAATCAGTGGCCTTAGATACACATCAATGTCGTTGCCAGGCTGCTTTGGCCCTTGGATTAGCACTGGCATCATAATGAACTTCCGCTTCATGCACATCCACGGAGGAAGGTTGTACATACAAAAAGTCACGGGCCAAGTGCTGTGGCTACTGCTCATATCACCGAAAGGATTCATGCCATCCGTACTCAAACCAAATCTTATGTTCCTTGCATCTTCTACGAAGTCTGGGAACGCTCTGTCGATTTTTCTCCATTGCGACCCATCAGCGGGGTGTCTCAACATATTGTCTTCCCTCCGATCCTCTTTGTGCCACCGCAGCAATTTAGCATGCTCTTTGTTTCTGAACAAGCGCTTCAGACGTTGTATTATAGGGAAATACCACATCACCTTGGCAGGGACTCTTTTCTTGGGGGCCTCTCCCTCAACATCACCAGGGTCGTCTCGCCTAATTTTATACCGCGAGCAATTGCAAACCGGACAGGCGTCCAAAGATTCGTACGACTTGCCCCGATAAAGGATACAATCATTGGGACATGTGTGTATCTTTTGTACTTCCAGTCCTAGAGGGCAAACGATTTTCTTGCTTCGTATGTTGTTTCGGGCAATGTGTTGCCCTCTGGAAGCATCTTCTTTATCATTTTCAATATCTCTCCAAAACCTTTGTCAGACAAGCCATTAGTTGCCTTCCATTGCAACAGTTCCAGTGTGGTACCCAATTTTTTCTGGTCCTCTTTGCAATCTGGGTACAACAATGTTTTGTGGTCCTCCAACAAACGGTTCATCTTCTCCCGCTCTTCGCACTTTCGCAGTCTTTCTCTTCATCACGGATCATGCCACCTAAGGCGTCATCATCCTCATCTTCTGCAACTGCTTCACCCTCGCCCATTGCTGTATCATCTGCAAAGGCACCGTATTGTGCAAAGTCCGGGATGTTGTCGTCACCTTCTTTCATCACCTTCTTCAAAGAATATCCCCGCTTCGCCGTGTTTGGTCCAACAGATATAATTAGGCATGAAACCACTCATAAGCAAGTGTGTGGACCACCTTCTTCGAGATGTGATAATCCTTCTTATTCTCACAGACCTTGCATGGACAGCATATAAAACCCGAGGTCGAGTTAGCCTCTGCCGCGTCGAGGAATTGATGAACGCCATTAATGAAGTCAGATGAGCGTCTATCCGTGTTGTACATCCATTGCCGATTCATCTATTCACAAAATACAATGAAAAATTCATCCCCAATTTCTAAAGTTCGTAATAAACCTAAATAAGAATATCATATATAATCTCTAAAAATCTTAATAACCATAAACATCAACATCATTTGATGCCACCAAAAAGATGTATTTCTAAAGTTCGTAGTAAGCCTTAACAAGAATATCTTTTATAATCTCTAAAAATTTCGACAGCACCTCCCCTGCATCGGAAGGTTTCCAAAACCTGCGACAAACCAAGGGCACGATGGCCGACAACCACATTCCAAAATCATCAACGTCTTACTTTTGCTCATCTCAAAAAAATTGAAGGAGTGATTTGCCTCAGATATGTTGTCTTTCATTTGACCTTGAACTTGGAGCATAAGAAACATTACAGGTGGTAAAAAAATTGGTTCATGGTAGGCATGGAACCGTGGGACACACCCAGCCCAACCATCACAATGCAACCGATTCGTTGCTTGGGCATGGATGTATCCCACGGTTTGATGACAACCATGAGAAGCATAACTATACAATACAAGCTCAAGCTCAAGGTCATCATATGTTACCCAGCTAGAAAACTAGGTAAAATTTGATATCATCATAGGCATGCCAAGAGTTGATTGTTTTAGTTCAAGATATTGACAACCATGAGAAGTAAAATTGAATTTAAAATCTAACTAAATAAGAATATCATTTATAATCTCAAAAATCCTAATAACCCTAAATATCAACGTCATTTGAAGCCTCTAAAAAGATGTAATTCTAAATTTCGTAATAAGCCTAAATATGAATTTCATTTAATAACCCTAAATATGAATATCATTTATAATATCTAAAAATCATAATAAGCATAAATATGAAAATCATTTAAAGTTTCTACAAATAATCCAAAAATCTAAACAATGTCTAAAAATTTGTGCATCATCTCTACACATGCAACAACTAACTATATATTGATTCTCTATTACAAATTCATAATAAAAATGAAGATTCAATCTAAAATCTCTTATTCAATCCATTCCACAAAACACAAATTACTCAAAACATAGAGCATGAAATAGACCATACTAAACGTCAAAAGAGAGAGATGAAGTTGCTAACCTTCTAGCGGACTTGGTTTGCAAAATCTCCAAAAGTTATGGAAAAATCGGGCATGAGCTCCCCCAACCCGAGTTCAATGGAGGATGAAGAAATGAGCCATGGCTCGGGCTGGGAGAGGAAGAAGGGGCCTTATACGCAGAGCCCCTTTGGTACCGGTTGGTGGCACCATCCGGTACCAAAGGGGGTCACATTGGTACCGGTTGGTGTCACCAACCGGTACCAAAGGTCCCGAGGCTCATTGGTACCGGGTGGTGACACCAACCGGTACCAATGTGGCCATATAGGTACCGGGTGGTGCCACCACCCGGTACCAATGAGCTCGCAGAATTATTGGCCGTTGGACCCGGTACCAATGCTTCCATTGGTACCGGGTCCTTTCCATCCGTGACCGATTACGGTGGATGGATGGCGGGTTCTCTGGTAGTGTTAATAAAAAAAGTGTACCAGCTTTGTGTTGTTGACTTTTTCTAAAATGTTTGACCTTTGTCTTATTCAAAAAGTTTAAGCAATTATGTAAAAAGATAAGTCACACTTAAAGTATATATGATGATAAAGGAAATCATAAACCAAATAAATGATATAAACACAATATTTTGAATAAAGGAATGGTCAAAGTCGTGATAAAAAGTCAATGGCAACAAATATTTCGATACGGAGGAGTATAACTAATGTTGTTGAGATACTTAACTAATTCGACAATTCAACCATGCATAATGTATACTTACAGTTTTGCATCATTTTTAACTATTTATCATACAAAATGAAACGGATGAAAACAAACACTTGGCCAAGCTAGATCATTCAAACGATAATCATGACAATTATTTGAACAATATGCTAAGTTTCAATCATTATTAATGTACAACCTAGTTGCCACCATTATCAAAGTACAATGGCACTAAGAGCATCAACATGTCCTCTCTGACCTCACGAAAATCTTGGCCGACTCCTACATCTTGCTCTTGCGGCTCAAAGTACTCAGCAACAGATTCTTCTTCAATCTCATGGAAAGCCTCATGGAAAGTTTTCCATTGCTGACTGAGCTACTGATAACTCTACCATACAATTTTCCACTACTGTTCATCAATCTCAATCTCAAAGTACCCAATGTTTACACAGAGACAGGTAGAGCTAAAGCAGAAGGTTCAAGAGCTAAAAAGAGCCTCAGTCCCACATATGGCTGAGTCCTACTCTGCACACTAAGTAAAATACGCACATGCACCAACCCCGCTTAAGCTTTCACGGGATATATTGATTTTGTATGAATCTATTTATTTGGGATTGGAACAAGAGAGAAATGTGATGGGGATGCACTAGAGGGGCTGCGAGGTGGTGGCCTAGCTGGCCGGTGCGTATTTTTTATTCAGAAATAGGAGCATTAGTCCCGGGTATCCTTCCTTTAGTCCTAAAGGTCTAGCCCGGTTGAGAAACTGGGACTAAATCCAGTTCTCAACTGGAACTAAAGGCCATTTTCCACTAGCGTTAGATTTCGGTGCAATGTAGAGCAACTTATTGCAACGAAATAACAAGATTCATACAACGCAATAATTCTATGGCAATATTATCAACTAATTGCAACCATTTAGTTTTCTGTTGCAACATGGATCAACCTGTTGTAAGGAAACACGTTATTATGACAACACAAGAAATTTGTTGCAATAGTATTAACTAAACGCAACAATTTTGAAATCCATGGCAATAAAGCCTGCCTACCTCTTGCAACAACATTCAATATTATCCCAACAAAAAGAGTTCATAGCAGTATTTTCATCTTACCCCAACCATTTTGAAAATGGTGGCAATAACATCCTCCTATTGCAACAATTTTTGAATATGGTTGCAACAAAACCTACATATTGCACCATATTTTTTACCGTTGCATTGTATTCCGTGGCATTAGACCAAAAACCTTGGCATGTGTGAGAGAATAGTCCCACATTGGTAGTTGAGGGTGAGGCTCATTGACATATAAACCCAAGTCCCAAATGCATCCCAACCCCGATTAACCCTTTTACGCAAAGCGAGGACGAAAGCGTAAGCAGTGTTGGTGCATGCAATGTGCGTATTTTACTCAGTGTGCGGAGTAGGACCGAGCCATATTAGGGACTAGGGTTTACAACAATTTTCTTTTGCAGCACATGATGAGTCAGGGACAGATGACTAGATGAGCACATCTCCACCTTAGTTCAATTTTGCTTCATCGTTCCCATCATGTACTAATGCTCAGGTGCGAAAGAAAATATATATTCTTATTACAACTACTTATTATTTCTGTTTGACAGAAAACTAAACGTGAAACTTCTGTAGTAAACTGTACCTTGTTTTTTTCTTTTTGTGCGAAGGTTGGAACATCAGACAATTCTAATGTAGGAATCCAAGAGCAGGAAGGAAGGAACTCTGAGAACACAGAAGTTCCATTATATTAGAGTTCTTTTATGGTGCCCTATACTACTACTCAGTGATATAGAGTATAGAGAAAGGGCAATTTGGTAATCTTCTCTCATTGACAATTTTTTTCCCTTGCTTCCATCGCGGGTGAGGCCGGCAAATGTGAATATCGTGACTATATTAATAGAGATATTTACAATTCTTCCATTATACTATTTTTAATAATATTATATTTGTGCCAATAAAATTTTATCATAATATTACAGTTGTGCCATTATAATTTTTCCCATAATACCTATACTAGGCTATACTACCCACCTATACCACAGGTAAGTTTTCACCAGTATACAAAAATTCTGAGCAGTCCGATCCTTTCATATTGATCTATTTTTATTATGGTACAGGGCACTGTAAAAGAGCTTTTATTTTATCATTCCCTCGAGCCAATTATTCTTGAGGTGCTTGGACGACCGAAGGTCATCACCAATTAATGCTTCCCGTGTTATGTCTGTGAGTACAAGTTACCGTGCATAACTTTTCAATTGTAGTTTAAAATTTCTCTCAAAGAATTCACACAACATCAACTCTGCAAATTTTATCCGTGATCCTTCTTTTTACTTTTCTATCTATGACATCTCTCAAGACCATGGTTGAATGTGGCGTCAATGCAAAAAGAAAATTACCAAATCTTACCTTTAGTTTCATTATATTAGTTATGTTTAGTTGTTACATAATATGCATTACAAGTGTAGAAAACAACACAATATCATCACAGTAGTCAATTCGAAAATAAAATTTGACAGGCGCAAGGAACATTTCTGTCGCGAAGGTTATCTAGAATATCAGACATAGAGGTTTTCTTGTCTCATCTCGTGTTTTTATTCTTTAATAATTCCTGCTAGTACACTATCTTTTTTAGAATAGGTCCCTCGCTTTGGGCCTGTTTAGATTCGGCAACTTTTTCATCGCTACAGTAAATTTGAATGTTTGATACTAATTAGGAGTATTAAATGTGGATAACTGACAAAACCCATTTCATAACCCCCGGTGAAATTGTGAGACGCATCTATTAAGCCTAATTAGGCAATGATTAGACAATGTCGTGCTACAATAAATAATATCTAATGATGGATTAATTTGGCTTAATAGATTCGTCTCGCGATTTTCCGTCCATTCGTGTAATTAGTTTTATAATTAGAGATAATTAGATCATGTTTAGTCCTCATAATATTTGGTTTAAAATTGCTACAATAAATTTTGCAAAGTTTTTCACCGAATCTAAACAGGCCCTTTATTCTAAACTAAACAAAGTACACAAGATCATGGTTCACCATTAAGCATATTCGAGGCACGCCCACCAAACCTCAAGCATGTGACATCACACAATACAATCGCCTCACCAGGGGGCCTCCAAATTTCCCAGCAGTGGACTAGCAGTAGGAAGGACAGTTGCCACTACTACAAAACATAGATACTGTAACACCAGTATGTGTTACTGTAGGTCAAAAAAAGTGTTACTGAAAAAAATAGTAACACAATTGATATGTGTTCTAATTTTCAGTGTTACAATAGTAAAATCTATTGTAACACAAAATGTGTGTTCTTGTTTGCGAGAAAATGTGTTACAACCAAGTTGTAGCAACACATGTCATGTGTTCTTGTATATAAGAAAATGTGTTACAGCCATTCTGTAACACTTATGAATGTGTTCCTGTGTGTAAAAAGATGTGTTACTTATCATTTGCCTAGCAACACTTGTTTTGGTTATAGTAACACAGATCAAATAGGCCTTGTAACACGTTTTCATCTATAAGAACGTAATTACAATAGTAACTCATAATAACACACTGGTTTGACCATTGGCGATATAGTTTGATAATGTAATAATTAGAGAAACAAATAATTATATTCATGAATAATATTTGGAGAACCATCCAATGTCACAATAACAAAATTCAAATATTTCAGACACACACTTAATTGGATCAATAAATATAATTGATTCAAAACACTCCACAATTAAATATTACTCAATTCATATACAAACAAATTTCTTGTACAATGGTACTGTTTCGTAGTACCAAAATTAGAAATATATATAACGCCATTTCTATCTGTTATTTGAAATTCTTTGCCTCTTGTACCCTCGTACGGCAAAAAGTTAAACATGAGTGAAAATTTGCATTGTGGCACCTGCAGGTAAGCAAGGAAAAAATCCATCATGAGCTCACAGAAAATATGATAATCTTTGCATATTTGATGCCCGGAAAAAATGGGCTTCTCTATACATTGGGTCAAATTAGAGAAAGTAATGTCCTAAAACTATAAGTTTGACTAGTTTTGCGTAAAAAATATAGACTTCAGAGTTTACTGTATTTTGCGTTGCATCAATGACTCCAAAAGAATCTACATGAATTAGTGCCCAGGATTGACAGATTCAAGCTTATTGTAGATCATGCGACTGTACACAACGCAAGTAGCTAAGTTAACCAAATAATATGGGTGGTAAACAAAATCACACCTTGGTCATGTGTGGCTAATCAAATAAAGAGGTGACCTCCAAATTGATAATGCTAGCATTGTACTGGAAGTATAGGCTAGAAAGATGTTGATGGAACTATAACATGAAAATCAAAAAATAGACATTGTTGTCTTAAACAACTTTAAACTCAACAAATTGAAATGGTTTACATATTTACAATGATGAATAATAAAAAAAGCGAATGCCATGTATGCTTGCTTGGGAAAAAAGGGACAACTAATAGTCATGTTCCAACAAACTCGTTGTTAATACTTGGTCATTTATAAAACAATTTGTCTCCATCCTATTACGAAAATAATTAGCACTAACAATCCAATTTATAGGTCACCGTTCAATGGTAAAGGAAGCACAAGTGGGAAAGATAAAAGGTACTGTACTAAGTTTGCATTGAGAGTTTCAGCGATGTGTTAAATCTGATATCTCCTCTACCATGTTAGTGGTAAGACAGGCAATCAAATACTGCATGAACTGATTGGTTCAGTAAAACACACATTTGTCCTTACCAGGAAGGGGGAAAACAAATACATGTGGTACGTACGGATCTGGGATGGTGGTTGGAACAATTTTAGTACCTTTTGTACAGGCGGAATTCTCGTAATTGAAGCAGCAGGGCCTGATTTGGTGGAAAATGGCCATTGACGACAGCAATATAGATGCCTGCATGAGATCCACGGATCTGCAGGGATTAACCATGGTGGGGCGTCGATGGAGTGTCGTAGCTCAGAGAGACAAACGAGGCCGGGGAGGTCGAGCAGTTCCCAGCTCCGATCTAGTGGGGCTAGGAAGCCCCCGGCCTCCCGCCGGCCGGGGACTGAGGGGCGCGCGACGCCCTTGGGTTTGGGGGCGAGGAAGACGCTGCCCAGTCCTGCTGAGAAACCTGCGAGGGACGGGGAGGACGTACGGCGCGAGGAGCCACGAGCGAGGGCCGGGTTGACGCAGGAATCGCCGGCGACTAGAGATGCGCAGAAAGGCCAGCGAGATGTGCAGGAATGATTCGGGACTCGGGAAGTTGTGACATGCAGGAAGGGCGGCGAGATGCACAGGAAGGCGACGAGATTGTTTTCTATTTGACTGATTTTTTTGATCGCCTATTTGACCGATACGGTTTCTGTTTGACTGCTTGCTCCGTGTTTACTACTATTTTACTCCAAGTTCGATAGAAACGGTTTAAAATTGGCATCAAACTCTATTTAATATTTTTTTACTGGAATCTTGATTTCTTTGTAACACTTTAGTTGTATTGTGTTACCACTTTTGTAACATTTTAGTGGTAACACTAATTTTCTGTTACTACAATAGTTGTTTGTAACACCATTTAACAAACAAAGGTTATATGTTATAAGTCCGTCTGTAACACATACTTTTGTGTTACTATGAAGTTTCTTGGTAACACATTGATATGTTTGATACAAAAGTGTGTTACAATATCTATGTTTTGTAGTAGTGTGCTTGCGAAATCGCCCCCGTGATCAATTGGACTGCAGTGCTGCAATCCAACTTGAATTGTTCCACATGTGAAGCTCCCGAACTAGAGGCTTGGAAAAGAGTTTGATTGCTTCATGGAAGCACTTGTTCCATCCTTCTGCATGATCTCCCCTGACAACACAAGCTGTTAATTTCCAAATAGGCCAAAAAGTTGCAGCCTGTACACAGTTTAACACTGAATTTTTCTTGTTGCTACATACTAATCCGCGCAATCTGCCCCCTGAGTCAAAGTCAGCGCGATTGTTTTGCAACAAACTCAGAAATGGCGTTCCTGATCAAACAGGACACACAGCAATCAAGAAACAAAATGATTCATAGATTCAGGTTAATCACAAAACAGGTAATAAGTTCTGTCAACCAACTGTTTTCCCTCACTAAGGTTAATCCCTGGTCAAAAAGCTTGTTGTTATAAAGCAACCGCAAGAATACATCAAGTTTGGGGATGCGAACAAACAAGCTTATTATTGCAGGCTTGGACTTAGTCTTCTTACCACATGGGTACTGCTGCCATGCGAGACGTTGATTCTCATTATCATATATCACAAACTGATCCTGCATTGTGATGTCTGCAAAACAAAGTATCATTGGAAAATATAGTTTCTTTTTCAGAGATGTATGTTTGATTATTGTGTTTCCCAATTTAGAACTGAAGGTTTGATCTTTGGTACCTCCAATTATGTAGAAGTGGATGCCTTTTCCACCAAAAATACCAAAGCATGCATTCCCATTTCCCTGAAAAAACAATAAAAGCAAAGGCATTTCAGCCATTCTGTCCTTTCAATTATATCACTGTGAGATTCAGGTGTTTACAGTGATGACGAGGTAGTTTTCAGGAGGGATCATCATGGTGTTCGCGTGGTCAAATTTGAAAGATATCACTGACTTGAATTCCTTCTTGAGGTCGTCCAATTGTTTGAATTTCTCAGGCCCCTTCCAACATAGATATTCAGGCAAATCAGGGATCTCTTTTAGTGATTTGCTAAGAGAGGTCTTCAGCTGCAAGATCCACCATATGTCATGAACTCTATGTTTACTGTCTCTGATCAACTGATCATAGATTCATGATACATTGGCATTCATAATGTAATGTGATGTTGAACATAACCTACCGTAGCAACAAGTTGTGCATATAAATCCTGAGGCAAGTAGGTGTAGGTGCTGCCACTGTCAAGGATCACCTGCTTTGGCTCTGTGACTATCAACTTTGTATCCAAGTGCAGTGTTGCTCGTCCTGGTGAGTAGTATGTCACATCCCTGGAAATAAAATATCATCACTACTACATAACAGATTTTTCGAGCCACCATTTTCATAGCCGGTTTTAAAAAAATTTTGGTGCTGATTCTAATTTGAACTACATGTATCTCAAATAATTCTGAACAAATTCGATAAAAGTAGTATCTAACATCATATGCCCTAGGTTAGATGATATTTAGCAACATATATGGAAGAATAAACGGTTGGCTATAGATAATTTACACTTTTATTTATAGCTTTATGCAGCAACAACAACAATAACAATAATAGTAATAGTAATATCTAAAACTGATAAAAAAAAGTTAGAAAAATTGGCATGGTCTATTTTATAGGTGTATCCCATCGCATAAAAAATCAACACATTTTAAGAAATCTAGAGTATACATTGTTCAAAAACTCATAGATCTCTCACACTATTTCATACATCTCAAGTCAATATTTGCAGTTTGTACATATTACATGGAATTTTTTATGTGTTATATTGCAGATAGATTGTCATGGAGGAGTTTCAACTTTTTGTTTGAATGATTTGCTATTTTGTGGATTAAATGAATTTTCAGTATGTTTAACCCAATTTTTAGTACGACAGTATTTTGTTTTTTATTATTTTTCTGATGCTTTTCATTACACTAGGAACATGTAAAGGACAACTAAAAATTGCAGTTTGATCGGACCTTAGGTGTGGGTTCTAGAAATTTGTATAAATTCAAAAATATCAATATAAAAGAATTGCATCCCCATTCAATAAAAAATGATTCTGTGGTCCAGAGGTTAGCAGAGCCTTTTGCGAACCAAGAGGCCATGTGTTAGAATCCTAAAGGAGGCAGCAAGCGAAAAAAGTTAATGCTTTGGAGGAGAGCGTGGCTGGTCCATTGAAAGAGCCTCTCATCCTAGTATAATTTTATTTTGGTGTCATTTAATATTTTTATATTATTTTTAATATCAACTTTACAGTAGCCAGTTCGAATGAATTGGCTGTGAAAAATTTTCAGCTTTGCTCTTTTCTAGTCGGCTGGCAAAATCATCTATAAAAATTCATCTGGAACCAACTGTGTGATAGTCCTTGTTGTAGTGTATGCATTGTGTGGAATCAAATTAAACAAAAGGTTCTGTCATAGCATGGACTTATTTAGGGGTTGTCATTACGGGATGATCAACTAGCTAGAATGGTACAGGAGTCAATATTGTTTCATTGTTAAGTGGTGACTAGTGGTGACATGGGTACCCATTGTATGCGCAGAGATGGGGGCAGATCCTGCCCAATGAGGAGGGAGCCACCTCCTTTCGAGCTGAAACAATGACCAATCACATTCTGTGTGATGATCTTCTGTCGCTTGAGCTGCGAGACCAGGTCTACCGATCCCCTCCCAAGCCCCAAGATGCCATCGACCGGCACTTCCTTCCCCTCGCACTTCTTGACCTGATCATACCCACACCTGCACAACACAGAAGTAGCTGGCTTCAACAAGTTCAGTGGGTCGATCTCAGTCATGCAATGTTTCATTGCTCAGCATACCCGAAGGCGATGGTGGGGCGCACATTGGCTGTAGGTAAAGAGAACTTATCAAGGAGGAGCACACCAAGAGATGATGTTCCGTCTAAGTAAGCTATTTCGTAGTTGCAATGGTTTGGTGTATCTCTGCAGTTTTTAGTTGTGCCCAGGTCTTGGTGCAGTGTGCTGCAGAGCGGATTCACACATGGAACTAGCTTGTCCCGAGTTGCTCGGTACAGTGGGTGTGGTACCTGTCATAACATCAAGCTCACCAAAGATCAATCCACAGAATGGTCACAGTGCTAATTACATCAAAATCTCATACTACACTAAGTATTCTACTTTGAGTAAAGTACACCGGCGGTCCTTAAACTTGTTTCGGTGTGTCATCTAGGTCCCTAAACTCTCAAAATGCATTTTCAGATCCATGAACTTGTTCCAGGGTGCAACATAGGTCCCAAATCTCTCATAATGCATTTTTAGGTACATAAACTTCTCCCACAAGCAGGTCGTCCCTAAACTCTCAATATTCTATTTTAATTTAATAAAAATGTTTTTTGCTACTTTAAATTTAATAAAAATATTATTTTGATTTTTGTTGAGAAGGAACAAATTATCTTAGTATATTTTTTATGAAACAATTATCTTACTAAAGTTATACAAAGCGATGCAAAATACAATTAATTAGTAGAAAATATTCAAGATTAACATTGATATTTTCATGTTAAACGAGAAAACTATAATATCCGTAGTTGATTTTTCAATGGTCCAATGGTCTTGATTAACCCATGATGAATTATTAAACAGCTAATTTAGAACTAAAATTGTTGAGTAAAATGCACCAAAGGTCCATCAACTTGTACAGGGTTGTCACTTAAGTCCATCAACTCTGAAAGTGAATTTTTGGATTCATAAACTTGTAATTTGTATCATTTAGGTCCACAAAATCTGAAACATAGGTCCACAAATTTTGAAAGTGCACTTTTGGGTCCATAAACTTTTAATTTGGGTCACCTAGGTCCACAAATTCTGAAAGTGCATTTTTAGGTCCATAAAATTGTGATTTGTGTCACCTAGATCCATACTCTTCGACATGTACACATAGCACCGACATGATATGTTTACTAAAGAGACTTCTCTTTCATCTCTCTCTCTCTCACACACACACACACACATTTTATCGAGTACATTGTGGGTGAGGTCAGAGCATGTCAGTGTTGTTGCTCACAGACGTGGCAACCAGAGGTGGAGCTAATGTCGAGACCTTCCTAATGAAGCATGTTGTCTCCGCTGTCATGGCCCTCTTAGGTGGTGATCTCAAAGACCATCTTTCCAACCATGCCTGGCCACATGTGCCATAATGGCGGGTGCTGGACACAGCGGGAATTAGAGAGACGGCTCCATAGAGGAAATAATATCCCCACCTTGCTGAGAGCCTCTATGACCTTCTCCACCTTTCTCAAGCCATCACCCCTTCGGCGGATTCAAAATTGGGGGCTCAGATTTCACCTTCTGGCGAAATTCCGGTGGCGTGAACATCGTGCAAATTCACGTGGGTGCCACATCAGTAAATGAAGGCTAGGTGGAGGGTTATGGACCTAGGTGACACAAATTACAAGTTTATAGACCTAGAAATGCATTTTGAGAGTTAGTGGATCTAAGTGACACAAACTACAAGTTTATGGACCCAGAAATGCAGTTTTAGAGTTTGTGGACCTAAGTGACACCCTCTTACATGTATTTTACTCAAAATTGTTTTAATGGTAATATTTTTAAATGAATTGGCTGAACAAATAATTCAATAAACAATTCATTTTGAATACAATGATAGTGATTTTTAGTGATATGAAAATTCACCTTTAGAGTTTAGGGACCTAAATGACACACCAAGGCAAGTATGAGGACTTGAAGATGCATGGACAAGTTTAGGGATCTAAAAATGCATTTTGAGAGTTTAGGGACCTAGATGAAATTTTGAGACAAGTTTGAGGACCGCCCATATATATTCACTCTTCTTCTTTAAATTCTTTACCGAGACCAGCATGGATCAGGAAAGAGAGAACGAGGACCTCTGTGACAGTGTTGTTACCTTGTTGCACGTTTCGCAGGTGCCACTGCCAGCATCGCACTCGAGCCAGGTGAGGCTGCTGCCGGTGTCGATGTCCAGGAAGTACGGATTCCCCTGCTCCCCGATGTAAATAGACACGAAGAAGCTCCTACAGACACATAGAAAAAAAAAATCAGCAACCAATATAAAGCAGCACCTTTTCTCACTACCAGAAAACGCTCTATCCATCCACTCTCATAGATACCGGTTACTAAAGACCCGGTACCAATGTGAGCATTGGTACCGGGTCCAATCCCCAATAATTCTGCGCGCTCATTGGTACCGGGTGGTGGCACCACCCGGTACCTATGAGGAAACATTGGTACCGGGTGGTGTCACCACCCGGTACCAATGAGCCTCGGGGCCTTTGGTACCGGTTGGTGACACCAACCGGTACCAAAGGGGCCCTGCGTATAAAGGGGCCTTCTTCCTCCCCCAGCCCGAGCCATGGCTCATTTCTTCATCCTCCATTGAGCTCGGGTTGGGGAGCTCATGCCCGATTTTTTCATAACTTTTGGAGATTTTGCAAACCAAGTCCGCTAGAAGGTTAGCAACTTCATCCTCTCTCTTTTGACGTTTAGTATGGTCTATTTCATGCTCTATGTTTTGAGTAATTTGTGTTTTGTGGAATGGATTGAAATAAGAGATTTTAGATTGAATCTTCATTTTTATTATGAATTTGTAATAGAGAATCAATATATAGTTAGTTGTTGCATGTGTGGAGATGATGCCCAAATTTTTAGACATTGTTTAGATTTTTGGATTATTTGTAGAAACTTTAAATGATTTTCATATTTATGCTTATTATGATTTTTAGATATTAGAAATGATATTCATATTTAGGGTTATTAGGATTTTTAGAGATTATAAATGAAATTCATATTTAGGCTTATTACGAAATTTAGAATTACATCTTTTTAGAGGCTTCAAATGACGTTGATATTTAGGGTTATTAGGATTTTTGCGATTATAAATGATATTCTTATTTAGTTAGATTTTAAATTCAATTTTACTTCTCATGGTTGTCAATAGAAAATAGAATTTTACTTCTAGTTATTTGAGAATGCATGAGACCTAGGAATAATGGATAGTTTTTTCGTAATATACTAATATGTTATGTCAAAATTAAAAAAAAATCAAGTGTTCTAGAATCAACATGGATACTGCCGCTGGAGGAAGTGGTGATGATGGTAGGGGTAATCATCGTTCCTCTGCTGGCAAGGGGAAAACCACCGTCAACCCTCAACCGAAGCCAAAGAAAAAGGAGCGTTGCATAGAGCAATGGTTCGATATTTGCAAAGGAAGCATGAAGATGATGTTGCGGCAGGCTTAGAACCTCCGTTTGATGGTCGTTATGCTCCACCGCCAGTTGCGGGTCAAACAACTCCACCTCCAGACCCAAAGAATACGCCCAAAGATGCTTAAATACCACCGCCTGTCATAATGTGATCTATGTCTGTATTTGTTTTTCAAATTAATAAGTTTTAGCAAGAACAAAACCTACGTACGATTTGTAATTTAATTTCTGCGCGTGTCTTTAGAAATACATCTTTTTGGTGGCATCAAATGATGTTGATGTTTACGGTTATTAAGATTTTTAGAGATTATATATGATATTATTATTTAGGTTTATTACGAACTTTAGAAATTGGGGATGAATTTTTCATTGTATTTTGTGAATAGATGAATCGGCAATGGATGTACAACGCGGATAGACGCTCATCTGACTTCATTAATGGCGTTCATCAATTCCTCGACGCGGCAGAGGCTACTCGACCTCGGGTTTTATATGCTGTCCATGCAAGGTCTGTGAGAATAAGAAGGATTATCACATCTCGAAGAAGGTGGTCCACACACACTTGCTTATGAGTGGTTTCATGCCTAACTATATCTGTTGGACCAAACACGGCGAAGCGGGGATATTCTTTAAAGAAGGTGATGAAGAAGGTGACGACAACATCCCGGACTTTGCACAATACGGTGCCTTTGCAGATGATACGGCAATGGGCGAGGGTGAAGCAGTTGCAGAGGATGCGGATGATGACGCCTTAGGTGGCATGATCCGTGATGAAGAGAAAGACTGCGAAAGTGCGAAAGAGCGGGAGAAGATGAACCGTTTGTTGGAGGACCACAAAACATTGTTGTACCCAGATTGCAAAGAGGACCAGAAAAAATTGGGTACCACACTGGAACTGTTGCAATGGAAGGCAACTAATGGCTTGTCTGACAAAGGTTTTGGAGAGATATTGAAAATGATAAAGAAGATGCTTCCAGAGGGCAACACATTGCCCGAAACAACATACGAAGCAAGAAAAATCGTTTGCCCTCTAGGACTGGAAGTACAAAAGATACACGCATGTCCCAATGATTGTATCCTTTATCGGGGCAAGTCGTACGAATCTTTGGACGCCTGTCCGGTTTGCAATTGCTCGCGGTATAAATCAGGCGAGACGACCCTGGTGATGTTGAGGGAGAGGCCCCAAGAAAAGAGTCCCTGCCAAGGTGATGTGGTATTTCCCTATAATACAACGTCTGAAGCGCTTGTTCAGAAACAAAGAGCATGCTAAATTGCTGCGGTGGCACAAAGAGGATCGGAGGGAAGACAATATGTTGAGACACCCCGCTGATGGGTCGCAATGGAGAAAAATCGACAGAGCGTTCCCAGACTTCGCAGAAGATGCAAGGAACATAAGATTTGGTTTGAGTACGGATGGCATGAATCCTTTCGGTGATATGAGCAGTAGCCACAGCACTTGGCCCGTGACTCTTTGTATGTACAACCTTCCTCCGTGGATGTGCATGAAGCGGAAGTTCATTATGATGCCAGTGCTAATCCAAGGGCCAAAGCAGCCTGGCAACGACATTGATGTGTATCTAAGGCCACTGATTGAGGAACTTTTGTTGTTGTGGGGCAAAGATGGTGTAAAGGCGTGGGATGAGCACAAGCAAGAGGAATTTAACCTAAGAGCATTACTGTTTGTGACCATCAATGATTGGCCTGCACTTGGTAACCTGTCGGGACAGTCAAACAAGGGATACAATGCATGCACACATTGCCTAGAACACACCGACTGCATTTATCTGAAACATTGTAGAAAGTGTGTGTATATGGGCCATCGTCGATTCCTTTCTGAGAAACATCCGCTGAGAAAGAAAGGAAAGCATTTTGAGGCGGAAGGTCGTAGCAAACTAAGGCATCGGGATGGAAAATATGTATTTGCTATGGTAAAAGATGTGAAGGTGGTCTTTGGGAAGGGACCTGGCAGCCAGCCAGCGGCAAGTGAAAATGGAAAGGCGCCCATGTGGAAGAAAAGTCAATATTCTGGGACCTACCATATTGGGAGGTCTTAGATGTACGCCACGCAATTGATGTGATGCACCTGACGAAAATCTTTGCGTAAACGTGCTAGGGTTCCTTGGTACTTACGGAAAGTCAAAAGATACGCTTGAAGCACGACAGGACCTGAAACGTATGAAACAACGAGATCCCCTGCATCCTGAGAAAAGAGAGAAAGGGCGTTGGAACTTGCGTCCTGCTAGCTACACTCTAAGCAAGGAGGAGAAGACCAGCATGTTTGATTGCTTGAACAGTATTAAGGTTCCGTCCGGCTACTCATCGAATGTAAAGAGTCTGATAAATATGAAAGAGAAGAAATTCGTACACCTCAAGTCCCATGACTGCCATGTGCTGCTCACACAATTGCTTCCGGTGGCGCTGAGGGGAATTCTACCGTTAATGTCCGAACAACTATTGTGAAGCTATGCGCCTTTCTCAATGCAATCGACCAGAAGGCAATCGATTCCACTAATCTAGCAAAGCTGCAGGATGATGTGGCCCAAAGCCTTGTCAGCCTTGAGATGATATTTCCTCCGTCTTTCTTTAATATTATGACGCATCTCCTGGTCCATGTTGTCAAAGAGATTGGTATTCTTGGTCCTGTATTCCTACACAATATGTATCCTTTTGAGAGGCTCATGGCTATTCTAAAGAAATATGTTCGTAACCGTTCTCTTCCAGAAGGATGCATCGCAAAGGGATACAGAACAGAGGAGGTCATTGAGTTCTGTGTTGACTATATCCCCGAACTGAAACCGATTGGGCTACCAGAGTCACGCCATGAGGGGAGACTACTTGGAAAGGGCACGTTAGGAAGGAAACAAACAAGGTGTAGCGACTACGATTTATTCATGAAAGCCCATTACACTGTATTGCAGTCGTCAACCATGGTGGCTCCTTACATCGAGGAGCACAAGACTATAATATGCTACCAAAATCTAAGAAAGTCTGAGAAGTGGATTACACGCCATCACATAGAAACTTTCGCTGGTTGGTTGCGACAAAAGCTCATGGGTAACGAGACAATACATATACAGCTGGCGTATTTGGCAAGGGGACCATCATCCTCATTCTTGACGTTCCAAGGCTATGACATAAACGGGTATACATTTTACACGAGAGCCCAAGACGACAAAAGCACCAACCAAAATAGTGGTGTCTGTATAGATGCCTATGACAACAAAGGGAACAGGGACTCATATTATGGCCAGGTAGAGGAGATCTGGGATAGATTATGGACCTTTGAAAATACCACTTTTTCGGTGCAAATGGGTGAAACTTACAAGTGGAGGTGTTACTATAGACCGCTACGGCATGACAACTGTGGATCTCAACAAAATTGGGTATGTAGACGAACCATTCGTGCTCGCCAAGGATGTGCATCAAGTGTTTTATGTGAACGACATGTCTACCAAACCCAAGACGGGGACTCTGCAAACAAACAACTCCGAACTTTATCCAAAACGGCACATAGTTCTCACGGGAAAAGAAAAATCGTGGGTGTCGAGGACGTCACCGATGAAGATGATTATAATAGGTGTGACGAGGTGTCTCCGTTCAGTGTGGAGGATGACACAAGCATCCTGTTGGCCAATGAAGATGCTCCTTACGCTCGCAACGATCATAACGAAGGCACTCTTGTAAAGAAAACATTTATTGCTGTTCAAGCATAATGTTGTACTTATGTTGAAGCATGATCATGCTATGTAATTCTAAATATGTTGAAGCATTATGGTATGTAATGTTGGCCAAATTTGATTTTGTCTTATGCTTCTTGATAAGTATTTACTAGTTTTGTTAAATTGACTTGTAATATATTACGGTTTATGTCGACAGGTTCCTAGGCATCGAGATTATCGATATAAACTATCCTTTCTATCTCATGAAGAAGCATGGCGTGCAGGGACCCTGATTATTGCTGTTCAAGTATAATGTTGTACTTAAGTTGAAGCATGATGATGCTATGTAATTCTAATTATGTTGAAGCGTTATGATATGTAATGTAAAGGAGTTAATATATATTACTAAATAGTAATATGAATGTAGAATAGTAAAAGAGTTAATATATATTACTAATATCAAAGGAGTTAATATATATTACTAATACCAAATAAAATATATATAGAAATATGAATCTAGATTTACATTATTTCATATATCATTATAGTTGATGTATACTTTGTTATTTCATGTAGATATGTCAAACAATCCACTAACAAGTTAAATTTGAAATACTAAATAAAATATACTAAAAAGATAAATTATAAATACCAAATAGTAATATGAATCTAGAATAGTAAAAGAGTTAATATATATTACTAATTTCAAAGGAGTTAATATATATTACTAATACCAAATAAAATATATATAGAAATATGAATCTAGATTTACATTATTTCATATATCATTAATAGTTGATGTATACTTTGTTATTTCATGTAGATATGTCAAACAATCCACTAACAAGTTAAATTTGAAATACTAAATAAAATATACAAAAAAGATAAATTATAAATACTAAATAGTATTTACTAAAAAGATAAAAAGGAAGAAAGATTATATACTAAAAAGATAGAAAGGAAGAAAGAATTATGCAAATAGTATATATATGAAATAATAAATGCTAAAAAGAAAAAAGAAAGAAAGAGTACTTTTTATTTGGCGGGAAACTGAATCGTGGGCCCTTTGGTACCGGGTTGGGATACCACCCGGTACCTTAGGGTTTTCATTTGGCGCTCAAAACACCCTTTGGTACCGGGTGATGTCACCACCCGGTACCAAAGGGCCTTTGGTACCGGGTGGTGACATCACCCGGTGCCAAAGGAAGAGACCATCGGTACCGGGTGATGTAACCACCCGGTACCAAAGCATGCACACATTGCCTAGAACACACCGACTGCATTTATCTAAAACATTGTAGAAAGTGTGTGTATATGGGCCATCGTCGATTCCTTTCTGAGAAACATCCGCTGAGAAAGAAAGGAAAGCATTTTGAGGCGGAAGGTCGTAGCAAACCAAGGCATCGGGATGGAAAATATGTATTGCTATGGTAAAAGATGTGAAGGTGGTCTTTGGGAAGGGACCTGGCAGCCAGCCAGCGGCAAGTGAAAATGGAAAGGCGCCCATGTGGAAGAAAAAGTCAATATTCTGGGACCTACCATATTGGGAGGTCTTAGATGTACGCCACGCAATTGATGTGATGCACCTGACGAAAAATCTTTGCGTAAACGTGCTAGGGTTCCTTGGTACTTACGGAAAGTCAAAAGATACGCTTGAAGCACGACAGGACCTGAAACGTATTGTTGAGGCCATAATACCAGGGTACCCGACCACGAGGATTGCCGACTACCGACTCCAAGCTACCAAGACTCCGAACAAGACACGACGACCAGATCGCAGAAGGAAAGCCCGAAGATAGTTAGAGTCCTACTAGGTTTAGGTCTGTTTTGTCTTGTAAGGCACGTCTCCCTGGATATAAAAGCGGGGGTCCTGTCCGTAGAGGGTATTCTCAATACTTGCTCATTGATCCACAAGTCCACCCGAGGGTACTTGTTACGCATTGTAATCTGTACTCGACGAAATAATACAAGCAGCAACTGGACGTAGGGTTATTACTCGATCTCGAGGGCCCGAACCAGTATAAAAATCCCGTGTCTTTCTGTCCATCACCGTGATCAATCTTTGCACAAAGCAGGGTGTCTGCCGGACAAATATCTGACGAGTACAACCTCGACAGAGGCGCGCCAGGTAGGGGCCCTTGCGTGAAGAAAGATCATGCCGATCGTCAACGGAATCTGGTTCGCCGACGCGTCGAGTTCCTCGATGCCCTACATGCCCAGTTCCGTCAAGTCGGGAGCGATCGGGAGTTCTGCTTCCGCTTCCGATCTCTACACTCGCCGCCACCAAGTGCCTGCACGGGAGATCCGCTTCGGAGATCTTGTGTTCGAGCACCAGGGCGACTACGAGCTCAAGCTGACAGGGATCCATGATCCCGATCTCACGTGCGCCGGTCGGGAAGTTTTCGCCACCTTCACGGAGCCAACTCCTGAAGACATTGCAGATCGCACTGCGCAGTTGGATCTCGACTACAGTGGATCTAGCAATGGGTCAGAACAACCCGAAGACCGCCGCATCCATGTGCTGAACGCAAACGGGACAGGGGCTGCCGCCGAGTCATCTAGCTCGCGTCGACCTGTGCCTCCTCCACGTTTGGACAGCGCACCAACTCTTCAAACGGCTAGAACCCGTACACAGCAGGTTGCATCCTCGTTGGCTCCCCGAGATCTCAACAACGATTTCCGGGCCGTCGAACAGGACAATCTGCAGATCCGAACCCTCTTGGAAACCATGGAAGCAATGGCCGAAGGGACTCCAATGGCCACCATAGCCAAGAGGGCTCGAGAAGCAGCGGACAAAGCCAAGGAGCACATCGAGGCCGCCGCTGCCGCACCACCAGCTCCGTCAAACAGACCACGTGAACCACAGCCGGTTCGGTCCCGATCTGTTAACGGACGACCATACTATCGCCCACGCGAGGGGCGCGACATGAGACCACAGCTCGAACGCAATCGTCGCACTCGCGACGCTCGGGAAACTCTCAACACAATCGAGATTACC
>CM014277.1:18213253-18230142 GCA_004135705.1 Alloteropsis semialata
TTCAGCGCCACTTTATTAGCGCCACTTTTGAAAACCGGCTGTGATAAGCCCAACCGAACCGGCCGTGATAAGCCCTGTGTAGTAGTGTGTTCAAGAAAAAGGGTTGGACTAACTCGAGTATTGTAGGCCTGGTGATGGAGACTTATTTCCTCTATTGATAATGTGGGTTTAAACTCTTATCCCCTGTTCGAAAATCTATACTAAAAGCATTCTTTTGTGTTATTAATTGTGTGAGGCAATTATTCTTGTACTTAGATGGCAAGCAGATGATATATGTTTTGTATTTAAAAAAAGAAATCAGTATCCATAAAAGAAGATAAACTTTTGGCAGAACGAAAGTACATCGCAAAGAAACAAAGGAAGTCCACACAGAGGAATTGATGAATAAAGGAAATCTTTGCCCTCGCCTGGCTAGGCTTTCCAGAATGAAAACTATAGTAATAAACAGAGCATGAATAATGCCAATGGTTAACTTCCACCTCGATGATGATTTCAACTGTTGAACATTAATTTGTTCAAGACGAATACCACAGCCCATGGGAGCTCAAGACCTTTGTAACTTCAAGTGCCCTTTCGTAATGATTCTCTGTATATTTGATCTCAATAACATTAAGGTGTTCTGATGGAAAGCACTGCTTCCACGGCATGGAGCTTCCTTCTGCTTTCATTCTATATTTGGCTTCCTGTTTGAGCATTAATATTTTTGCAAAACCAATCAATCACATGCCATCATTGATAAGAAAATATATGCCTTTTAGTCAAAAGTATGTGCCGTCCTAGGATACATAAAAAGTATTCAAACATATACAGACTGTCTATTGAAAAACTGGTATTACTGTTTTGAGTCATATATAGAACATTGAATGTGTTCAAGTGCATGTGGCCAAACCACAGATATGTATCTGGAAGGAGTAACAGTATCATGCTTAGAAAAATGCATACCTTAGAAAGTTGCAATGTGAGCTCCAGAATTGGTGAGTGCCAGAGAAAGCATACTAAAGGACTAATATCAGAACCCATGCACCACTCATTGAGTATCAGAGTCCTCAAGTTGCTAAATGTAGGGCACCATCTCAAATACCTTTTGAAAATACACTGCAAAAGTGCAGCATGAAATTAAAACTACACACTGTCCAATTTCTTTAAGTACGGCATCCAGTGATACTGAATTCAATAGGAGGTCTCAAAGATGTACTTAGGATGCAAGACTGATTAAGGAAAATATGAATCCATATAAATATCTCCAATCTACAGGAAATTGAGTATTTTGACTGAATGACTACACACTAAAGTACTGCGACATGTCCTGCTAGTCAATATTAACTACAATTTGTCTTTCACAAGTAGAAACTTAAGCTTATAATATTCTTGAATCATTTAATTTCATGGTCCTACAAGTATGAAATTAGCTGAATGAAGAGCATAACTAGAATCCTAAGACACATGTTATTAGGAATGTTGTCATTGAAACTTGATGGTTTAAACAGGCCAAGTGCAAATAACACATGCAAAATAAAACCTAACTTTAATGTTAATGGATATAACTAATGGATAGCAATCGATATTATGAACTAAGACAGAAATAAGCACAAGCATACTGGTTTGTCCTCTTCAGCCATCAACTCCAAATGTATTGCCTCTGATAAACCTTTGAGTATCACCACAGGGTCATCATTGTCATCATCAATTATTTTGTAATCATCACAGCTTCTTCCAATTATAATGGATGCTGTAGCTAGCGATGGCATACTTTCAAGAAAAGGACTCAACCCCAAACATTCATCTATTTCAAGTGACACAAGACTTGGGACAAAAATATGAGTATGGATAGTCTCATCAAAAACCGAGTAGGAGATGCTCAGCCATTTAAGTGATTTGGAGGAGATTTTGTTGGTGTCCAAGACACAAAATGTCATCTTTAGATCCTCTAACACTGGGCAGCTTGAGAAATCAAGAAAGCAGCTCTTCAGTGACACACTATCAAAGTCCAGCTTTGTCAAACACTGGGAGATGAGAGGTGCATCAGCCAGCGTGGAGAATCCATATAAACTGTACGAGTGGAACCGAAGCGACCGAACTTGGCAGCACAAAGCATGCCTGATCCAGAGGTCGGCATGCTTAAAATCTTCATCAAAGTATGACTCGATGTCGAATTGGCACTCCTCGAGAGCAGAGGAGTGATCACGGAGGAGGAAAAGCCCGTTTACAAATGCATTCATTGCCAGGATGGTCTCGAACCCGTCACGCTGGTAGATGCGCAACAGAGGCATGGACCGCCAGAGGTGGCGCCAACGCCGGGCCACTAGGCCAGTCCGCACCGCCTCGCGCACTGGCAAGAAGGACAGCACGTGCATCAGCGCCTCGTCTGGAAGGGTGCTGATCCAATCGGTGTCGGTCGCTGCCATGGGGGCGCGAAAGTGTACTCTGTCTTGCGTCATGCTTCCCTTAGCAGTTACTGCGGCATTCCGTCGAACTTGTGTGCGGCCGAAGCTGCGGCACTGCACGCAACAACAAATGTTTCAGGGGCCTTACGGAGCAAAGATGGAGAGAAGGCATTTAAGAAGCTCGGCACTCGCCTATCCTGCGACGGAGTCTGCACAGCACCCGGGGCGGCGGCGGCGGCGGCGGCTTCCGGGGAGCACGGGGAGGAAGCGCAGCGAAGCGCCGGAGAAGAGAAGCTTCAAGTTTGCGGTTAGCTGGATGTGAAAGTTAGCTGGATGTGAAAATTAAGGCCTTGTTTAGTTGCCTCCACTTTTCAAACTTTTTTAAATTTTTACTATTCATCAAAGAGAATCTTACATGCATGAAGTAGTAAACGTATGTTAATGACAAAACCCATTCCATAACCCCGGGTAACTTCACGAGACAAATCTAATGAGCCTAATTAGGCCATGATTAGACAACGTCGTGCTACAGTAAACAATCTCTAATGATGGATTAATTAGGCTTAATAGATTCGTCTCGCGATTTCCCGTCCATCCGTGTAATTAGTTTTATAATTAAATCATGTTTAGTCCTCCTAATCTTTGATTTAAAATTGCTACAGTCAAGTTTGCAAACTTGACTCCACGAACTAAACAAGGCCTAAGACGCCCATAGGCCATAGATTTATGGTTATGGGCCGTCCTGTAGTTGTTTTAGGTATGTCACTTTTTTTAAGCGGGGGATCACAATCCAACGGTTTGGAATTATCCATAAACTGGAATATTTGTTTGTACACTTAAAATATTTTGTTTCACAGCTGGAACATTTTTTTTCTTAAAACGAGAAGATTACAAATCCGAGATACTTCTGCTAGAAAATTTGTTAACTTAGGCATTTTAGAACATTTCGTTTATCTACCATGACCATTTTATTTCAGTGCCGCCTAGAATATTACAAATCATATGTATTTTACTAAGAAATCTGTCTACAGATAAATAGAGCCTCTCTTTTTCTTTCTTGTGCTACAGAAACAGTGGCCACATGCAACTAATTTAGTGAATTTATTTATTTCAGTTAACCATCTTTACAAACCAGTTTTAGACAAATAGAGGAGAGAAGATGAGACAACTAATTACTAAAAAATTTCTACCTTACTGTCTCTCTCTCATTTGTTAAATATCCTAAGAAAAGTTCATGTAGATATACTTATCTTTATCCTATATTGTGACTATGATATACATTAGTTAGCAATTACTTTGTATACTTTTACATTCACTTTTTTTGTTTTTTAGCATCTGCATGTGTTTATTTTTACCCTTAGTTTGAGTCAAATGCTTAAATTGGAAATCAATATTATCATAGCTTTCTCCATACATATATTAATAGTCTACATAATGAAACACACCATGCGTATATAATTAACTTTGTACTTTCTATATTGATAATGGCATAAATGCGATAGGGCCTCTAGTTGACTTGGCTATATGTTCTTAGTAGCACTCCTCCGTGGGTTCGTGGGAGCGAATTTCAGGCTGTGGTTAAATAAATCCCCTCATCTGTGGAGGGTGGGGTAGAGGTTCTGGGTTTTCTCGACCTGCATGGGAAGGTCTTTCTCTTAGAATAAACTAGGGGGCTGTCTTACCCATGCATGTCAAGATTAGGGCATAAATAGGCAATTCAGAATCATATACCTTAACTTTCGGGTATTTTTAATAATAAACATTCATTGATAATTTAGATTCTAATTTAGAAGTTATTTGAGGATATATTTGATAATAGCATTTGTAATTAACATATATAAATGTTTAGTGTTAGTTTAATTTTTATAATGACGTAGGTGTACTTTAGGTATTATTTCGTAACAGCATATATGGGTAGTTTGGATACAATTCCATGGCTACTTTATACTATTTTCCTAATAACAAAGGTAGATAATTTTTCTAGAAAATATAGTAGATCCAATGGCTATACTGATCAGAGTCTACCATTTTGATGGCTTGATGTTTCTAATTTTTACGAGAAATTGTAGGATTTATCTTTTTTTGCAGTGTTCTTTTGATTCAATATCGATGCGCCAAATGAAGACTCCAGTTAGTGACGGTAAGATTTCACATGGACTCTATATTTGTTTCAATTCCAAATTCAGCTTTATTATTTATGGTACTTGGCATGGACTCAACACTTTAACGTAGACCATGAGATGCTCAATGGGAGAATCATGGAACATTGGAAACCATAACAAAAATACCTTTATTCGATGAAAGATACATTTCATAAAAGCTACACTTCGATCTATTTTCTTAAACAATAACTGCCTGATGCTCAGTCTTCTTATGGCGTTCATGCATGCCCTCCGCCGCTGATGGCAGTACTCCATTTACACCATGACCTGTCGAGCGAAACATAGCAAATAATCCATGTATTATTACAACCTTATTGTGAAGGAGTAGTATCACGAAATTATACATATACTTAATTATTAATATGATTTACCTGCTTAGGATATGATGCATGATGATGAGGATGAGGAGGAGCAGGAACTACGCATCTTCCTACAAGCTCCATCATCTTCACTGGGTTGTGTTCATTCTTCTCTTTTTTTGTAAGAAGTTCGAAGACGATGCATGTCATCATTTCTTCGTTCAAGCCCTGCATCTGTCTTACTATTTCACAACACACACTGCGTTTGGGAGCAGGCGGAGTAAAGTGGTAGTGGATGTAATCTTTACAATTCACCAGGACTTCCTTCTTGTTGTCCTCTGTGCATATCCTAGCGCTCACAGTGTGATGTAGACAAACTACTGCAAACACTGCAAGGAGGACGAAAGTTGCTTTCCCAGGTGACATCTTAGAGACCAACTAGCTTGATGAACCAGCAGGGCCAAGTTTGAATTGGTGCTCTACCTTGAACCTCTCTATAGTCTATATATAGAAACATGAATGAAAGGTTGCAGTAGAATATTAGAATATTTATTCTGTGAGATAGTATATTGTCAGACTTTATTAATTAATGCTTGGGATATCTGGTGATGAAGATACTCAAACATATAGGGTAGGATATGTGAGCATTCATGATAATTGATTCCAGGGGCATATGCATTGAGTGTTATATCCATGTATTGATGATATCCAAAATTTTGATTTGGTGAAACTATGCTTCGCAATCAATCTATGCGCGAACTGAAGTAAACAAGCCGCATCTATCTGTGCTCAAGATTTGTGAATATATTGTTACTCAAATACACGTGGTAGGATATGTGATCATTAATATAAATAATTCCTTGTGGTATTGAGCGTTTATTTTGAAAGTATCCAAATTTGAATTTGTGAAATCCTTGCTCCGTAACCAATCTTTAATATGAGTGGGCCGGGGTTCTTCCGTGCAATGGTTTTAACCACTAGATAACTTACCTACTCGTAGTCTGCAAACAGAAAATTTGTTAGTTTGTTGAGCAGGCATCAGTAGTAATGAGATTAAGGGCCTATTTGGTAGAGCTTCACCTGATTCTGATTCTCTATGATAGCTGATTCTCTGAGAGAAGTGATTCTCTAGCAAAAACTCTCAGAAATAGGATGGAGAATCACTTCGCAGAGTCAGGAGAAACTACTTTTTCCAGCTCCCAACCCCTTATTCATTTCAGAGAATCACTTTACAAATTTAGCTGAGAATCACATCTCTCTGAAAAACTGTTTGGCAGAGCTCCTACTGGATTCAGCCGAGAATCAGCTCTGGGAGCTCTGTCAAACGGGGCCTAAGATGTCGACAAAGAAAGGCCCACAAAGATTACTTATATAGATATGAAAAAAGAAAGACGCTCCAAATACAGAAGAAGTTTAGAAGAAGGAAAAGGAAAAGGATGAAGTATCGCCGCCGACGCGGCAGAAATTCTGAACAACAAAATAAAACACGGCAGCTGATGCTTAGCGACAAGGATCGCTAAACATTTTTTGTTGACACCAGATTTTGACTTGGGCTGGCATATCAAAATCTTGAAGATTTTATACAGTCAATGGAGATCGAAGCCGATTCGGGAGAGGTGGCAAAAGCCGATGGAGACCGAAACCGATTCGAGGAAAGTGTCCAATACAAGTTAATCAAGACATGCTCGGATCGGACACGGTGCCCAAGTACAGGCAGACCAGGAGAGGAAGGTCGGGCCTGTTACGACTACAAGATGCACGTAAATCATGAAATATGGGCATCTAGAAGCCTCTCAAAGGCCTAAAACGTGTGACAGTTGTATTTTAAGTACTTTAGATTTAGATTTCTTTAGATAATATTAGAGATATTGTCGTAATCAACTAGGTTTGCTAGATTTCCAGGGTATAAATATAAACCCCGCAGCATTGTAAAGAGCGTTCAACACCATCATCAATACAAGCTATTTCCTGGCCTCGTGCAAAACCCTAGTTTTAGTTCTCGTCGAGTATTTCAGTGAGCAGGGTTGCATCATCTTGATCTCCGGCTTGCCTGTAAACACGACATTTACCAAGTTTATTTAAGATTCAAATTGAGACATATCACCCTTTTTCGTTTAGGTGACTCACCAATTTATCGGCATCTATTGATCTAAATAGGTTTTTTCCTGCTTAGTTTTAATAGATTCCACAGTTATCTTGCTCATAGATTTGAATCTGATCGGCTTACCTTTTTTAATTTGATCGTTCTGTTGCATGCTTTATTTATCATAAATCTGTCTCATGTTTAAAACGATCTGTTAGGTTTGCATGATTAGAAAGCTGGTTTAGATTTAATCTTTGAGTAATAAATTGATTAATTTTAAGCTTGTTTCTTAGCGCACATAGATTCATCGGCTTAGTAAGCAAAACTAGTGCCCTGCTAACAAACACTGCCTCGGTTAAATCCGATCTGATTGGTAGTGACATCGGTTCATGTTTATCTAAGTTCTTTGAAAATATGTGTAACGAGAAGCATGTTTAAACTTGGTTTATTCTTCAAATCGGCTCACACAGTCGATGGCTCATTTTAATACATGCAACATTATCACGATATCGGACTCAAAGCCGATGGTTTGTGTTTGCATCGGACTTCTCTTAATGTTCATCCGATTGTGGGAACAATTCGGGGCTTTGGCCGATGAGTTCCTTTGAAATTACTGATTAGACTCTACCTTGTCAATTTCAGGTCAAATTGACCGGCATGCCATGAACCTCAAGATTTGGACCAGCACTGGAGTTAAGCAGATCTCCGAGACCATGTGTGTCAAAGTGCATAAGGATCATCTGTCGATTTTTGCATCAACAATTTTGTTTCACAGCTGGAACATTTTTTTCTTAAACCAAAAAATTGCAAATCCGAGATATCTTTGCTAGAAAGTTTGTTAATCTAGATTTTGGAACATTTTGTTTCTCTACCTTGACTATTTTATTGCTATGCTGGAATTTTTTTCCCTTCACCTAGAATATTGCAAACCCTAGCTTGCTCTTTTTTGTCTCTTGTGCTCCAAAAAAAAGTGTCCACATATAACTGATTTAGTGAATTTATTTAATGGTTTATTTATGTAGACCATCTTAGCAAATTGTATGTAACTAATCTAGTTAATTTATATATGATTTATTTATGCCAACCACTTTTACAAATCGTCTTTCAGACAAAACAGAGGGAAAAAGATGATATTAAAAAACTGGTTTCTCGGAACGTTGTCTCACGATAGAATCATTTTAGCATTAGACGGCAATGTTGACCTTTGAAGCAAACATCCATTTGTTGAATGCGAGCATGCTAATTCCCAACACACTCTCTCTCGGCTACCTCAAGTGTCAACCAATCTAGATTTATGAAAATTCATGCTATATTATTATTTGTCGTTTCTTTTTCATTATACATTGATTTATAGTATTTTACAAATTAAATAAGATTGTAAATATATACATAACTCCTAAATAAGCTAATAAATTGTAAAGCTTGTAAATATATAATACTTTAATTGCGCTGTAACTGGCTGGCGTACAGTACCATTCACTTGTAGTACAAAAAATTTAGTCACGTATATGCTGTATATACTACTCACATCTATGGACTGAGATTTTACTTTTTTACTTTTCACATCCAGCATACTGAAATTTCGATTGCTAGCCCTAAAAACATAAATCTTATGATACCAAAATAGATGCTTGAAGATAAGATTTGATTAGGAGACATATATATGAAACAACGACCTTCCTGAAGCGGTGTGACTAGAACATGAACTTGTTAATGATGTACATTGTACGTGTAGGTATTCTATCCTATTTTCGAAATTATGTTTCTTCCTAATTTACATATTATTAATTGTACTAGTCATGAACCTTTGCGCAAGCTGGGCTAATAATTTCAAGATAAAAAATATTGCACATACCTAATTTATCAAAATTATTTAACTTGTGCTCTCTCTCATAAGTTCAATATCCGAAAAAAATCTTATTGATACACATTTATCTTTATCCTTTATTGCGACTATGGTAGATTTTAGTTAGTAATTAATCTATACTTGTTTCCATTTCTGTTTAATTCATAACTCTTTTAGCATCTGCATGTTTCCATTTGGCCCTTAGCTTGAACTATGTCCAACATGGAAGTCGAGATTATCACAGCTTCCTCAATTATCATGCGTATATACCTTAACATTATACTTTATTTATTGATGATGGCAGATACGTAATTTAGAATCATATATTGATGTATTGGTGTAATTTAGGAAATTTTTAATAATGGCCTACATTGATAATTTATATTCAAATTTAGAAGTTATTTAAAGCATATTACATAACGGCACATGTTGGTAATTTATATATAACTGTAGTGGATTTGTTGAAGTAAATTTTTTCATAATGACATAGGTGTACTCTAAGTTATTATCGTAACAGCATAAGTGGAGAATTTAGATATAGATTTAGGGGTTACTTTAGACTATTTTCTTAATATTCAAGATGGATAAATTTTGTACAAACCATAATAGGTATGATGGCTACTATATATTATAAGAGTCTATTGATTTGATGGCTTGGTGTTTGTGACTTTTTTTGTGAGAATGTTTACGGTTTATCTTTTATTTCTAGCACTTATCGTGAGAATTAACGTGAAGACTTCAAAAGGAGTAGTAAGATTTTGCATGGACTCAATATTTTCCGATTTCAAATTCAGCTACATATTTATGGTGTTTGGCATGGATTCTTTTAACATAGCCATTAGATGGTCCTCAAAATCAAACTGTGCATTTTGCATTAACATGGTAATTTAATACTCATAAGATATTTGATGTGAGGACTGAACTATATTATGATCAATAGCAGAATCATGGAACTGGAAACCATGAAAAAAACACCATTATTCGATGAAAGATACATTCCATAAAGATTACACATTGATCTATTTCCTTAAACACCATTTTCATAATGACATAGGTGTACTCTAAGTTATTATTCGTAACAGCATATGTGGAGAATTTAGATATATATTTAGGGGTTACTTTAGACTATTTTCTTAATATTCAAGATGGATAAATTTTGTACAAACCATAATAGGTATGATGGCTACTATATATTATAAGAGTCTATTGATTTGATGGCTTGGTGTTTGTGACTTTTTTTTGTGAGAATGTTTACGGTTTATCTTTTATTTCTAGCACTTATCGTGAGAATTAACGTGAAGACTTCAAAAGGAGTAGTAAGATTTTGCATGGACTCAATATTTTCCGATTTCAAATTCAGCTACATATTTATGGTGTTTGGCATGGATTCTTTTAACATAGCCATTAGATGGTCCACAAAATCAAACTGTGCATTTTGCATTAACATGGTAATTTAATAATCATATGATATTTGATGTGAGGACTGAACTATATTATGATCAATAGCAGAATCATGGAACTGGAAACCATGAAAAAAACACCATTATTCGATGAAAGATACATTCCATAAAGATTACACATTGATCTATTTCCTTAAACAGTAAAGGGTGGATGTATCTTCCTCTTCCCTGGTCTTCTTATCACAGCCACGCATGCCCTCCATGAGCGATTGCAGGACTCCGTTTACATCATGACCTGTTGGGGGAAACATGGCAAATAATACATTTACTACCTTATTGTGAAGGCGTAGCATGAAGTTAGACATATATGCAATTATTAATAAGTTTTACCTGCTTAGGATGATACATGATGATGAAAAGGAGGTGGTGGAGGAGCAGGACCTACGCATCTTCTTACCAGATCCATCATCTTCCATGTGCTGTATTCCTCCTTATCTTTATCTGTAAGAAGTTCGAAGACGATGCATTTCATAATTTCTTTGTTGATTCCCTGCAAGTGTCTAACTAGTTCACAACACACACCATCTTTGGGTGCAGGCCCAGTATAACCATTACAGACATAATATTTACAATTCGCCAGGACTTCATTCTTGTTTTCCACTGTACATATCCTAGCCCTCACAGAACGATCTAGACAAACTACTGCAAACACCGCGATGATGAAGGCTGCTTTCCCGGGTAACATCTTAGTGACCAACTAGCTTGATGAACAAGCAAGGCTAGGTTTTGTGCTCTACCTTGAACTTATCTATAGTCTATATATAGAACAGGAATGAAAGCTTCCAGTAGAATATATTATACTTTTAATTTATTCCGTGAGATAGTATATCATCAGGCTATAGTCAATGCTTGGGAGGATGTCTAGTGATGAAATACTCAAATATATCTATCTAGCTACCTACCTACCTACCTACCTACCTACCTACCTACCTACCTACCTACCTACTCTATCTATCTATCTATCTATCTATCTATCTATCTATCTATCTAGCTTTGACATTCATACGATTGTCAGGGGGCACATGATCTCCTTCTTCCTCGTCTCACCTCTCTTCCATGCCAACATGTCTTTCTTCGCACGCCGCCATAGCACGCTTGCTCCCCGGAGGATGGGAGGTGGGCGGTAGAGGCGGCAAGGGAGGGAGAGGTTAGGGTTATGGTTCAGGATTTCCGTGGGGGTGCTCCATAGAGGAGGAGGCCGGGGGCAGCGTGGAGGCCCAACGGTCATGGTGGTTTGGCCGGCGGCACGATGCTACCAACCGGGTAGGTCCGAACAGCCGCTGGGCGAGGACCAGTGGCGGGGATGGAGAGGAGCCAGGTTAGGAAGGGCGGGGTGGGAGGGGAGGTGGGGGACGGTGGGTGGTCAGCGTGATGGAGAACAAGGGGGCTGTGGCGGAGGCTGGTCGGGGAAAAAAAGAAAGAGAGCTGATGTCGGCCAATTGGGCCCAATTTATGATGCCTATCTATGTCACACCCGGATTTACGAAGGAAATCCGAATGCTACTATATGTGTACCCAGGAAGTCTAAAACACACATATAGCTCCAGAATAAGGTAAATCGAAGTAAACCAGTGCTCGAATTACAAAAACAAACTAATACAAAAGACAAGAGTCTTAAGCAAACCACAGTGGAAGTCTATTTACTATCTCTCACAGTGAAGCCTCCATGCCACAGGGACGCCGGCTGGTGAACCACAACCTATAGTTCTTGGAATACTTCTGGAAAATCTTTGAGTTCTGCCTCATCTGAGTACCCATCCGGGATTTTGTTGAATAGTGCAAGTAAACCATCTTATTTAACAAGTATAACACGAGGTATGAATGCTCAAAAAGGCTTGATACGGTTGAACTGCGATTAGCACTTTTAATTGATCACTTTTAGCATTAACCAAATTACTATAATTATGACGAGAGCCCAGTTGTAACACACATTAATTATAAGAGAAGTATAACAATATCATCATCATTCATCATTAACCACCATTCTAGAATGAGAACCACTAATCAAAAAGGATCCAGGCCCCTCTTGACCATGAGCACGGCTGATATATCAGTTTAACACTCTGCAGAGGTTGTACACTTTCATCACCGATCGTGATTCCCGTTTGCCAGGGTTAGCTAGACCCATTTCACACTTCCTTAGATGTGTGGCTGGGTTTCACTACGAGACCTTCCAAAAGTCTCTCTAACCAGCTAGTGGCCGCTATGGTTTCCACATAGGTGCATGATCCCCTCACCCTCTGGTCAATCCCACATGTAAACATGATCCCATGCCAGAGGCGAGCCGAGATCCACACTTAAACCACGGAGCCCCACTTGCGCTTTTCGGTAACCACTAACTAACTAGAGTTGTTCATTTTACTTAGTCAAGACCAGAGTCATGTAGTTTTGTTGGTTGTACGGTTTTCCTGGGCTGCCGCTTTAAGAATCGGACCTTAAGGAGAGACGCTTAGAGCAATCCAAAGCACATGCTCAAGCTCCCTAACCATGTTGCTAAAAAGCATATTTTATTCACCATTCCATAAATCATTAATCAAATTAACAATTAACATCATAAAGTCATTGGTTCATAAGCAAAGGTTGCGAAGCATAGCATTTATCTACCCATAAATGCATAAACCCAGGTGTATAAGATAAACAGAATAAAGTAATGATAGGTAAGTCCTTATGGTTCATCAGTATTAGACACATGCAAGTATGAAAGAATGATTAAAGGTTATTGGGTCGCAAGGAAATATCGTGTTACACTTGCCTTCTCAAAGTATTGCTGTTAAATCTGTTCTTCAGAACCTTGCTCTCCTTCAACGTCAAACAGCTCACCAATTGACACGATCAACACCAGCATACAAGATACATCTAATAAAGCAATACACCAATCAATACAATAGTTTTAAAAAGTGTACTACTAGAAAACACTAGCTACTGTGAACTTGGGAGCGCAAGAAACACTAAAGACACAACTACGGTTGAGAAGGTATGAGTAATTGAAGGATCAAGGGCATACTAGTACAAAGAACATAAGCTGGAGCTTGGTTGGGGACAATTAGATGGTGGCATCATCAAGGCATAAATGGATTAACAAAATTTAGTATATGCACATACAATTCAATATACTATTTTAATATCTAGATTTCACATATACGGCCACCATATATGAATTCAATGTTAAAATAATACACTGGGATTATAGTGGTTCATACACTAAACATTTATTAAGCGAAAAGGTAAATTACAATAAGATAGAAGTACAAGGTATAGGCGGATTATGTGGTAAACAAAAGGGATGAAATGTATGAAATTTGGATAGGTTATGATCACCATGAAAGGTGGGGCTCTGCTGCACCTATAGGTAAGACACATGGAATTGTGATTGCGAATTGATGAAAGGCCGAGGTTAGATCTGAAAAAGAGGTCAGGTGGGGTTTATGTGTAAAGGTGGGATTTTCTAGGGGGATTTCTATAACTTTGCCAAGACTTATAAAATAAGAGAATAATTACGGACTTCTTTGGGGGCCAGATTGCAAAACTGCCACCTTCTACATGGTTCACGGTTGCATCACGTAACAGGTCACGGGAGCACGGGACTCCTCGGCGTCGGTTTCAGGGAGGTGCGGAGCACACGGGCGTGCACGCGGGGCTCGGCTGGCCAGGGCTATATGCACGCACCAGTAAAAAAATCGCCTTTAGTTCCGGTACAGAGCCAGCTTTAGTCCCGATTCCACGACCGGGACTACGGCGCCGGTTGGTGTTACCACTCGGGACTAAAGGGACTTTTTTTTGCCTTTTCTGTTTTTTTCTTTTTTGGTTTCTTTTATATAGAGATACATATTATACTTATATAATAATATACGTATATGTCCATATATGTATTAGTTATACGTCACCAATGCATTAAACTATTAATACTGATATTAATATATACGCTAATAATATTAAACTCATATATATTTAAATAAAACAAATTATGAAAGGCGAATATTAATATTTACACCAAGATTTCAAAGGAGCATATATATGTATATTTACAAAATGCCTAATATTTGCTCCTTGTATCGACCTCGTGTCCATTCCACCAGAACGCCCCTGTCTTGCTCACAACCTCATCGATTATAAATCCGCAGAGTGCCTCTTGAATCGCCGCGATTCTTTGGAGCGGTAAGATCTCATCTTTCATATGCATCATCTGAGGATGTGGTTAATAGAAAAATATAAATAGTATTATTATGACTCATATGCATACATACATACATATAGATATCAATAGAAATGGAACATACCGTCAGGTCCCAATTACTGACGATCGTCCTATGCCCTACAAGAGTGTGCATGTACTCACAGGCATAATATCCACATAAACTGGTGCCTTCATTCTGTCTATAACACTTTATAGGAGAAATGGTGAAGTCATTACATGCATATTCACGATAGTGAAACAAATAAAACGAGATGTGTGTCTATGTATAGTAGTATTTACCGGAAAGTCTCCCTTGATACCAAGTTGTTCCTTGAATGGACCTTTGTGCTCTGCATGAAACTTTTTCCAATACCTGGGCACACCATATGAAATAAATGGAATTCTCGGCTGATCTAAAGAGGAATAATAGTGCGAGAATAGAAATTACTTTTGAAGGAGGTCAATCATTGGTTGGTACGCGTCCCGTGGTCCCCTCAATGAGTCCATGATGGTCAACAAGCTTATGTCCAGTTGTATAACAAATAATATCCAATGAAACCTATTTACATGCAAGTTTTGTACCAAGAGTCACGTCAATTGAAATAAAAATTATGTTAGGAAGAAAACTGAAAGATGCACAAGACAGTAAAAGTACTCACCCAAAGTTGTAAGGAAATAGAATCATTGTCTTATAATATTGTACACGTAAGAATTTATCAATATTGTTCATTGTGTCTTCATAAAAATTTAATAACATATGCTGGTTTACAGTTTTTGGGTCGATGAAGCCCAAGTGGAAGTATGAGTTTTTCCTGCATACTTCAATCTCCATTCTACAGGATACAATTTAAAAAAATATATTTAATAATACATTGACAATATATAGGAGACGTTAAATATAGAAATAAACGAAGCACTTACAGCACCCAGCAACTGAGGAGAGACACGTCAAGGGCATCCCTATGGTATATCTGGTAAAATTCTGAGAATTCCAGGTACATAACATTATCGCCATGAAAGTAGTCATCATCTCTAATCTTCATTCCCAACATTCTCTGGCCTTGGGACGACCTTAAGGTACCATTCATGTAAGCTGTATATTTTTGTTGACAGCGTGTGGTACATATCGGGATCAACTAGAGATAAGCCAAGCTGAAATGGCCACCATGGTATAGCCTTTGGGGTCTCATTCTCATTCAGCATTTGCGAGGGCGTCAATCCTGCCACTTTGCAAAACTCAAGCACGTCGACCGGTCCAAGTCCATCATTCACTATGAGTGGATAAATTGTTTGCCTCTCCTGCTTACCGAGCTAAGCAACAACCTTTCCCTTCCTTTGTTGTTTGACGCTCTTGTGGCACTCGGTAGTCTCTTTGCTCTGTTGACTCCGTCGCTCCTTCTCCTCCCTTTGATTCTTCTCATACGATTTCTTAATAGAGCAGTCATAGTCTGACAACACTTTCTTCTGAGTTTCTTTAGCCATGCCAATAAAGAAAGCAAACTTAGCAAAATCAACTACTTCTTTTTTCTCGGGCTCCTTCTTTTTGGAGAACTCTTTAACCTTATCCAGACTATGCTGCTTGCACTCCTCATCAGTTTTTTAACATGGTAGCTTGGCAGGTTCCTTGGCTTGCTTTGGCTCCTTTGCTGGCTTCTTTGTAGGCGGCTTTGTTGGTGCCTTGGCTTTCTGTTGCTTAGCTTTCTTTGCCGGCGGAGGTGCAGGCGGCGGAGATTGCTTAGCTGGAGGCGACAGAGATTTTTGACTTGTAGGCGATGGATACCTTTGTTCAGGGAGAACAGGCGAATATTGCTGCGGCGAGGACTGCGGAGCTGGAGGCGGCGGAGATGGCCTTGAGCTTTGGGGTGTCGACGAAGGCCCCTCAGGAGTTAAGATGATGTAATGCTTCTCCCATAGGATAATACCATGAACTGCCTCTTCTAGTGCCGTCTCCCCGTCACCTCAAGGAATGTCAAGCTTGAGTGATTTGTACCCGGCCAAGACCTGCTCCACCCCAACTCTAGCATAGCCAGCAGGAATTTGCCCTCCATGGTAGAGATCTCCTTCTTGGCTCGGCAAAGCACTACTGTACGCCACCTTGAACGTTAAGTTCTTGAATGGACTGTGCAGCTCACAGGTCGTCCGCCCGGTTATATCGTCCACAGGGTAGCGTTGGACTTGAGCATCATTTGGGATGTCAGTGGACGCGCAACTGCTTCGATGATGCTGGGTAGGGCTAATTGCGTCTACTGGAGCACCGGCGGATCCACGGCTTTGCTGCTAAGCGCTAAGTGCTATCTCCAGTTGCCGTTGAACCTCCCCTATTCTTTGTTCGTTCTGCAGTATCATTTCCTCGAGTCGTCACATTTTCTCTAACTCCTCGTTTTTTCTTTTGCTGCGACTTCTGTAAGACTCAATGCAGTCGGCAAATCTGTACTTCCACGGAACCCCTCCTTTGCCTCGCGTCCATCCAGGATGCATGGG
>CM014277.1:18233550-18256325 GCA_004135705.1 Alloteropsis semialata
TTTGCCTAATCTCAACAGAAATGAGAACCCTCCTGGTGTTCTCATTCACCTCTCTGTAAACCAATGGGCATCGAAGAGCGATGTGCATTACTGCATCTTTAAACCATTTGATTGGCAAAATAATCTGCTAAGGGTAAGTCACATTAATAAATCGCAAGAAATAATCAATACATTGACATGTACATATTGAAGCACTAGATAATTAATTTACCCGATTGAAACGAGCTTCGTTAGGCGCGGGCACTGCAATGTTGTTTCCCGTAAAAAGAGGCCAGGAGCGTGTGCTTCTCGTGGCGGGTTTATTTGTGGCATCAACACAGGATTATCCCACCCTCCACCACGACGAGGTACCTGACGTTGTCTCCTCGGCATTGTTCTAACTAAAATCTATATATTACTCACAAAAAAACTATATACTGAATACAAAAACAAAACTAAAAACTATATACTAAAAACAAAAACAAAACTAAAAACTAAATAACTAAATTCTAAGCAACATCTTCAGCTCAGCAACATTAATCAATGCAAACTACAAACAAATTCATAACCCAATATTGTGCTAAAATTCATCAATCTCATCAACACGGTAAAACTCAAATTTCTCTATGTACAAAGAAATGAACAAAAAATACTAACTGGGGAAGACTAGAGAATAAACAAGAAATACTAATCGTAAAAAACCTTGGCGCACTGAAATCTTAAAAACAAAAATCAGGAGCACACCTCGCTCCCTCGCCGGAGAATGATCAACAAAGACAGAGTTGCGGCCGGCCGGCTATTTTATAGAGGATGGAGGCTTTTAGTCCCGGTTGGAGGCTAAAAGATCATTTTAGCCCCGGTTCGTGGCCCGAACCAGGACCAAAGGTCAGGCACCGACAACTTTAGTCCCGGTTCGGGCCACGAACCGGGACTAAAACATGCAGTCATTTTTCAATTTGTTTCTTATTTCATTTACTAAAAAATATATTTCAATTAGTTTTTTCATTTACTATATGTGATAATAATATGATTGATGTTATGATTATTATTCTCAGACAAAAAATAAATATTTCAATTAGTTTTTTAGTTCATTTTACTAGCTAGATGTGCTAATATTAACATGTGTGTTGAGAACAATTTGAATACAACTCCATCACATAAGCATAATTTAATAATATAAGAGTGCATGCTCAATATCTTACATAATGGTTATAACAATACATTAAACATCACGATCTAGAACGGCAATAGTCTTCTTTTTCATGAATGTGCCTTGCTTATGATCACTACGTGCGTAAGGAGCATCCTCTTTAGCTAATAGAATGCTTGGGTCAACATTCACGGCGAATAGAGAAATTTCGTCAAACTTATCATAATCTTCCAACATGTCTGTTTTGCCCTCGATGCCGATGATGTTTCTTTTTCCTGAAAGGACTATGTGTCGCCTAGGCTCATCATTTGACTTGTCTGTTTGCTTCTTCGGTTTACTAGACATGTCCTTCGCCACATCCTTGGCTAGGACGAATGGTTTGTCTCTGTAACCAAGATTATTGAGGTCCAATGTTGCTATTCCATAATTGTCTTTTAACACCCCTCCTCCACTAAGCTTCACCCATTTGCACCGAAACAGCGGCACTTTCAATAACGGGCCATAGTCCAGTTCCCATATCTCCTCTATGTAACCATAATATGTGTCCTTGTTACCATTGCTGTCTAGGGCATCTACACGGACGCCACTATTTTGGTTAGTGCTCTTTTTATCTTGGGATACCGTATAGTATATATTCCCATTAATCTCATACCCTTGGAATGTCAACTGTAAAGGAGGGACCCCTGGCCAACCATGCTAGCTGTTCATGTATGTCCATATTGCGCATTTGATGTTTCCGCAACCAACCAGCGAAAGTATCAATGTGTTTACATGTAATCCAGGCCTCAGACTTCCCCGGGATTTCAGTGCGTAAAAGCTCCTTGTGTTCATCTATATAAGGACTAACCAAGGCTGATTGTTGTAGAACAGTGTAGTGTGCTCTGTTGAAAGAATTATCATCCCAATTACCAATAACCTTCTTTCCTATTGTTCCCTTTCCACCGAGTCTCCCCTCATGCCATGATTCAGGACACCAATCGGTTTGAGATCGTCGATGAAGTCAACACAAAACTCGATGATCTCCTCTGTTCCATAGCCCTTTGATATGCATCCTTCTGGTCGAGCATGGTTACGAACATATTTCTTTCGTACTCCCATTAACCTCTCAAAAGGGAACATATTGTGCAAGAAGACAGGACCCAGAATTTCAATCTCTTTGACAAGATGAACTAGTAGATGTGTCATAATGTTGAAGAATGACGGTGGAAATACCAACTCGAAGCTCACCAGCCATTGGGCTACATCAACCTGCAACTTCAGTATATTGACTGGATCGATTACCTTCTGAGAAATTGCGTTGAGGAATGCACATAGCTTTACGATAGCTAATCATAGATTCTCTGGCAGAGCTCCCCTCAATGCCACTGGAAGCAGCTGTGTCATGAGCACGTGGAAGTCGTGGAACTTCAGGTTTGTAAATTTCTTCTTTGGCATATTTATTATTCCCTTAATGTTCGAAGAGTATCCAGAGGGCACCTTGATACTATTGAGGCATTCAAACATGCTTTCCTTTTCTTCTTTGCTAAGAGTGAAGCTAGCAGGACTCAAGTAATTTCTCCCATTGTCCCTCTCTTCTGGATGTAGTACATGTCGTTCTTCCATATGTTGCAAATCCTGGCGTGATTCCAGTGTATCTTATGTCTTACCATAGGTGCCTAGAAAGGCTATCAAGTTGATGCAAAGATTCTTCGTCAGGTGCATGACATCAATTGCGTTGCGGACCTCCAATACTTTCCAATATGCTAGCTCCCAAAATATACTTATCTTCTTAAACATGGGTGCCATCCCATTACTATCATTTGGAACAGCAACGCTACCTGGCCTCTTTCCAAAAACAACTTTTAGATCTTTTACCATAGCAAATACGAACTTTCCATCACGATGCATAGGCTTGGGACGACGATCTGCCTCCCCTTTAAAATGCTTGCCTTTCTTTCTTAGCGGATGATTGATTGGAAGCTATCGACGATGGTCCATGTACACAACCTTGCGACAATGTCTCAAATAAATGCTTTCAGTATTATCTAAACAATGCATGCATGCCCTATATCCCTTGTTTGTCTGTCCTGATAGGTTACTAAGAGCCGGCCAGTCATTGACGATTACAAACAGCAATGCTCGTAGGTCAAATTCCTCTTGTTTGTGCTCATCCCATATACGTACACCATTTTCGCCCCACAGCTGTAAAATTTCCTCAACCAATGGCCTGAGATACACGTCAATGTCGTTGCCCGGTTGCTTTGGGCCTTGTATGAGAACAGGCATCATCATGAATTTTCTCTTCATGCAAAGCCATGGAGGATTGTACATACACAATGTCACGGGCCAAGTGCTATGGCTACTGCTCATTTCACCAAAAGGATTCATGCCGTCCGTACTCAAAGCAAACCTTATGTTCCTTGGATCTTCTACGAAGTCTTTGAATGTTCGGTCGATTTTTCTCCACTGGGACCCATCGGCAGGGTGCCTCAACTTTGAGTCTCGCTTGCGCTCTTCTTTGTGCCATCGCATCATCCGAGCATGCTCTTTGTTTCTGAAAAAACGCCTCAAGCGTGGTATTATAGGGGAATACCACATGACCTTGGCAGGAACTCTCTTTTTGATAGGCTCTCCCTCTACATCACCAGGGTCATCTTTTCTGATCTTGTACCGCAAGGCACAGCAAACCGAACATGTGTCCATTTTCTCGTACTCGGGATCACGATACAGGATGCAGTCATTCGAACATGCGTGTATCTTCTGCACCTCCAACCCCAGTGGGCAAATGAGTTTTTTTTGCTTCGTATGTTGTCGAGGGCAATTCGTTGTCCCTAGGAAGCATCTTCTTCACGATTTTTAGTAACTCACCAAAGCCCTTGTCCGATACACCATTTTTGGCCTTCCATTGCAGCAAATCCAATGTGTTCCCGAGTTTTTTGAGTCCCTCTTCACAACCCAGGTACAAAGGTTTGCGATGGTCCTCTAACATGCGCTGGAACTTCAACCTCTTCTTCTCAGTTTCGCTTGTGTCCTTTGCATCTTGCAACATCTGACCAAGATCATCTGCAGGCGCATCTTCTCCATCCTCTTCGTCAGCATCACCCATTGTAGAATCCGCAAAGGCAGGGTATTCAGCAAATCCGAGAATGTTGTCATCAATCTCATCTTCACCGTCTTCCAATATAACACCTCTTTCTCCGTGGCTGGTCCAACAACTGTAGCCAGGCATGAAACCGTGTCTAATCAAGTGGCTGTGAATGACCTTTCTTGAACTGTGCTCCTTCTGGTTCTTGCAGACCCCGCAGGGGCAACTCATGAAACCTTTTTTCTTGTTTTGCTATGCCACATCTAGAAAATGATGCATGCCTTGAAAGAAGTCACCTGAACATCTGTCGGCGTTATACATCCATTGCCGGTCCATCTGCAAGTTTAGGCAATTTTTTATAAGTAGTAGAAATAGTAAGTTTATTTTTGTAATAAATAAAAATTACCATCCTAATTCACTAAGCAATAAATAAAAATTACCATCCTATTTCAGTAAGCAATAAATGAAAATTACCATCCTAAATCACTAATCACTAACAAATTATAATCAAAGTGAGTAAAGTAACTAGCAAATTATAAATAACTAAGGTATAAATAACTAAAGTATAACTATGAATTAGGACAAATAACTAAAGTATTAATATGATTTAACTTAAGTATAAATATGAACTAAGTAATTAACTAAAGTATAAACATGAATTAACTAAAGTATCAATATGAATTAACTAAAGTATAAATATGAATTAACTAATTAACTAAAGTAAAAATATGAATTAACTAAAGTATAAATATGAACTAACTAATTAACTAAAGTATAAATATGAATAACTAAAGCTTAAATAACTAAAATATAAATATGAATTAGGATAAATAACTAAAGTATAAATATAAATTAAGAACTAAATTGTGCTAAAAAAACTCCCCCATCTCTCCATTCCACAAAAACTCAAACTTCTCTATGTATAAAGGATGAAACAAGAAATACTAACCGTGAAAGATGAGAGGATGAAGATATGCTCCTTTTAGACCACTTGGAGGAGCTAAATCTTCAAAATTCGAGAAAAATTGGGCATGACCTCCCCTAGCTCCGGCCGGCGCCATGCACGAGCTCTGTGTTCATGGCTCGGCCGGGCTGGGGGAGGAAGAGGATATTTGTAGGGGACCTTTTAGTCCGGGTTGGAGCCAACCCGGACTAAAAGGTCCCCTTTAGTCCCGGTTGGAGCCACCAACCGGGACTAGAGGGCGCACCCCCCTTTAGTCCCGGTTGGAACCACCAATCGGGACTAAAGCCCCCTCCCCCCGAGGCCCCCCCATTGGACCCAGGACTAAAGCTCCCTTTAGTCCCGGTGCCAAATATGGCTGGGACTAAGGGGGAGGAACCGAAGGTGGTTTCTCCAGTAGTGACAGGTGGGGCCGTGGGGCTGCATAGCGAGGCGCTTGCGGAGGGCGGCAGCAGGTTGCAGCGGCGCTGCTGTGCACTGCTCACAAGAGGCACAAACTACGCATGGGGCGCCGGGTTACAGAACTCGCGCATGAACGGCAAAACGGAAAGTCAACGAAACAAGGATCGTAATGGAGTGCTTACTTCATGCCAACGATGGACGACGGCGGCTCGTCGGTCGCGCTACGGCGGGGGCGGGCGACGAAGGACAGCGAGCAACTTGGCCGGCGCACGGTGCTAGCGGCGGCAGCGTCCAGCATAGCGGCGACGACGCGCTGGGTTAAAAAAATGCACTCTTGAGGGATTCCCAAACTTTGGGGCCTCCCTGCAAAGGAGTCTATGGTGCATCTTTTCCAGGAGAGAGGTGCTTCGTATATATAGGGAGAAAACCCACCATCTCTCCATCCATTAGTAATATGGGACTAATAGATTTAGATGGTTTAACTCTCCTCCAATGCCAATGGGCTTCAAAATTCCACTACCACTAGTTGGCTTGTGAAATTTGGCCCAACTAAGGAGGTGGAATGAATTTTCGGAATAAAGGCTGGCCCAAATAAATTATTATTTTTAGAATAATTAATTTTCTAGTAATAAATAATTCTGGAAAAGTCTAGAATTCATATTTAAACCATGAAAAATATTCCAAAAATTCCAAACATCATGGAAAAAATCCTAACCCTAAACCCTCCCTGGAAACTAGGCCGAGTTCGTGAAACCTCCCCGAAGTTGAAAATCGTCCGCTCTAGGTCCTTACTCCTTAGACTCACAATACCGGACACGCGGCCTCCCCGAGGCGTTACCACCACGGTTTTATCCGACTTGGCGCCACATCACCGACGCGTACACATACCCAGCATGGCCTGGGCCCACATGTCAGGATGGAGCTGATTAAAAAACTCGAGGCGCTAGATGTAGCCGGTGCTGAGGCGCTCGCCGCCGAGGCGGTGTACGGAAGCTTCGACGCTAGGCTTGTGGACGGAGGGCGCACACATGCGCGCACTCGCGAGCAACGTGGCGAACCTCCGGCCGCCGGGTGTGTGCGACGTCGTGGAGGAAGGCGAGCCAGGCTAAATCCTGTAGAAGAACTCCTCTGGCAACCTTGTTTGTCCGAGCTGAACAGTTATACGCTGTCGTTGTCGTCCAGGGAGTAGAGGTTGTTGGAATAAACCACGCCGTAGTGTGGCTGTGGCGTGTCTGTGTCGCGCGCGTGTGGCGTGCGCGTCGCGTGTGGCGTGCGTTGAGTCGGCGTCGCGTTCGTCGCGGGTGCACGGGCGTTCTTGACGCATAGGTGGTTAGGATTCGTGTCAGTCGAGTCGTGTAGGTTCAGGGTGTCCGTGGCGTCGTGTTGGTGCACGAGTTCGAGCTCGGGGCAGCGCCATGGATTGGATCGGGGTCGGAGCGCGTCGCGGGCGCGTTCCAGGCTGAGCACGGCGTGTTGGCGCGTGTGGGCCTGCAGGGGGGATCAGGCCGTTGTGGGATGGCGGCTGGAGCTTGGCTGGCGAACCAGAGGGGCCGGATGGCGCGGACGAGTTCGTTGCTCGACGTGTGGAGGAGTCTGGGTCTCCAGGGAGTGCGTGCGTGCGCCGGGTTCGCCATGAACGTGTGTGCGTGGGCGCCGAGCTCGCCGGGGTGCGTGTGTGCGCGTCGGCCTACAAATGGTCGTGTAATCCGTGTGTGTGACCTTGAGTCGAGTCCTTGAGTTCAATAGAGATCGCCAACATACAGGCTGTACGGCGGCCGGGGCGTTCATCTCAGTTCTGTGTGCGTGCACTGTTCATCTTCCACCTCCGTCCGGCGCGAGTGAAAGTGAGAACTGAGGGCTCAATTCCAACAGAGGTAGCCGAGGTCGGAGGAGTTCGTCGTCGTATAGAGCATCCACATCGACTCCCACATGAGTTCATCATTGAACAATCCAGACCACGTGTTCAGTAGGCCAACGATCACATGCAAATTTCATATGCGTGTAAGAGCAAACCAAACAAACCTTATAGCCGGAGTAAGACTGGTAGTAGGCGCCGATGTCACCGCCGACGGCCGACGAAGTCGCAGTATTTGCCCAGGTGCTCCACGGCGAACTCCTACTCGTGGGGAGGAACCGCGTAGGTCGGGTCGGCGGCTCTGAACACCATGCTCGCCGCGGTGAGCGCAGCCGCGGTCTCGCCTGCGACATCAGAACCTGGCGTCGACGCTGACACCGCGTACACGGATCACCGGTGCCCACCTCAGGCCGCTCCTAGCAGTGGTAGAGGAGTACACATGTGCACACTCATGGGCACGGCGGAGGTTGCTCGACGTCGTCGGGTAGTAGATGGATCTCGCAGTTGCTCCGGAGCGAGTCGTAGGCTGCCCGGAACAGTAAAGTTCACCCTGTCAAATTCACCCGCTGTCACTTCACCTCGACTCCATTCGCTCCACACGAACCTCGGACACCTCACCCTCTCCCCCTAGACCACTTCGCCCTGTTCCTCATCGACTCCATCACTGGGATTGAGAAATCCCGAGCCGCCATTGTTCCTCGGACAGAGCTCCGCTCAGCCAGCAATCCCCGGGCATCCATCCCATCAATGTTCGATTCCTCTCCCACACAGATGCTCCACCTACCTCTCTCCACACCCGAGCTACATACAAGCGCAGCCGAGCCTCCATCGTTGGGAATCGGCAAGCTTTCCGGCCGTTCAAACTCTCGTGGCCGCCATTTCGCAGGTGAACCGCCCCGGCCATCCTCGTCCTCAGCCGACCTCGCGAATGGGCTCATGGTGAGCTTCTGGTGCTCCCCTACCCCTTCTTCATCGCCGGCTACACCCTGCTAAGCCCAGCCAATGGGGAATGGATGGAGAGGGAGAGAGAGAGATGACGGCGGCGACGACGCGTTTTTAATCGGCTCCAAACTATGACATGTGGGCCCACGCCACGTTGGAAGGGGTACGTGTTGATGATGTGGCGCCAGCTTGGACAAAACCATAGTGGTAACGGCTCGAGGAGGTCGCGTGTCCGGTATTGCGAGACTGAGGAGCCAGAACAGATGGTTTTTGACTTCAGGGAGGTTTCGCGAACTCGACCTAGTAACTAGGGAGGTAAATAGGACTTTTTTCTTAGGACAACGCAGGCTCGATTACAGGTCAAAGGCTGGCCCAAATAAATTATTATTTTTGAAATAATTAATTTTTCTGGTAATAAATAATTCTAGAAAAGTCTAGAATTCATATTTAAACCATGAAAAATATTCCAAAAATTCCAAACATCATGGGAAAAATCCCAGAGATAGATTTGGACATGATGACCCAGATAAAATATTTGGAGCTCATGAAAAGATTTTTAGAAGCTTCCAAATATTGAATTTAGCTCTAAAAAATAGGAATAAATTCTAAAACAATCCGGAAAATTCCCAGCGAAGCCTATTCGAGAACCTATTCGGGTTTTTAAAACAAACTCATACAATAAATACTATACAGCTCAGCGTGAATGCAACACTCACTTTCTATTTAATTCTAACCAAATTTTAGGATTTATCGGAAATCCTCAGAAGGCCAAAAACTAGGGTGTGACAATCTGGCTTTCGGTAGCCATATAGGACCCCTTGTTAGGGTCTGCCAAAACGCACATCCACAGTCCACCGTCACCCCTGCATACCAAATGTGCGTCCAACGCCTCCATCCAGCCAACCGCCAGGCTGCACATCTGCTGGCATTGTCCAGCCAATGCCGCCCAGGAGTTCGTGGACAGACCCAGACCTCATCGCTGCCTCCTCTGCCTGGCTTTATCCTCCCCCTCCCATAAGGCCCCAAGCACACCGGATGATGTGCCCCTTCTTTCTCAAGTGTTCTGTTGTTGCTCTTGCTCTTGGGGTTGCTTTGTAGTTGCTCTTGCTCTGGCTTTGATCCACTGGTGCTCGAGCTCTCCTCTAATATTGCTCTAGTTTTGCTCTGCGATTCTGCATTATTGCTCTAGCTTTGATATTTATTGCTTACTTACACTTGTGTGAAGTGTTCACAAATCAAATTTGACAAGTAAAAGACCAACTGTCTAGATAGTAACAATCAGTTGTATCCATCTCGATCTCTTATATATCCAATATAAGAGATCCATCGGGTAAGACCCCAATTTTCCATTCTTAACAGTTTCCCCGCAAATTTGGATTTTTGCCGCCACTCTAAAAGCAAGCTTCACGTATTTACCATGTTAAAGGGAGGCTTATTGGAGGGCCTGCTTGAACTCTTGTAATAATAATTAAAAGAATTGTCATCAAGATATGTTGGCCCAACCACTTCTTACCTACTCCCTCCCCCAAAAGAAAAAGAAATAATTATAGGTTTGTTTAAAGTCATACTTTTTAAATTTTGGCATGTTTATTAAAACTTACAAATAGTTACGAGAACAAATAAATATCATTAGATTCATCATTAAATATATTTTTATAATATACCTAATTGGTATCCAAAATATTGACCGTTTTGTTAACATATTAAGTCAAAATGACTTACATTATGGGACGGAGAGGGGGCTATGTGCAGGCCCGGGTCTAGAGGGGCGACGGGTCCATAAACAAATGAAGGAATAACCCAGAAGGCTTTCAGCGTGACAGCATCGAAACCCTGCCGAGTCATGATTTTGATTGCCAACTGTTCACGAAATGAAACGTCGCGCCAATGACTCATGGTTGAAGAACACCAAACACCCAAACAATACGTTGTTTCTCTCATGTTGTGATTCTCGAACTTGCAACAGGTCACGACGTGCAGTGCGCACATGCCATTGCCCATCGCGGCACGGCATCATGCGCGGCAACTAATAGCAGCCGTCGGATATTTGTACCAGCAATCCACCTATGGTACACCTACGTGTACGTGGTTAATTCGTCAAAAAACTGGGTATGAGATAGACTACCTATAAACCAAACGCCCTGCAGTTTGCTGTTGAAAAGCCACCGCATACTAAATACATCACTTTGGTCAGTTTGGTGTCCAGCACAATATGTTTTTTTGCAAAAAAAAACACAAATACCACCTTCTATTTAGTTTTTTTATTCAAACCAGCAGAGACCCGATATGCTCTAAGCCGATTTGGTCTTGTTTTTACCAACATAGAGCCCACTAATTTTCATGATCGAAATAACATAACTCTAAATGTAAATCTAATAGTTTCAACATCCCACCAAAAGAATAGCTACTGCAAGCTTAGGCATGGTCAGACCAGTTTTCATTATATTCTTCCTCGTGACACTACCAGAAAACGAGCTATCCGTCACCCCTCATAGGTACCGGTTGCTTAGGGCCCAGTACCAATGCTTGCATTGGTACTGGGTCCAACGGATAGAAATTTTGCGAGCACATATACATTGGTACCGGTTGGTGCTACCAACCGGTACCTATGAGCCGGGGAGCCTTTGGTACCAGTTGGTGGCACCAACTGGTACCAAAGGGGCACTGCGTATATAGCCCCTTCTTACCCCCCTGCCCGAGCCATGGCTCATTTCTTCATCCTCCATTGAGCTCGGGTTGGGGGAGGTCATGCTCGATTTTTCTAGAACTTTTGGAGATTTTGCAATCCAAGCCCGCTAGAAGGTTATCAACTTCATCCTCTCTCTTTTGACCATTAGCAATGTCTATTTCATGCTCTATGTTTAGAGTAATTGAGTGTTTTGTGGAATGGATAGGAATAGGAGATTTTAGAATTATAGATCAATTTTATTATGATTTTATGGTAGAGGTGAACCATATAGATAGTTGTTGCATGTGTAGAGATGATGCTCAAGTTTTTTGGCATTATTTAGATTTTTCTGATTATTTGTAGAAACTTTAAATGATTATCATATTTAGGCTAATTATGATTTTTACATATTTTAAATGATATTAATTGTAAAGGCTTATCGGGAACTTTAGAATTATATCTTTTTAGAGGCTTCAAATGATGTTTTTATTTAGGGTTATTACGAATTTTAGATTTTTAGAGTCTATATATGATATTCATATTTATGCTTATTATGAATTTTAGAGATTATAGATGATATTCATATTGGGGCTGAATGTGACGGAACAGCCCTACTTAAACTGACTCAGGTGTGATCTGTAGTGTGAAACACTAACACGTCACACACCTGGGTCAGCATAAGTCCGGGGTTCCATCCATTGATCACTGTCAGCTGTCTCATCACAAATACTCAGGATCCCAACACCAGAGGAAGCATCACAGGTATTGCACCGGTAAATATGCAACACAGACAGGTAAGAGTTATACAAACCAGGGTATTTCAAACTTAAATATTACACACTGGTTCTAAGTTCAGCGATAGTTTAATAAGGTAATTAAACAACTAACATCAGACCATGTCGTGCCCTGACAGGTCTGAATCCACGGACCTCCTCGGCGCCAGCACAGCCTACTCCTCGGGCTCAACTGCAACAAGGGGTCAAAGAACCCTGAGTACAAAGGTACTCAGCGAGACTTACCCAACAACTATACTAAAGGAACACAAGGGCATGCACGGCTGTGAAGTTAAACAGAAGCAACAGACTCTAGCAAGGCACAGCTTATTAAGTTATTGTTCTAATTACTGAAATTTAGATTTACAAGATAGAAAACCTATTAGGCTAGGCGAGCCAACCAGTACTGCCAAACAGTAGGAAAGGTAAAGCATAAGAGCTGAACATTACATAAACAAGCAATAAATTATCTGTCTGGATCAAGCGTGTATCAAAACCGTGACACTCGGCGATTCGAATCGATTTCAACCCTGCAGGGGACAACCTGGAACACACGCCGCGTGCGTGCCCCCGGAAGGCCACACGAAGCTACCTTTCCTGCTGCGGCCACCATTGCTTGAACTGTGCCCACATAACCTGGGGTCGCATCCCCATTCCCTACACAGTGCCCGGGCAAAGGCATGTAGGTTACTGACTACGACCCCGCCAACATTCCTCGCCAGACACGGTGAGTCACAGTTCAACCGTTAGTACCACAGAAGTACATCAGTTTCTCGGCTCCCTATACCGGTATGTGCCCAGTACATTCAAAGCTTGACCACAGGCAGACCACAACAACTCCTATTCTTATCCAGTGGGCAGGACCAACTCAACTCACCAAAACATCCAACAAATGCCTTAATCATCAACCAAATGTCCTGCCCAACACTTTCAAAGACTTACTAACAGGTTTAGCTCTCTAAGCCAACTTTACCTAATGGCAGGTGATTAGGATAACACCGGATTTATTACTATTGTGAGCAGGTCTAAGCAACTCTACTCTATCTTTTTAAAAAGGTGGCAGAGATGCTCTAAACAAGGATGGATGATGCATCAAAATAGGATTCACTCTATCCTACTCTAATGCACAAACATGGGCTCAATCACCATAACAGTAATTAAGTTAGTATTGGGACGGGTATGCTCCGGGGCTTGCCTGGCTCACAGATCTCCGGCTCTGCAGCAACAGGGGCTTCTGGGGCTTGCGGAACGGCTTCGGTCTCCGCCTCGAACACCACCTCGCCCCCCTCCTGGACGTCATCGGGGACCTCCACCAACTCGGGCTGCAGCGGATCCTGGTCTACACGATATGTTGCAAAAACATGAAAGAATTAAATTAGAGACCCTCATTCCAACCTAAACTTGATAAAAACACCTATTTGGCATAAAGGAATTATTTAATGTATTTCAAGGATTATAAACAAGAGAATAACTAAATAAAAACCTATTTTCTAATTAATTAAACCCTTAAACCCAACCTAAAATCAAGGATAATAATTATAAAACATCTAATGCAATAAACAATAATCTAGATGCATAAAGAAAAATGCAACTATTTGCAACAAAATTTACTTTATTAATTTTAGAGCTTTCTACAAAAAGATATGCATTTCTAAATATTAATTATAATGAAATGCATTTCTAAAAACACTAAAAACCTGATAAAAACTAAATCCTCCCCATTTTACTGAAAACCCCCTAGCTAAACCTTTATTCAAACCCGCAGTCCATCCTTTCCTCTACTGGGCCGACCCGCGGGCCCGGCCCATTCTCCTTCTCTCTTCCCTTTTCCTTCTCCAGCCGCCGGCCCGGCCCACCAGCCCTCTCTCACTTAAACTGCCGGGCGGCCAACTGGGCCCGGCCCAACAGCGCTCGGCGGCGGCCGGCCCAGCCCAACGCCACTGTTCCCCCTCGTCCTCCACGCGTAGGCGCACGCCCGCGCGCGCTCGCACCTGGGCACGGCAAGGACCGGCCCTGCCGGCGGCCAACTCGCCGACGGCGAGGCCCAACCCCCACAAACCTTACGACCAACTGTTCTAGCCCTCCATGGATCCATCCCCGTCCGAAACCCACCCCGAGGCTGCCCGGAACTCCTCTGACAACCACTCGCGGCGGCGGCACATCCGCTCGGCGGCGAAACACCGAACAAGCTCAGGGGATGAAACCCCAGGGTAACAAATGGCACTGCAAGCTCTAGCACAACCTAGAACACCCCCAGCTCTCGCTAACGCTCACATTCGGAAGCTGCCCCCCTGATTCCTTCCTTGCGGCGACCGCGGACTTGCCGGCCGCCATGGCGGCGCGATCGCGTTCCGGCCGAGCTGGCCACGAACCAGGACAACAAGCCCCATGGTAAGCTTCACGGGGTTCTCGGACACACAGCCACGGGGTTAGAAAGAGACAACGACGGCCAGAAGGGGTTGCTCACCGTGGGCTTGCGGACGGCGGCAGCGGCGACGGTGGCTACTGCACGTTGGCGTCGACAAGAACGGACGGGGTGCAGGGCGGACAGCTAAGGTTCTCACAGGCTGGAGGAAAAGGACGGAGTGGCTGTGACGGCGGTGGAAAAGGCGGCGACGGCGCGGAGCGCTGGAGACGGTGACGGGCGGCGGGAAAAACAGAGAAGAGGGAGGAGCCTGGCTCGGTCGACCTTGTCCTGCCCACGGATGACGTCGAGGTCAACAGCAGCATGTCGTCTTGGTGTTGTCCTTTGCCCACACCGGCGCGTGGCACCGAGTGCGGCACGGCGGTAAGCAGGTGCATGGCACCGCCGTGCCGGCCGGCCCTGCCTGCCTCTATCTGTCTGAAAGTCCCCCAAAACCTCCTTCTTCCCTCTCAAATTACTTTCAAAATCCAAATACAAACTCTCTGTGATCCAAATACCAAAAGTGTAGCTCAACCTTGAGTCTCCCAAAACTCTTTAAGTCCTCAGAGCTCAAACTTAATGAATCAAAAGATTCGCAGCCCTGAACATCCACCATTCGGTAGATTAAAACTGAAACTCCCTTTGAAACTCGTCCAAACCAGCTGATTAATTACCCTCTTTCTTCGAATTTCAAATGTAAAACCTTGGAGCTCAAAACACGAAAATTGTAGCCCAAACATCAGGCTACAATTGCCTCAATATGACTTTGGTCTATTTCTCAATAGATCTTGAGATATGGACCACTGAACATCAGCCCCAAAATCTGACACTTGCTGAAACTCGTGAAAACCTGCAGATTCACACCAATTTTTCTCCACCTTTTGAATGTAAACTTTCCAAACTTCAAATATAAAAGTTGTAGCCTACATATAGACCTTCATTTTCTCTAATATGGCCTTGGGCTGATTCTGCTTGGATCAGAAGATAAACCGCACTGAATCTGCCCCTTTTCAACTGCTCGTTTTCAGAAAATATTCAGCCAAGTTATTCTTTGAAACAGCCACCATCAAGCCCCTTTTCCTCCATATTTCACATGTAAACTTTTGAAACTCCCAATGTAACTCTTGTTGCTGGTACATTAAGCTTCATTTTCTCTTATACACTTGTTTACTAATTTTGCTTAAATTGGAAGTTACAGGGTCCTGAATTTGGTCCAAAAGTTTCAAATCCAACATTCCTTCCAAACCTCCTTTTCGATTTAGCTTCCCTAATCACCAATTAATCCTTAATGACTTTGCAAGGTCATCCAAAATAGTATTCAGAAGCTTAATTTAACACAGGAGTGTTACACTAAATTTTTCGTTGTATTTTGTGAATAGATGAATCGACAATGGATGTACAACACGGATAGACGCTCATCTAACTTCATTAATGGCGTTCATCAACTCCTCGACGTGGCAGAGACTAACTCGTCCTTGGGTTTTATATGCTGTCCATGCAAGGTTTGTGAGAACAACAAGGATTATCACATCTCAAAGAAGGTGGTTCACATGCACTTGCAAAGGAATGGTTTCAAGCCTGGCTATATCTGTTGGACCAAACACGGTGAAGAGGGGATTCTATTAGAAAATGGTGATGAAGATGGTGATGACAACATCCCGGACTTTGCACAATATTGTGTCTTTGCAGATAATATTGCAATGGGCGAGGGTGAAGTAGTTGCAGAAGATGAGGATGATGATGCCTTAGGTGGCATGATTCGTGATGAAGAGAAAGACTGCGAAAGTGCGAAAGAGCGGGAGAAGATCAAGCATTTGTTGGAGGACCACAAAATATTGTTGTACCCAGATTGCAACAAGGACCAGAAAAAGTTGGGTACCACACTAGAACTGTTGCAGTGAAAGGCAACTAATGGCTTGTCTGACAAGGGCTTCGGAGAGTTATTGAAAATGATAAAGAAGATGCTTCCAGAGGGCAACACCTTACCTGAAAGAACATACGAGGCAAGAAAAATTGTTTGCCCTCTAGGACTAGAAGTAGAAAAGATACACGCATGCCCCAATGATTGTATCCTATATCGCGACAAGGTGTACGAATCTTTGGATGCCTATCCGGTTTGCAATTGTTTGCGGTATAAAATCAGGCGAGATGACCCTGGTGAAGTTGAGGGGGAGCCCCCTCAAGAAGAGAGTCCCTGTCAAGGTGATATGGTATTTTCCTATAATACCACGTCAGAAGCGTTTGTTTAGAAACAAAGAGCATGCTAAATTGATGCGGTGGCACAAAGACGATCGGAGGGAAGACAATATGTTGAGACACCCCGCTGATGGGTCCCAATGGAGAAATCAACAGAGCACAAGACAATAATATGCTCCCAAAATACACGGAAGTCTGACACCTGGATTACACGCCATCACATAGAAACTTTCTGTTGACACCAGATTTTCGCACCTGACATGCTGAGTCAGATGGTGACGTGGTGAGGTTGAGACTGTGCAGTGGGCCCGTTGAATGGTCAAACAGAAGATGACAGAGAAGGAAACCGATGCTGAAGAGGAGTCCGATGAAACAAGAAGTTCGATCTGATGATGGAAGAAGGGCGTGTCGGCTAAGAAGGAAGTGTATCAGATGCGGGGACTATTTCCTTTTCAGAAGGTGTATGGGAGTCCCGTTTTATGTTAAGCTTAGTTTACTTTGTTCGCAAGTTAGTCTGGTCCGATCAGGACTCTCCATGACCAGGGTATAAATATGAACCCTCGTCCATTGTAAAAACTATTCTCACAATCAATACAACCCGGCTTCACGCCAAAAACCCTAGTAGTAGTTACCGACGAAGCTCATTGGTGGACGGGCTGCATCAGTTCTGATCTCCGGCTTACCAGTAAGTTAGTCAATTTATCGAACTAGTATAGGCTTTGAATTGAGGCGCATCGCCCTTTCTCGTTTATACTGTTCAACCGATTTATCTCTAGATAAGCAAGATTGATATAGATTCCCTACGTCGGAGCTAGATTAATATTGATTATCCAACAGATTATCGTTTATCGGACTGCACTTTAAGTCTAGATTCCCTACGTCGGAGCTAGATATCAAGATTAGGCTAGATTCCCTACGTCGGAGCTAGAGTAATCTTGGTTACTAAAGGCAGTTTTTGCGGTTTGTTGGAGTTGCTAGATTGGTTTAGATCTACGCCATGTGAATCAATTCTACTTCTTCAACGGCTTTGAGCATTGGTCTTGGTCCGATTTAAGCAATATTTATCTTACAGCATCGTTCTAGGTCCGATCCTGCTTTGTGGTTTAATCTGGTTGTTCTTTGAGTATTGCACTGGTCTAGATTCCCTACGTCGGAGCTGGATCTTTGCAATACGATTAGATTAATCTTTGATTGTCATGTTTGGTTTAGATTCCCTACGTCGGAGCTAGATTCATCTTGATTAGTCAAAGGAAGCTTTGGTTATGCCTTATTGTTATTTGAATGTTAAGTGTGGTTTAGATTCCCTACGTCGGAGCTAGGTCATGCTTGATTATTTGGTAGCATATCTTAGAATCAGAACGATCATGTTAATGTTTTATCTGCTTATTTGCTTAATCTGGTCAACACCTGTGCGAGCATCTTGTTTAATTGACAGGTTGATGAGTTGAGTTTGACTATCTAGCTATCCGATCTGATCATAGTTGGAGAAATCTAGATTCCCTACGTCGGAGCTAGATTTCTCTGAAAAGGCTATAGTCCGATCGGCTGGTTAGATGGTCCGACAAGATGAGTCAAACTGGCAACTAGACAAGGTGGACAATGTATCGGCTTACACTTTGATTATTTGATATCTTGTTTCAAGACACAGCTGATCCATTACTTTACATATTGGCCTTGTTTTATGCTTTATTTTATTATTCAAAGGCTAATCTGTTATATCAATCAAGGTCCGATCCTAATTGGTCCGATTCTGAGGTCTGATTCGGTGTCTGATTGAGGTCCGATTACTCGGTTCGATTGACGTCATCAATGAAGTCCGATTTTGAGGTCCGATTGGTATCGGCCGACACGTGTCTGATTGGGTCTTGGCTAAAATTCGACGTTACTCCATCGTCTGAAATAGAGCCGGCACAATCAAAGAGTAATTTAACTATTTTATCTCCTTGTCAATTTCAGGTCAAATTGACTGGCACGCTGCGAACCTGAACTGGAGTGTGGGCTGGCACTGGAGCGAAGCAGATCTCCCTGGTCTTCGTGTGCTGCTCGCGGAGGATACGACCGCCCATTTTCTGCGTCAACACATTTTTGGCACGCTCGGTGGGACACGAGAAACAAATTCCAAGATGTCGTCGTCTGATGCTGAACAAGAAACTGCAGCAAGACTTGCTGCTGAAAAAGAAGCTGCTGAAAGGCCAAGAATGACAAGAACAAGACGCCTGAGGCGGCCATTCCAATTACAAAGGCCGATCTGTCTAAAGCTCAATTAGATGCAGTTCAGGCTCAGATTGATGCATTTGAGAAGCCCTGCCTTGGCCAATTTGGGCGTAATCGTTCAGGCCCTATACTCAAAGGTCCTCTCCCAGATCCAGAATTGATCAAGAAGACAACTGATGCTCGGGAGTACCAAGTCAACATGACAGAGATGATTCACCAGGCTGTTCATCATGCATTGATCAACCAGTCAGGCACTTTGGTGAATTCTTTGGATAATCTCATCAAGAAGGCGGTGGATGATGCTATTTGCTTGAAAGGTCCAGTGTTTATAGCAGATTCTGCAGGGGCATCAGGATCAGGGAAAGGCAAAGAAACTGAAGATAATGCAATGACCGTTGCTCCGCAGGTTCCAATTGCTCCACCACCTCCTATTGAACTGGCCAACGGTTTTCTGTTGATGGCCGATGGATCTATTGTCGGGCCACATGGTGAAAAATATGCTAGGACTCTGAGCGAACAAGAAAAGCAACCTGCAGCTGCAAGGCTACGTACAGAGGTTCCTTCACATCAGCGTATGGTCGGTGATTACAATAATTATATGATGGATATAGCTGATGGGATGCCAACTGGAAGTCAACAGTCCGATTGGTCACAGAAAATAGCCGAGGTGATCCAGAATCAATTCGGCTTGAAGCCTAAGGATGAAGCGAGGTTGTATCGGCACCCGTACCCGTCTTACTTTGATGCAGTGCCACTTCCTCCGTGATACAGAGTGCCGGATTTCTCCAAATTCTCCGGGCAGGATGATATGACCACTATTGAGCATGTCAGTCGATTCCTGGCTCAATGTGGTGAAGCTGCTTCAGAGGAGGGACTCAGGCTCAGATTTTTCCCTCTATCACTGTCAGGGCCGGCGTTTACCTGGTTTACGTCGTTGCCAGCAGGATCAGTCACAGGATGGTCCGATATGGAGAAGCAGTTTCATAAATACTTCTTTTCGGGTCTCAACGAGATGAAGATTTCCGATTTGATCGCTGTCAGGCAGAGAAACGATGAGACCGTCAAGGAGTATATTCAACGATTCCGTGATACCAGGAATCGGTGCTATAGTTTGAAACTATCTGATATGCAGTTGGCCGAGCTTGCATTCCAGGGTTTGCTCGCGCCGATCAAAGAAAAGTTTTCTGCTCAGGAGTTTGAGACGTTGGGACAACTGGTTCAGAAGGTGTCAGCCCATGAGGTCCGATATCAAGAGATGAAGCGTATAAAGTTTTCTAAACAAGTATCTTATCTCTCTGAATCTGAAGAGGAAGCTGATGTCAACATAGCTGAATGGACCAAATCCAAGAAGCCGGTATCACTCCCATGGATCAAGCAGAACCCTGAGAAGTTTGGATTTGATATAACTAAGGCCGATAAGATTTTTGATTTGCTGCTTAGTAAGAAGCTTATCCAGCTTTCTCCAAATCATTCTATTCCATCGGCCGATGAGTTGAAGAAACGCAAATATTGCAAATGGCATAACTCGACTTCTCATGAGACCAATGAATGCAAAGTGTTCAGAAGGGAGATCCAATTGGCTATAGAATCTGGCAAGATCAAGTTTGAAGATAACAAGAAAGCCATGAAGATCGACGGTCATCCCTTTCCTAATAACTTTGTTGATTTCTCCTTTTCTGTTAATATGGTTGATGCTGATGAAAAGGGGAAGTTTAAGGTGCTTACATCGGACCACGCCAAGAGTTCTGGTGCCGTTGATCCTGCAGTTCAAGTTACTGTTGAAGAGTTGCGGAGGAATCATCAGGCGTTTGGGCGAGAATCTAATGCTCCTGGTGGATATCGGCTGCGTGTAACTTCCCAGATGTTGATTAACAAGTACAAAAGGCAGCAGGCAGCAGCCCGAGCATGGGAAGAGCACGAGGAACGACGACGTCGGAGGCGCGAGTATCAAGCAAGGCGGCTTGATGAAGAGTTTGATGATCAGCGCCGACGTGATGACAGGTTCGATGGCCGACGCCAATATGATGAATGGTCCGATGGCCGACGCCGATATGATGACAGGACCGATGGCAGGCGTTGGTTTGATGATAGAATCGATGATCGTCATCAGTACGGTTATAGGTCCGATTGGCATATAGACGGGCGTCAAGGTTATAACCGGTATGATCAGGATGATGATCACTGGGGGTGTCCTTTCTTCGTATTCTGCTGGAACGAGAAGCTTAGACTGCCATCGAAAGCAGATTGTCCTGAATGCAGTTTCCAGTATGAAGAATACAGAGCTTCCAAGAGAGGTCGACGATCGGTTCATGAACGGATCGGCGCCAGGATTGACGATCATCATCGAGGAGATGAAGGCCGAGTTGATGCTCATGGCCATAAAAATATCGAAGGCCAGGTTGATGTTCTTGGCCCTGAAAAAATGGAAGAAAAGGCTCCAGTTCGGAATCGGATTAAAGAACCTCAAATGAAGCCTGGACAGTGGTGCCCATCAGGGATTTCTAGGTCCAAAAAGAGACGTGTTCAGAGGTTGCGCTATCATGAGCAGATTCAGGAGCAGGAATTGGCAAAAGAAAAGAAGACATGGCGCATCAAGATGGCCAATGATGATGAAGCAAGCACATCGGCCGCAATAAACATGGTTTTGATGTTGCCTTTTGATTTTGCTGCTCCTGATGAACAGGACAATGATGAGGTCGATTATGAACTAGAGGAAGCCGCCGCATGCTTGGTTCTTGATTCAGAGAAGGCTATCTTTGAGAAGCCAAATGCAAATGGATATCGGCACCTGAAAGCCTCTGTACATCAAGGGATACGTTGATGGGAAGCCGATGACCAAGATGCTGGTTGATGGAGGAGCTGCAGTCAATCTCATGCCTTATTCCACGTTCCGCAAATTGGGAAAAGGGATTGATGATCTGATCAAGACCAATATGACACTCAAGGACTTTGGCGGAAATGTTTCAGAGCCTCGGGGGGCAATTCATGTGGAATTGACCATCGGCAGTAAGACATTGCCGACTACTTTCTTTGTGATTGATGGCCAAGGTTCTTACAGCATGCTCCTCGGACGTGATTGGATCCATGCCAATTGCTGCATCCCATCCACAATGCATCAGTGTTTGATCCAATGGCAAGGCAATAATGTGGAGATCGTCCCAGCTGATGATTCGGTTAGCATTGCTACAGCTAAATCAACGATTTGGGAGTTCGAAGGAATTGAATGCCTATCAGGAAGAACATGGGATGGTGACTTTCTCAAGGTGTCCGATCAAGGACTACAGCCGATCCAAGCAGTCGGCTCTGAGACTTTGTTTTAAATGGATGATTGTATAGAAGATCTTGAAGACCGAAGTGAATTCGGCAAATTAGGGTTTGGATTTACGTCGGCCGATGAATTAGAAGAAATAGATATAGGATCTGGTGATAGATCAAGGCCGACGTATATCAGTGCTAAGTTGGATCCCGAGTATAAGCAAGAGTTAATAAAACTTTTAAAGGAATATTCTGATTGTTTTGCTTGGGAATATTATGAAATGCCAGGTTTAAGCCGTAATATTGTTGAACATCGGCTACCCATCAAACCAGGATATCGACCACACAAGCAGTATGCAAGAAGGTTCAAGACTGAGATGCATGAACCAATTAAGGCCAAAATAACGAAGCTATTTGAAGCTAAGTTTATCAGGCCATGTCGATACGCTAAGTGGGTATCAAATATAGTTCCTATTTATAAGAAAAATGGAAAGCTACGTGTTTGCATTGATTACAGGAACTTAAACAAGGCAACTCCGAAGGATGAGTATCCAATGCCGGTGGCCGATATGCTTGTTGACGCAGCGTCAGGCCATAAAGTGATGAGTTTCCTGGATGGTAATGCTGGTTATAATCAGATTTTCATGGCAGAAGAAGATATTCCCAAGACTGCATTCCAATGCCCAGGTGCTCTCGGTTTATATGAGTGGGTTGTTATGACTTTGGTTTGAAAAATGCCGGTGCTACTTATCAACGTGCTATGAATTATATTTTTCATAAGCTGATCGGCAGGATAGTTGAAATCTACATTGATGATGTTGTAGTCAAATCAAAAGGTTATCAAGATCATTTGGCCGATTTAAAGGAAACACTGGAGTGCACAAGGCAGCATGGATTGAAGATGAATCCGCT
>CM014277.1:18257325-18288619 GCA_004135705.1 Alloteropsis semialata
ATTACGATGAATGCTATTGCACATGGCTGTGCGCGTGCCACCAATATCCTCGACGCCGAGGAGGAGGCTGGTGGTGACGATGGCAGCCAATACCTGAATATGTCAGATGATGGCATTGAAGAACCTGCTGAAAATGTTCGGGCGGAGGAGGTACATATATATTATCAATATCGATGATATATATATATAAAAGCATGTGATCTTGATGCATTTCTTTCTCGTACTTGTAGCCCTCAGCCTCATAACCTTTAGGGTCGTCATCATCGAAAAGGACGAAACGTGACCCGACCAAAAAGTTAGAGGGCAGACTTATAATCACAGATATGGCAGAAGATGGTCGGCCAGTTGCGCCAGAAACAGCTGCTACTAAGATGGTAAATCAGTGTGGTGTTGTAGTTAGAGACCACGTGCCCATCAACTTGCAGAGGTGGAAATTCACCCATGAAGCAACTTATGTGCCTCAATCAGAGAAAAAAATGCCATGGGCAAGTTTGAAAGAGCGCTTCCAAGTGCCTGAAGGTTCAGAGGAGAGAGTGAAAAATTGGGCTCTAAAGATAATGGCTACTTTATTTCAAACTTGGAAGAAGAGCTTATACAGAAAATATGGCGAGAAGAACCTGACACCCAACTTCAACGATTACCCACAGCTCAAGGATCATTGGGATTCGTTCGTGCAGTACAGGCGATTGGAGTTAGGTGAAAAGAACTCTCGTCAAGCAAGGATCAATGCCGCGAAGAAATGTTACTTCCACTCTCTTGGACCAACTGGCTACAAGAAGAAAATTCCAATCTGGGACAAGATGGAAGAAGATTTGCTTGCCAGAGGAATCACGCCGGCGACAATCAATTGGCCAGAGCAATTGAGGCATTGGTATTACGCTCATGGGGGCACTCTACATCTCAATGATGGGTCACTTATATAAAACGATGTGATAAAAGAGGCGGCCGCTGGTATCCTTGGAGCACTTAAAGAGAAAGCCGATGGGAGATTCGTTCCCGATAGAGAAAATGACGAGCTAACAAGGGCTCTGGGGAATCCGAACATCTCGGACGAGCTAGAGGTGTCGGCGTGGTCCCATGGAAGGTTGCATTTTCAGCGGACAGTGACACCCACAAAAGTCGTACGCGCACCAAGGCCGCACAAGAGAGAAGAATTGAGAACTTGGAAAGAGAGGTTCAGCAAACAAAGGTCGGCATCGCAGATGAAGTATCTAGACAAATACAGACATTGCTGAGCCAAGGGCAGCCGGTGCCGGGAGGAATACTTCTACCCATCGGAGTTGGTGGTTCAGTTGGTGTTAGCCCGCCCTCCCAACGTCGCAGCAGTGTTGCTTCCACGGAGCTCCCACCTGCCGATGCCGGGGATGAGAGTGCAAGCTATCCAGTGGACGAAATCACTCTGCGTACGTCATGTGAGCTACATATACCATGCAGAAACTTATCCACTAAGGTGGCTTACAGTATGGCTTATTCGGTGGAGCAAGGGCAGACCATTCATGGGGCACAAATTCCAAGTGGCTACTGCAAGGTAAGGGTGGAGCAAATTTGTGAAGGACATGATGACTTGGAGCTCGACATCGAAGGTGGCGACGGAGAAAGGACGTTAGCGGATGCTGCCTACAGCAGTATCATTCTATGGAAGAAGCGTTACGTCAAATTTGCCAGTCAAGGGCCATCATCTACTCCACCTAGGGATCCCCCGCAACCGCCGTCACCTTCAAGAAGGGACGAGGATGAGCAAGAGCTGCCACCTCCAAGTAGGGATGATGCCGGCTCACACATGTCTCCTCATCCACCAGAACGGCATGCCTCAAAGCGCCAAGCTGCGCCCCCACGACGGACTACTCGCCAGAAAAAGCTATATCAAACGGTCGAAAAAGAGCCTACCGAAGAAGAAAGGATGGCCGCCATAAAGAAGAATTTACCTTACGACCAAACTGACGAGGAAACTGTTTTGGTGGTCAAAGCCCAGGTCAAAGAACATTTCAAACCAGATGAGCCAGAGAAGCCAGTAAAGATAGATCCAAAAGCGAAGAACTTTTTCGGATCAATGAGCACAGCGAATCAGAAGAGATTCTTAGTATCTGACTACGACCGACAGCTTGCAAAGTCTTATCAGCAACAAGTCAGTGAAGGCTCTGCTAACAAAACGGCCGCTGGTCAGCAGAAACAAGCCAGCAGTGGAGCCTCGGGGAAGAAGGCGGCCACTCCTAAGAAGAAACAAGTCGGTTAGAACTCTGCTAGGATGACACAAGCGCAGCAAAATGTTGACAACGAAGCACTTGCTGAGATGGTCGCGACAACGGGCCTCTCACCATCAGAACTTTTAGAGGGCGAAATTCCTAAGGCAACAGTGACACATTGGGAATTTCGATACGGCGAACCAATGGTGTTCCCATTTTCTGTGAAGCTATTTACCGCTCAAGCATACCAATTCCATACTTGGTACATGAAGGTGTCCAAACAGGGTAGACTGATGCTCAATGTTTTGATACAAGACGGTGATTACTTCCATGGGCTGGGTTTCTTAATTTTGGATTTCAAGGATGTGTATATGTTGTACCATCAAGATGCCATAGACCTCTCATTGATGAGCAGCTGAGTTGTGTAAGTTTGTTTCACTGATCTATTCTCGCAATACTTGCTGCCTTAATTACAATTTGCAATAATAACAATCTATTTTTGTCATGTAGGATGGAGATCCATACATGCCGTGAAAAATCGTACGATGATGTCGGCTTCATGGATCCATTGATGATAAATGCCGTACTTGTATCCGGTAAGCCACTACAGACGGTGGACAACATATACTTATACCTGGAGAGACAAAGAAGCTAGAATTACATTCTTCTGCCATACAATTTCAAGTGAGTACTTCTCTCTATATATGTATAACTTTAAGACTTTGTTCTCAATATATATATATATATACACACACAGCTTCCACTGGATACTCCTTGTGATCATCATAAACACCGGTCGTATTTTTGTCCTGGACTCAATGCGGAAACCACAAGAGGATTACCAACCAGTTTTAGACCTGATTGACATGGCATGGACACGTTTCCATGCAAATGTTCGAGGAAATTTCAAAGAAAAATTGGATGTGAAGATGGACTTTCCTGTATGTGGTTGAGTACCCGCATATCCCGTAAAATCACACTAATATATAGTTGTCATGTCTAACTTTATTCTTCTCCACTTTTAGTGTGCCAGACAGGAACAAGGGACGAATCTATGCGGATACTACGTCTGCCAGTGGATCCACACCTTTATTTCTCCAAAAAAAACCGACTAACGAAGAACTCATGGTATGAAATCAAACAATTCATACTTACATATGACTTGCTCTATAATGTGTATGATCTAGTGTTATCCAATGGATAATGAGTATAAAATGTTGTCATTTGTGATTAATGCAGAGGATGTTTTACCATGAAGAGCTCCCAATGAGAGAAAAAGCAAAAACTATTGCGGACCAACTATTTGGATTCATTATGGACCAAGTTATAAATCCAAATGGAGAGTACCACCATGACGGACGCGATATCTCTCAATATCGCTCCCTTTCCGCCCCTTCTTCCAGTTCTGCTCGTCAATTGTAAACAACTTGTGCATATGTAACTTCTGTAATATATATATACAATGTTTCCCTAAACGGTAAATGGTAGTCGTCCAGTCACCCCTCGAGTAGCGAGTAGACCGTGTAGACAGTGTGTACTCGGCGTGTACACGGGCAACACGGTTATGTACAGACAAGTAAAAAAGGCATGTTGATATGGCATAGACACATACAAATCAGTGAAGTACGTGTACAAGATCTCACATTAACACATTAGCATCGACAGAAACCTAATAATTCTTAGTTCTCAAAGTTAAATGATATCATTACATCATTAAATACCAAATACATAAGTTTAGACATAGTTTAACCTCCCGCCTATGGGCCACCATGGCCTAAACGACCCATTACACGGGCTACACGCTTAATAAAAATGTTTTCTCCCATTTTTTCTTGCCATTTACATCATGTACACGAGTTAGCCGTGTAATGGACCGTTTAGGCCCTAAACTGTACGGTAGACTGTCGAATAGCATGTACACGGCGTGTACACGGGCTACATGGCCGTTTACGGCAACAATGTATATATATATATCTGTGATAATTTCAATTGCGTGAAAGATTGTGTAAGACATATGACGCGTACTACACATGTACTTACATATGACGCGTACGTACACACGTAGATGAATTGCATCTAATAAACAAAAACATCAAACATTTAAAAAAAGAAAAAAACACCCTTTGGTACCGGATGGTAACACCAGCCGGTACCAAACGGCCTCCCCCTAGAATATGTGGGAGGGCCCTTTGATACCGGTTGGTGTTATCAACCGGTACCAATGGCTATATACACTGGTGGAGAAATGGGCTTCCATCCAAGGTGAAAAATTAGATTAGTACCGGTTGGAGGTTGGCCCATTACTAATGCCTGTGTTTCTACCGTACCGGGACCAATGGTTAGCTCGGGCGGAGCCATGTGCCCGGTACTAATGCTCACATATTAGTAGTGGGTACCCCTCAAAAAAAAAACATATTAGTAGTGGGTTGAGGCACCTCCCTGTACTAATGCTCTCCAGGCACATTAGTACCTGGCGGTGGCTCTACATGGTACTAATACTCCCTCTATTTCTTTTTATAAGGCGCACATACATATCAATGGTCAAACTTTACAACTATTGACCAATAATTTAGATAATAACCATTAGTTATTATAATATAAACTTGATACCGTTAGATTTGTAATCAAACATACTCTCAAATAATTATAAATTTATAATTACAAATAATATAATATAAAAAAATAAATGTTCAAATTGTATTTTGGGAGACCATGCTAACTTCTGTTGGCGTCCGTCAATTGACCTTGGCAACAATTTGTTCTTCTGTTGTTCTAGAAATCCTATCGGGCATTGGTTTGTTCTTCTCTTGATCTGGACATTGGATTGTTGTTACTATCGTTTTGCATAGTGACTTTTAGGTTGCCATGAAGCTTACTTCAGCTAGTCCAATGTTTAATCTCAGTTTACGGCTTTGTGCAGACTTTTCCAGTTTTTGCACCCAATGTGTAAACCACATTGCTCTGTTTTTTGAGGTTCTGTGTTTGAGATGTGAAATCCCTGGGGCATAATAACTTGTCTACCTGCACATATCTAGGATAGTACAACTTGGAAGTAAAGTAGCATAAACCGGAAGTAATTAATTCTCCTGGATGGCTGTGAAATCACCTCTTGCAACCTTGATTTATATGATACCTCTCTCAAAATCCAGTGAATTTTGCAACAAGTGATATGCCTTCTCTCTTCTTCAGTTCTTCAATATTCAGTAGTAGTCGCCGGTAGTTCTTTTGATTTGTGGATTGCAGATAGTAGTAGATGTGCTAGTTAGGAACATGTGTGATGCTCCTACCAAAGAACATTTTCTTAGAATTAACTCATTTCTGAACCTTGGATTTGAGATGCTGTAGATCTCTGCATGTTTCTTAATCTATGTGTGGTCTGCAGGAACTAATCCTCTTGATCAGTTAAAATTCCCTGCTAAAATTAATTTTTGCTAATTTGAATATAGTATAATTCATACAGCAACCATGGTTTATCCAGCTCTGAATCCTTGCTAGTGATTGGTAGCAATATTTGTAGGTAAATGATTGTAGCAGGGATTTGCAAAAAAAATAACGGCAATGATACTGTATACTTATAATTGCTTTTATAATTCTGTGCATTTGCTTGAAGTAAGTTCTCACTTCAGCCGTGTGCTCTACCCTGTTAGGATTTAGGATCAATGCACTCCTCTTCAGACGCCTGACAACATGTCGAATTGGTTAGCAAGAATCCTACTACTACTGCATGCTGTGCTAGTTACTCCATCACCTTTTGGTGCATGGATGGGTACTGGTCATTTAGAGTAGTGTACATGGAGCAGGAGAGCCTAATGAATCTGGTGCGGCTTTCTTTAGAATTTCAAAATATTGGGTCGATGTTCTCAGCTGCATACTTTGCTGATGATCCAGGCTAGAGAGATGCATCATTGTTATTGGTAAACTAAATTTAGACTGATTTGATGTGTTTTGCCGTAACATGTCTGTTTGATACCTAAATGTGTGCTATGAGCTAAATTAAATGTCATTTTTGTTGGTGGTAAAATAATTCATATTGACCTGTTCAGTAGTAGGATTGTTCTTCTGCATTTTGAGACTTGCAGCCTCTGCACCTATCTATAGTTCTATACTGCTAGTATACTCTGGTTATGATCTGAACCTGACATTTGCATGTCTATACTGCTAATAGAGTATCACTGCCGAAAGAATCATGAGGTGTTTTCATTTCTATTTTGCATGCGTCTCAGTTTTTGCAGAGCAGCTCGAGTAGCGTCTCGGTTCTTGTTTTTTTTCCAGAGCAGTTCAAGTAGCATCTCTTTTTTTTTTGGTCAAAGCTTTATTTTTCATGGTTGTTCGTCTTATTGCAGAAAAATAAGGAGATAGTTTGGTACAAGCACGAGATTATCATGTTTGTTTGCAACGTCTAGACTTTTCATGGTCATGGTGGTGCATGTTCAGCAGCAGGCATGTATATTCAGTAACGTAGCACCTGTCTTGCTTCATCCACAAGCAAGCATTGTTCGTGTATCTTTGTATGAATGGTTCTTAATCCTATTGTGCAATGACTTGATTCTGAGAGAGAATTTAATTTGTTCTTGTTAAATTTGCCTTCAGTACTATGCTTGTTAAGTGTGTGTAGAGAGAGAGAGGAGAGAGATGTTGCTTTATGCTAGTACTTTGAATATCTAAATACCCAGGATTATAGCCATTCCTTATCAAATGCAAATATATCCGGTAACAGAATTTTTAGCAAACAAGTACCACCACGTAAGGGCAATTACAGTGGTCGGACAACCGTCGTCTTTTTAAGGCCAGTTCAGCGCATGCATCCGACGTGGGCGTTTATTGAAGAAATAGAGCAGAGCCAGCGTCTCGTTCATCTACGGCAGCAGCATGTGTACGAGGAAGCCGCCGCTGCCTTTGCTCGCGATTCGACGCCATTGTTGCCCGATTGGAGCAAGTAGAGGCTGCCAGGAGCTTCACGTCACCGAGCCGCGTCCATTCCACCAGTCGGCGGCGGCGGCTCATCGCCCGAGGAGCCCCGCACCAAGAAGGCCGTGTCCCATCTCCGGCGTAAAATCCGGCCTCAACAGTACAGCCTCACCACGGGTAAGCATCTCGACTTGATCCCCTCGTCCTCCTCTCTTATTTGTTATTTCCCCACACCGGCCAAGCCCCTAGCTGCCCAGAGCTCCATCAATTTGGGCGTGTAGAGGCTCCATCCGCCATGGCCATGGAAGCTCTGCTCAAAAAAAAAAAAATGTAGCCAGCGCCCAGCCGCCCACCATCTCGAAGGAGACTGCTCCTGTGGGCGCAGTTTGCCGCCGCCGTCGAAGCAGACCCGGCTCCCATGGACGCAGCTTGATGCTGCATCAAAGCTGCTTTGCGTGTGGCACTGCTTCTCTCATTTTCTTTCTTTTTCATTTTCATCTTGGCCTGAGTGGACAAGGATCCATGTGCACAGGATGGAAACGAACGGACCAAGATACAGCACAAGGACTGCATGTCGTGGATAGTGGTTCAAAAATGAACAAATTGTGTTTAGTTTGTTTAAGTAGATATTTACAATTCACTTTATGTGTTCTCTCATACACTTTGTCTGAATATATATTATGCATTCTCTCATACACTTTATTTGAATATATATTATGCCTTCTCTCATGTGAGCTCTAAAAATGGCTACAAAGATCAAAATTATACTAGGTCCCCTTGGTTTCATGTGCCTATGGATGTATTTAATTTTTAGACAGACAAATAGACAATCAATTGTACAAGTTTGTCTCTTTGGCCATCTGCGTGTGACTTGACAAGTCAAATAGACAGCAACAGTCTAGACTGTTGTAGATGCCCTAATTAACAGAATATATATATGATCACGAACAGGGGGCCATGATGAGTTGCAACTTGCAAGTCCATAAGATGCGAATGTAAGTTCACGTGTTCAGAGAGGAAAACAAATTGTATGACCAGGAATGGCGAAAGCACATTCCAATAGCAAATTAAAGAAGGCGCCCAACAAGAACCAACCCTTCAAAAGGGACATCAGTTGAGAGAAACTGAGGTGCTTTAGTATGTAAACAAATTGCTAAGGTCGTCCTGCCATGAGTAAGCTACGACTTCTGCTGAACCCAGCTTGACTTTTAGCTGTCTTTTATTAATTAGGACATATGAGATCTACTACCAGTAATCATCCGATGAATCCTCCTTGTCGCAACCGTACCCTGTAAACAAAAACAAACAACAAACATAAGAGCTCACCTGACATATATATACGGATGGTCACGAATTGCTGGATAACCCAGCTCCTAGACTATATTGACCAAATGTCGCACACCTCTTACGAGAGTAAATAATCCATATTTATTGCTCCTCTATCGTAAAAAAAAACTGCTCTTTTAATTCTGACATAAGCCAAACTATTATAAATTTGACCAAATTTATAAACAAAATATCATTATTTATGATAAAAATTGGCATATTTTTGAAAATACATCTCATGACTCAAATGTTACCTAGTATTTGGTATCATAATAAGCATTGATATTTTTTTGTATCAATTTAGTCAAACTTAAAATTGTTTGACTTAGATCAAACATAAAAGAGCGCTTATTTTGGTAGAGTGCTATTCCTTTAGCTGAACTTATGATCATATTAAAAATTCACTAGCTCACATTTTGGCATGCTTTACTCTAACCACTATGCTGACAAGGATGAACTAGGTTTTCNGAAAGGCGAGTTGGCCTCGGCCGAGCGAAATTGGCCCAACTTTTAGACACAAGAACAAAAAAAGCACGAATCTTGAATATATCGGAACCATAAAAAATCGACTGAAATTGAGGGGCAAAAATAGCCTGCTACCAGGTTGAAATTCTGTTTGACAGTTATTGTGTCATGATCTGCAGCCGTTTGTACAATATAAGATCCCACATTACCGTACAATATAAGATCCCACATTACCGGTACCTCCCTCAAGTTTTATTTTTTAGATAACAAAAAAACAATTCCGAGTCCGTCCTCTCTAAGAAGCAACCGATATGTTCTTCAAGTTTTATATGCATTGTCACCTACACACCTAATCCATGCATTCGATTTCTGAATATTTTACGACGTGCACACATGGCTCATTGAAAAGGAAACTTGTGATTTTCGATTGGCACAAAGAAATGTGTTTTTCTTTTAGTCATTTGATTTGTTATCTTTTTAAAAATATTATTGAAAAGGTAATTTAAACTTTAGAGTAAATCTAAAATTTATGCAAAATAATCTAAGTAATCCTATTCAAATTACTCATCTATGCAATTATAAGACATAATATAAAAGTAGCAGTACTTTCCATAATTAAAAGTAACCTAAACTAATCTCCAAGTTCGTATCAAAAAAATATATATTCGTCATTGTTTAAGAAATTATCCAAAGTACATATATATACGATTTTAAAATATATTTTTTCTATTAGTGATAGTATAGAAAATATTAACTTAAAATATAAATGTATTCTAGAAGTATTGCAATTGATTTTCAAGTACAACACATAGCTCAAACAATGATTCATGTGTCAAACACGTATAGAGTTGCGATGCAAATTGAAAATATCTTATAAATTTGCATAAATAAGTGTATGGAGTAAGTGGTAAATAATATATACTATTATTATTTAATGGATGGAAGAGAGTAGAGAGTAGAGTAAGTGGTAAATAGTACTAATCACAATCAAAGGTAAGTATGTATATATGGGTTTTGCTAAGGTACTCCGAAATCAATACGGACCGTCCATTTAGGTAGATTAGATGACCTATTACCTCAGAGGAGGTAATAGATTAAATAATAATATATTATATCTAACTTCCATGCATGGTGGATGTAAGGTGTAGGATGTTTTTTTTTTTCACGTGAACATGACAACGGTGCGTGAGAGATTTTTTTGCCTAACTTGAACATGATAGGTCCGTTTTAGGTACATGGTTGTTTCTTTTTTTTTCTCACATTAACTATGATATTTGCATTATATCAACATATTATGAATTTTTTTGGTAACTTATCCATTGAACCAGCCTCGTGAATCGCACTGTAACATCCGATCCATAATTTTTGTATATGTTGTTTCTATAATTTTTTTTGGCGTGAGATCGAGATGCAATGGATTTTAAGTAAACCTGGAAAGTTTGGTACAACCTAACAAACATTGGTACAATTTTTGGGACGAGTGTTTCATGGAACCTGCATGCATGATTCATGTAAAGCCTGGGTTGCTTGATCAAAAGTAAGCGCATCTTTGTTGGACTTCATGCGTGATTTACAGATCTGGATGCATGCATGCATGTGCCGGTTAAAAGGAACCTAAAAATAACTATTTGATTGTTTTTCTCTAAAAAACGAAGGGTCTAGATCTATTTGAACTCTTACCTCCTAAGAAGTCATTTAGTGTACCATAGCATGGCCCTGTATGTATACTATTATTATATTTAAATATTTAATGGATGAAAGAGAGCAAGGTAAATAATTTTATTTATTAGCTTGGGCCCTATTTTCATACTTTATAATACTCATCTCTCTCAAAGATATTTTCCATTCATCTTCCGCTAGAATTTTTCGCTTTCAAGTATTTGAGGTTCATGCTATAGTAGATGAACGGCTAAGATGAGACTGAGGATCACCAAACATATATACATATTTGAGACCCACACATGTATATATGATTCACCTAAAACGTTGAATTAGTCTATGGTGAAAATTCGTTGATTGTTGAATGTTGTAATAAAATGCATGAATCAAGCGGGTGAGGGAGCAAGTCTCATCCATACGTACCGGCCCCCCATGAAATATGAATTTGACAACCCAAAATGTTGACATTTTTTGCAGATTCTTGAAGTGTAAAAAATTGTCGAAAGACGTCAACGGTGGAATGTTGGTAGGCTGCGATGGTTAGATTAATGAACCTAGTGAGCTCAAAAGATAGGACTCTATGACACATGAGAAACCTGCTCTCAAAATTACTAGGCGATGCGGGTCACGGGAGGACGGGTTAATGGACTTGGACTGGTTATTTCAGACAAAAAAAAGGGAGTTAGTTTGGTTTATTACAAGGGAAACCAGGTAAAAAGATGGACTCACTACGGGAAAACCATAATTTGCCGTGCGCCGAACGGTTTGCCGTGCGCGAAATATCGGGCGCACGGTAAACTCATTCTTTGCCGTGCGCTTTTTTGCGACGCACGGCAAACTCATTCTTTGCCGTGCGCTTTTTTTCGGCGCACGGCAAACTCATTCTTTGCCGTGCGCTTTTTCTCGACGCACGGCAAACTAAAGAATTTGCCGTGCGCTTTTTTGCGACGCACGGCAAACTAAAGAGTTTGCCGTGCGCTTTTTTGCGACGCACGGCAAACTAAAGAGTTTGCCGTGCGCTTTTTTATTTGCGCACGGCAAAGATTTTTTGAATCAAATCAAATTTGAACTAAAAGTGATTCAAATAATAGAATAAAATGAGTGGAAAAATGATATTCATGTTATTTAGCCCAATTTAAGACCTTTTTCATGAAATCAAAAGAAATTTTGAACATCTTGACCAGGAAACACGACCATGATCGTGTGTCCAAATGATTTAAAAATTCTAAAAAATGCAAATGAAGTTTGAAAATTATGAGATTTGTCAATATCTCATGATATCATATATGAAGGCTGTAGTAAAAATTTGAATGAGTTTTGAACATTTTGTCACGTATGATGCTTACAAATCGAAACATCTCCGATGAAATTTCATAGAGTTAAGAAGTATATGGTTAGATTTGTAGGTGACGTGACATTCAAATTGAGTTTTGACTTCAAAACTTTTTCTATAAGCAATAGACAACATAACTTATTTTGTGTTAATTTTCGGAAAATTTTCAAACTTGTTTGATAATTTTTATGAATTAAGTATAATTATAAAAAAAACTTTGCCGTGCGCCCTTTCTAAAACGCACGGCAAACAAAAACTTTGCCGTGCGCCCTTTCTAAAACGCACGGCAAACAAATTGGGCCAGCCGCGGCCCATTAACTCCGCCGGGAGTATTTAACACCCCCCCTCCCCTCCCGTCGCGCAGCCGCCTCCCTCCCTCCGCCTTCTCCCTCGCCCCCGTCGCCTCGCCTCTCTCCCCCTCAACCTCCCTCCCCCGTTCATCTCCCTCACCGCGGCAAGGACGGCGGCCTCCTTCTTCCCCCGGCCATCTCCCTCCACCTACCTCTCGCGGCTCCTCTCCTCCCCCCTCCGCTCGCCCCTCACCGGAATAGATGGACCGGTGAGGAGGAACGGCGGGGCGAGGAGCGGCGGCCGCGGCCAGCAGGCGTGGTGGCGGCGGAGGAGGGGCGTGGTGGCGGTGGAGCCTCCTCTCCTCCATTGCGGCGGCCACGGCCTCCTCTCCTCCGGCGCGGCGACGGCCGGAACGAGCAGGGAAGCAGTGGCGGGCGGCGGCGGAGGGCCTCGGCCTCCTCTCCTCCGGCGCGGCGGGTGGTCCTGGTGACGCTCCTCCTTCTCTCTTTCAGATCCGGCGACGGAGCAGAGGCAGCGGCGGGCGGAGGTGGTGGTGGACTGGTGGCCCGGTGGTGGAGGCGGCGGCGCGGCCTCGAGCTCCCTCCCCGGCGCGGCGGTGATGGCCTGGTGGTGGTGGCAGCGACGGCCGGAGCGAGCAGGGCAGCAGTGGCGGGTGGCGGCGGAGGGCAGCGGCGGCCGGCCGGTGGGCCCGCGGCGTGCGTGGTAGTGGCGGCGGCGGCGTAGTAGTGGCTGCGGCTGGGGGCTGCTTTTTTTTATTTTTTTAAAAAAAAAGTTTGCCGTGGGTTGGCTCTGGCGCACGGCAAAAGCTTCGCCGTGCGTCCCGACAGAAGGCTCACGGCAAATAGCTGTTTGCCGTGCAAATTATTGCCGTGCGACGTTTGCCGTGCGCAACGGCTAGATACGCACGGCAAAGCTTTTGCCGTGCGTCTATTGGGCTTTGCCGTGCGTCTGTGGCGCACGGCAAATAAGCGGTTTCCGGTAGTGCATCGGAGCCGTCTGCCAATTTGACGGGAAATCAGGAGCGAATCGGCGAAAAGAATGGAATGCGCCCCCGTGAAATTGACGCGGAGATCACGCGCGTTCCGAAACACGAGGGATCAGAGATCATTGGGTTTCCTCTGATCAATGTTCACGGATCAAACACGCATGACGGACTAGAAAATTTCAACTTTGTTACAATTGAAAAAAAAAGGAATAAAAATTTGATGTGCTTGTTTTGACTTTACTACAGTCAATGGGGGCCACGTCTGGACATTTTACATTTTTCGAAGTGGTACAACTACAAGAAGCCACACCCATCAACTAAAGACGGTGACCAGCATACAAATTTATACCTGCATGAGAATATCTTCTTCTTAACAAAATACCCGGGAGCTGTCTTACCCATGCAGGTCTGAGTTTTTTTTTTATTTTCGTGCAAATTTTTGCAGTATGCGTGTTATTACTGGCAAATAGCACGCTTCGCACATGTAAATATTATGTGAATATCTACAATAATAGGTGTTCTGGTTCATACCCGATCTCTAGTGTTCTTCGCCTCTGCTGTGGAACATTGGAACCTTGCACAAACGCCACTTGTTCGATTATATTTTATTCCAACACTGTTTGAACATTTCCACTGCAGCATTTTCTTCGCCGGTGTGTGGCAGCAGGGGAAGAGTGGCAGCTGGGTACCGAAGGCTGAGTGTCAATTATATTTGGGAAGATGATGTTTAATATTCTTTCGAGTGTTCTAGGGATATTTCTGTTCGGACCTTAAATGCACACTGCATATATTTTCTTCCAACACTGTTTAATTATAGATAAATTCTTTATGGTTAGATCGTGTAGCACAATTACCAACCCTGACATAGCATATATCACTAGCTTGCATTGGATTACCCATCGGCCATGGCAAGCATTTGGTGACCCTGCTGTATGCCTGTATATATGCCAGGAAATTCTTCTTCTGGGTCATATAGTCATTCCCTACAAAACTTTAACAGACAATATATCTCGGGATGGATTTTCTAGAAAACAAACACCAGCACGTGAAAGAAAATATATGATCACGAATAAGGGGGGCCAGTTCCCAGTCCTGAAGGTGTCCACTGAAACTCACTTGTTGGGGAAAAAACAAATGTACGATGATCGGCAAATTTAAGGAGAAAGCACATTCCAGCAGGAAATTAAAAGTTTGGCCAACAATAATCAAACATTATTAACATTAAGGACATCAGTTGAGACTCAAGAGGTGCTGCAAATATAAGTATGAAGTGAAATCGCTAAGGTCCCGCTGTAAGCTACTTCTGTTGAACCCATTGCCTTTCAACAGCAGTTTTTTTTTTGTTTTTGCAAATATGACACACGAGATGTATCACCAGTCGCTATCTGATGAATCTGTCTTGTCACAACCATATGCTGTAAAAAAAACACAACAAAAATATATCCGATGGTCATGAACTCATGTAATAATTTGAAAGCGAAAGGAGTGGGCTAACTATAAACGTAATTGACTGAGAGTTCTTGTTATCATCTGATACAAGCCATCTGGGGGTATAGCTTGACCATTTCCAGATTAAAGTGACCAAAACTGCACCCGCAAAAAAAATGTAACCAAAACTGAGGCTACCTCGCACACATCTGCCTCTTATGAGAGTAATTGAACAGTTAATAATATATTGTTGCCTTCAGTATGATCATATATATTGAAAATTCACCAGCTCATGTTGGCATGCTTTCCTATAACGTCATGTTGGCATGGATGAACTAGGCTTTAGGGGGCATCTCAGTACTCGAGTATTATTTTGGACACATCTAGTCCTAGTTAAGTGAAGTAATTACTATATATCAGAGAGTGGTCAAACAAGCAGTTTCCATCGGTATACTGCTGCACTTGTCTTAGGATTACTATCTCTGCGTTAGTATATGCATATATATATACTGCCACTGTTGTCGCCCTATCTGAAATGTTTACATCTGACCAGATTGTGTTGTCACTTTATCCTGCTAATGGGAGATAAGCGTGAACACTATGAGACCTATCTTCTGTATCTAAAGAAATACACAAGCATGAACGCTATGAGACCTAACTTCTGTAGTATCTAATTAATGAAATCCTTTGTTGCTGAATATCACTTTTCAGGTTCCTGCATGAACTGAGTAACTAGTTGAATCTTAAACTGCTGAACCATGTAATTTCGTTGCTGCATAAGTAATGAAGTCAGGGCATGACCCCATGGTGGAAAATCTAATTAATGAAAATATTGTGGATTTGGCATTTGTAATTTCCAAACTAACATGAATCACCATTTACTTTGTGAAAGTAATTGAAAGTTGTATATCACAAGCAAATGGAAGAAATATAGAATACTGATGAGTGATAAATAACTTACAGTCTGGTGGATAGAAGTTTTCTTCAATGTTAATTTGCTCAGGTGGTACTCCACAGGCCCTCAAGATCATTACAATTTTTTGAACAAGCATATTTTCATCACGGTATTTTATTTCAACTGCCTTAAGGTTTTTTGAGGCCAAGAAGTGTTCTGTTTGGCTGTTGTTTGCATCTCTTACAACCACGGCATCCTTTGTCTATAGGAAACAAAATGGTTTATCAAACTAATCAATAATACATAGTGAGTTAAAAAATAGCAGTTATCATACTTGGACAGTCTATACCTCGGAATACTCGAGTTGAAGGGTAAGATTCTCCAAAACTAGTGCGTGATGAAGAAAGTAACCTAGTGCATCAGAGTCAGCTGCAATACACCATTCGTTGAGTAACAATGCTTTTAGCTTGTTAAATGTAGTGCCTAACTTGCACGCCTTTCCAAAAATAAACTGGGACAATCACAACAACAACAAGACTGGATATTAGATAAAATAAAACTGAATAGTACTATTGGATCTTTCAAAGGTAATTAAAAAGCCTTAATGAATATGGAGAAGCAGAGGCAGGTTTACATATAACTCATACCATATTGTTTGCTGTTGACCTGACTGTTTTACTCAGCTTTAAACTTTTAGTCTTTTAAAATAAAAGGATCCTACTTATGAGAATAATCTGAAGAAAAAAGCACCAAGAATATAGACTTAAATTTTTTGTCATGATATACAAATGATACATGACACCACTATTTTAAAGGTAGTACAACCGTACCTTTTGTGGTAAACACTCAATGGAATGAAGGTAATTTATTTTGTTTTTGTTATTTGTAGGAAACTTCCTTTAGTTCATTTTTTGCCGTTTGCAGTAAGAGCAGCTATTGTAATTTACAGTCACTGCAACCAAGTGGACTCAAAATACAATTCTACACACCAGAAATTACTTTTATCGTCGTTTGGTTGCTTGCTATATATGTTTTAGCAACCCAAATTACATGCTTAAAGCTTGGTAATAACCTCCTGATATACCCAAAAGACAAAGAAGACTAAATTTACTCTGCATCAAAATTCATTTTACAATTTCGTTCTCATTTCATGAAGCAAGGGAATTTCATATAATGGAATGGTATACTGAAAGTGAAAGGCACTACATACGAAAATGCGATACTAAAAGTATCATATGTAACATTTAGCACTTGATATGCATCTAACCATAAGCACAGTAGGAGACTGCAAATTTAAATTAGAGATCGGGTCAAAAAAAATTAAATTAGAGAAGAGCAGTGCCATCTTAATTACCGCATTAGGATTGCTTGTCAGCTCCAAACTTGTAGCACCTGACAAGCTTTGAAGAAGCACACTGCTGCTTTCATCATTACTATAGCAATCACAAGAATTATCATGCCAACAATGATCCGAACACGCATCCCCAAGCTTCAGATGTGCTTGTACCAGCAACGGCATGTTCTCAAGAACAGGAACCCTGCCGGAAATGACCAAGAGCTCCAGCGAGACGAGGCGAGGCGCGGCGATGCGCGTGCGGTTCTTCCCATGGAAGTTGCACACAGTGATGCCTAGACGCCTCAACGACGGGGACACAATCCTCTCCACGTGAATCTTGCAGTTGCTCATCTCCAGATGCTCCAATGCCGGGCACCGTGAGAAGTCTAGAGAGGGGAACGTCATGGACACCTCATCGAGCTCCACCCTCGTGAGGAGGCGCGAGACGAGGGGCACTGTGGCGCTGCCGGCGAGCTGCAGCCGCCGGTGCAGGGTGCGGACGGAGACCCTGAGCTCCCGGGCCCGGCAGATCTCCAGCGCGTGGCGGATCCACAGCACGGCGAACCGCGCCAGCTCGTCGTCGCTGGTCCTCCTGTTGCGGTAACGGTAGCCGTACTCGTCGTAGTCCTCGTCGTCGTCAAGCTCGCCGCAGCAGATCTCGAACACGTCCGCGGGCGCGCCGCCGCGGAGGAGCAGGAGGTGGCTGACGAAGTTGTTGAGCGCCCACGCTGTCCATCCCTCTCCTGCGTCTCCACACGGCGGCGGGCGACGTGCACGGCGCGCGCCGACCTCCAGAGGTGGCGCCAGCGCCGGGCGAGCATGCTGGTCCGCACCGCCTCGTCCGAGGGCAGACCGGACAGGATGAGCGCGAGGACGTCGTCCGGCAAGGCGCTGATGCGGTCCTCGCCGCCCGCCGCGGCGGCGCCATTGCCGCGCCCATTGTTATTCTCTTTGTTCGTAGCCATCCCGTCCAACTGGCGGCGGCGGCGGCGGCGGCGCGCCATCTGATCGGGAACGTGGAGGGAGAAGGAACTATGAGCAGTGGAAATGGATGGGGAGCATGGACAATCGGAGGCGTCTGCCTATTTGACGGGAAATAAGGAGCGAATCGGCGAAATGAATGGAATGCGCCCCCGTGAAATTACGCGGAGATCACGCTCGTTCCGAAACACCAGGGATCAAATGACTGGGTTTCCTCGGATTACATACTGATCACAATGTTCAGGGATCAAACATGCATGACGGACTACAGGCAATGCTTCCCAAGAAAATGTCAACTTTATTACAATTCAAAAAAACGAATAAAAATATGATGACATGCTTGTTTTGACTTTAGTACTACCTCCGAATCGAAATATTTGTCGCCGTTGACTTTTCATCACAATTTTGACCATTCGTTTTATTCAAAATATTTTGTGTACATCATTTATGTTGTTTGTGATTTATTTTATCATTATTTGTACTTTAAGTGTGACTTCTCTTTTTGTATATTTGCATAATTTTTTTAATAAAATGAATGATCAAACGTTTTAGAAAAATTCAACGGCTACAAATATTTCGATACGGATGGAGTACTTTACTACAGTCGATGAGGGCCACTTCCGGACATTTTACAACCTTCAAAGTGGTACAGTAGCCACACCCATCAACTAAAGCAGGTGATCAGCATTAATGAGTATTTGTACCCCTATAAGGAGTTAGATGGCGAAACGTCCTTCGCACCGTCAAAGCCATTATATACCTCATCTTCGTTTCGCCAACTTTGCATAAGGTTTATCCGTTCAAACTATGGACAAAATAATCCTTCACTTCGTGCGATATCACTTCCTCCCTCGGCGCGCCTCCCCTACCACTTCTTGTTGACCCCATCCACTGAGGTTCGAACCACCACGTCACAAATGATCTCATGGAACCAAAAAAATGTGGTCATAAAATTTTTAAAATGAATGTTATAGATTAATAGCAAACCATTTTACGTATGTCTAGTACCTTATCTATTGTAGATTCAAAATATTTTTTCAAAAAAAATCTTGTTTGAGTTATTAATTGAACTATTTCTAGTTACGATGGGTTTTCAAAAATCTTAGAACTTTTTTTCATAGACGATATAAATCAACAGTTATCCCTTTCACTTTGATATGGCATCATATATAATAGACATAACTATTCTAGATTTGAAATGAAAATTATTTTTGAAAATTATATTTGAAATTTCACCTAACTTGTTTCCCCATAAGATTGTATCCAAAGATAATCAAATGTTTGGTGGCTGGGTACCAAAGGCTGACTGTCAATTATATTTGTGTTGACGACCAAAATTGGCAATTGCTTGTTAGTCTGGGAAAACCGGTGCCACCGGTTTCCTAAATCCAGTAGGACCGGATTTGGTGAGTGTCTCAAAATTTAAATTGGATTTCACCATTGCGTAGCTCTCGTCGAGACGATTGAAATTCATATATAGAACGTCCGATTTGGACTTCGGATGAGAGAGTTATGGCTTCAAGAAGATCAACACCCGGGAAAACCGGTCAGACCGGTTTCCAAAACCAGTTGGACCGGTTTTGGTCTGTGTAATCCGACCAGGAATTGTATTTTAGCACGAGATTTGTTAGGGTTTCGACTCCTAATGGGGCAAGACCTCCCCTTCCTATAAATATAAAGGGCCATGGCCGATTGAGGGATCATCCAATCGATCAAACACAATTTATCTTTATTTTGTCTCTACTTTTTGTTTCTTCAAACCCTAGCTTTTCCAATCTCTATACTTGCTGTTCCTCCTTCGTCTCTACGACGTTTGAGGGCGCCCTAACTGGTCTGCCGAGCTTAGGGCAATCCAAGGTGCGCACGCCCTGACGGGGTCCCTCCCGGGCGAGAGTTCATTGGTCTTCGGGGCAAAACCCTAGAAAAACCGGTTGTACCGGTTTCTCAAACTTGTGGTACCGGTTTCTGCGCAGCCAGGTCTGCGTGCTGCGTTTTCACGCACATGAGTGTTTGGCGCGACATGTTTTAGCGTCAACAATTCGGGAAGATGTTTAATATTCTTTCGAGTGTTCTAGGGATATTTCTGTTCAGACCTTAAATGCACACTGCATATATTTTCTTCCAACACTGTTTAATTATAGATAAATTCTTTATGGTTAGATCGTGTAGCACAATTACCAACCCTGACATAGCATATATCACTAGCTTGGATTACCCATCGGCCATGGCAAGCATTTGGTGACCCTGCTGTATATATGCCATGAAATTCTTCTTATGGGTCATAGTCATTCCCTACGAAACTTTAAGAGAAAAATATATCTCAGGATGGATTTTCTAGAAAGCAAACACCAGCACGTGAAAGAAAATATATGGTCATGAATAAGGGGGGGCATGAGGAGTTCCCATTCCAGAAGGTGTCCACTGAAACTCACTCGTTATTTGGGGGGGGACAAATGTACAATGATCGGCAAATTAAAGGAGAAAGCACATTCCAGCAGGAAATTAAAAGTTTGGCCAACAATAATCAAACATTATTAACATTAAGGACATCAGTTGAGTATGAGGTGCTGCAAATATAAGTATGAAGTGAAATTGCTAAGTCCCGCTGTAAGCTACTTCTGTTGAACCCAGCATGCCTTTCAACAGCAGTTTTTTTTTTGTTTTTGCAAATATGACACACGAAATGTATCACCAGTCGCTATCTGATGAATCTGTCTTGTCACAACCATATGCTGTAAAAAAACACAATAAAAATATATCCGATGGTCATGAGTTGCCGGACTTAACTCATGTAATTATTTGAAAGCGAAAGGAGTGGGCTAACTATAAACGTAATTGACTGAGAGTTCTTGTTATCATCTGATACAAGCCATCTGGGGGTATAGCTTGACCATTTCCAGATTAAAGTGACCAAATAAACTCACCCGCAAAAAAAGTGGCCAAAACTGAGGGTGCCTCGCACACATCTGCCTCTTATGAGAGTAATTGAACAGTTAATAATAATGTTGCCTTCAGTATGATCATATTGAAAATTCACCAGCTCATGTTGGCATTTGCTTTCCTATAACCATCATGTTGGCATGGATGAACTAGGCTTAGGGGGCAATCTCAGTACTCGAGTATTATTTTGTACACAACTAGTCCTAGTTAAGTGAAGTAATTACTATATATCAGAGAGTGGGCACGTAACGGATGAAGCCAACAAGCAGTTTCCATTGGTATACTGCTGCACTTGTCTTACAATTACTATCTCTGCATTAGTATATGCGCATATATATGCTGCCACTGTTGTCGCCCTATCTGAAATGTTTGCATATGACAAGATTGTGTTGTCACTTTATCGTGCTAACGGGTATAAGCATGACGTTGTGATAGCATCCACAGTCACAACAAAGTGAAATTGTGAGCAAAGTAGATAAGCGTGAACACTGTGAGACCTATCTTCTGTATCTAAAGAAATACACAAGCATGAACGCTATGAGACCTAACTTCTGTAGTATCTAGTTAATGGAATCCTTGGTTGCTGAATATCGCTTTTCAGGTTCCTGCGAGAACTGAGTAACGAGTTGAATCTTAAACTGCAGAACTATGTAATTTGTTGCTGCATAAGCAATGAAATCAGAACATGAGCCCGTGGTGGAAAAAATCTAATTAATGAAATATTGTGGATTTGGCATTTGTAATTTTCAAACTAACATGAATCACCGTTTACTTTGTGAAAGCAATTGAAATTTGTATATATAGAATCGCAACTCACAAGCAAATGGAAGAAATATAGAATACTGATGAGTGATAAATAACTTACAGTCTGGATAGAAGTTTTCTTCTATGTTAATATGCTCATGTGGTACTCCATAGGCCCTCAAGATCATTACAGCTTTTTTAACAAGCGTATTTTCATCATGGCATTTTATTTCAACTGCCTTGAGTTGTTTTGGGGCCAAGAAGTGTTCTGTTTGGCTGTTGTTTGCATCTCTTACAACCACGCCATCCTTTGTCCGTAGGAAACAAAATGGTCAGCTGAAATTAATCAGTAATACATAATGAGTTGGAAAAAATAGCAGATAACATACTTGGAAAGCAATTGAAATATAGAATCGCAACTCACAAGGAAATGGAAGAAATATAGAATACTGATGAGTGATAAATAACTTACAGTCAGGTGGCACTACCGGAAATCCTAAGTTTGCCGAGTGTCCCCATGTTTGCCGAGTGTTTTTTTCGGGCACTCGGCTTTTTTTGACACTCGGCAAAGGTACTGTTTGCCAAGTGCTTTATTTTGACACTCGGCAAAGTCATAATTCAAACCATATTTTGAAGTAGTAAATCAATTCAAATTAAAAAGTTTTGAACTACAAAGTTGTATAACTTCTCAGATGTACAACTTTTAGTTTGGTCATTTCTTCATTCGACAAATTCATATGAACATTATTCACAAAATCTATATCTCTCATAGAGTTTTCTGAAACTAGAAGAGAGATCTATAAGATTTGTGAACAATGTTACTCTCACTATGTCGGATGAACAAATGACATATATGAAAGTTGTAGATTTTCAAAAGTTATACAACTTTGTAGTTGAACTCTTTTTAATTTGAATTGGTTTTGCTAATAAAAAGTACATTTGTAGTTCTCAAAATTTGAAATTTGAGTTTTTTCAAACGACCTCGGATGAAGAAACAGTCAAAATGAGAGTTGTAGATCACAATAAGTTATGAAACTTTATAGTTGACAACTTTTTCATTTGAAATCATCTTGTCAACGAAAACTAAGTTCGAATGTTCTCAAATTTGAAATTCAAATTTCATAAATGACCCATGAAAATTGTAGATTTCAAAAAGTTATGAAACTTTGTAGTTGATAAATTTTTAATTTTAATTCGTTTAGGGCCTCAAACAAGTAATTTACACTCGGTTTAGTATAATATGGTAGAAATCAAAACAGCATCTAGTCAGGTAAGAGTGTGGTGCAGTGGTAGAGGAGGTCATGCATGAGGGAGAGGTTACGGGTTCGAATCCCACCGGACGTGTAGCGCGCGAGTTTTCCGTGAAAAATAGCTTGGATGGTTGGGGGCCTTCTCACATTGGAATAAAATTTTTTTGCTATTTTTTTGGGTTTTTTCGGTGCGCAGAGAAAAGGGCCTTTTGCCGAGTGCATTTTAGCACTCGGCAAAGCCTTTGCCGAGTGTCCGACAAAGGACACTCGGCAAAGGGGGTTTTGCCGTAGCCTCCTGTGTCGAGTGCCCTTTGCCGTGGGCGGCCCACAGCAAAAGCTTTGTCGTGGGCCAAAGGCCCTTTGCCGAGTGGATAGAAGTTTTCTTCTATGTTAATATGCTCAGGTGGTACTCCATAGGCCCTCAAGATCATTACAATTTTTTGAACAAGCATATTTTCATCACGGCATTTTATTTCAACTGCCTTAGGGTGTGTTTGGATGTAGATATTGAAGGGCTTGGCATTGAATTGAGTTGAATGCCAAAGCAGATTGGCATTGGAAATGAGTTACAATACCAAATCTGCTGTTTGGATTGAGTTGAATTTGCTAGTTGGAATCAACGAGGTGTCAAATGCCGATTCATTGTTTGGATCTGCACATGGTGGAATTGAAAATCACATGGCCGGCAACGGGGAAGAAGACAGGGGCCGGACGTTGGGAAGAAGAGAGGGGCCGGCGGCGGAGTCCGGTGAGGGAGAAGGTCTGCCGTACCTCCACCCCGCCGGATCTTGGAGCTCGAGGATGGAAGGGAGCTCGGCCACCGCCACCCCGCCGCAGACCGCCGCCCCGCCGCAGGCCGCCGCCTCACCGCAGACCGTCGCCCCCGTCGCTTCCGTAGACCGCCGCCGCCGCAGAACGCCGCCCCCGCCGGATCTTGGAGCAGCGGCGTCCGACCCGGCGAGGAGGAAGGGTCTGCCCGGCGGAGGGAGGGGCGGCTCGTTGCTGGAGGGAGGGGGAGGTGGCGCGGCTCGCCGTCCCATCGCCGGAGGGAGGGGGAGGCGGCGCGGCTCGTCGGCCCATCGACGGAGGGAGGGGAGGACGGGGCAGCTCTTCGCCGGAGGGAGGAAGAGGGCGGCGTGACTCGCCGGCCCATCGCCGGGGGGAGCAGAGAGAGAGAGAGAGATGCAAGCGGACGGAGAAGAAAAGAGAATGCCAGCCAATACAGACCCGTGGAGCTCGGTATTGACGGTGGGGAGATTTGCATAGGGTGATACCGGTTGGCATTGAGTTCCAATTCCAATTCCAAATTCTGGATCATCCAAACAGCTGGCATTGGGAGTTAACAATACCAATTCCGAATTCCGGCCTCCAATGCCAACATCCAAACGGGCACTTAAGGTTTTTTGAGGCCAAGAAGTGTTCTGTTTGGCTGTTGTTTGCATCTCTTACAACCACGGCATCCTTTGTCTGTAGGAAACAAAATGGTTTATCAAACTAATCAATAATACATAGTGAGTTAAAAAATAGCAGATATCATACTTGGACAGTCTATACCTCGGAATACTCAAGTTGAAGGGTAAGTTTCTCCAAAATTGGTGCATACCGAAGAAAATAACCGAGTGCATCAGAGTCAATCGCCATACACTACTCACTCATTGAGTAACAATGTTTTTAGCATGTTAAATGCAGTGCCAAACTTGCAAGCCTTTCTGAAAATAAACTGGGACAAGTAGAACGTCAACAAGACAAGATATTCGATAAAATAATATTTGAACTGTATTGGTGCTTTCAAAGTTAATTAAAAGACATAATTGATATGGAGAAGAGTCAGGTTCATATATAACTCATATCATGTTTGTTGCTATTGAACTAACTGCTTCGCTCAGCTTTAAATTTTTTTATCTTTCAAAATAAGAAATTCCTACTTAAGAGAATAATATGGACAAAAAAAGTCCCACAACGTAGCCACTGTTACAAAAAAAAAACGCTATTTAAAGGCAGCAGAACCTTTTTGGTATTTATTTTGTTTAATGTTATTTGTAGAAATACCATCTGGTTCATTTTAGTTTGTACACTACAGGATTCGCTGCCTTTGCCGCCCCTTTTGCACACGGCAAAGGCTTTGCTGTGTGCCACCCACGGCAAAAAGCACACGGCAAAGATTGGCCGGCAAAGGGGCCTTTGCCGTGGGCCTTCCTTCGGGCACACGGCAAAGGTTTGCCGTGTGTTAAATTGGCACACGGCAAATTTCCACCCTTTGCCGTGTGCCAAGGTTATAGCACATGGCAAAGGTTGGGTCTTTGCCGTGTGCCATTGCTATTGCACACGGCAAAGGCCCAGACTTTGCCGTGTGCCGTGGCCATTGCACAAAGCAAAGGGGCCTCCCCCTGTTTTTTTTATTTTTTTGGTAAATGAGACCCCAAATACAAATCACAGGCCACCATGTGCTTGCGACTGCAAAAAAGACAGCAAGATGGTTAGAAATTAATCAGAATTGAGCATTAGAATAAAGAAATGAATTCACGTACCCATCTAGCCGCGTACTTCTCGGTGTTAAGGTTGCCTTGATGGTGTGGTGCACCTGGCATCATCAAACGTCGCTCCCAGCAAGCGTTGTGGATCTCCTCCCATTCCTCCGCGAGCCACTTGTCCACGATCATTTCCCAGCACTGAATGTGCTGGGCGCACCACCAAGGAACCGCCTGCACATCATCAAGTACATGACATATAAAACTGAGCGTACTTAATCCTTAGTCATCAATCAATAGGACATCATCAAGTATATAAGATACTTACCTTCATGAATTGTTCCTTACTCAACTGCATGTTTCTGGCATCTTCTTTGCTAACTTTCACATTCTCGTATGTCCCATAGTAATACACGATGGCCTGGACGTGAGACTCGTAGTGCATATCGGTAACCAGTTTGTAACAGGCTTTGTGAGCCACCGCATTTGCCCTTTGCTCGTTGCCCTCCTCGCATCTGAAGAAATCCTGCACATAGATGTGATGTCATTATTTCAAGAATGTCAAATGAATGCGATGTATTGAGCAATGTAGTGCGAGGAAGACTTACCCACAGTTCGCCCACCACCCGCCCCGCCTTGTTGTTGAAAAACCTGCCTCCCCGATCTGTTTGATCGTTGACGGCGATGTAGTGCTCCCACGTATATGCCGGCTCAACTCGGCCGGCGTGCTGCACCAAGCCAGGGAAGTGTAACCTGCACAAAAGCCCCAGGATGCCATTGGGCAGGCAACCGTGAGCACCTGGAGCGATCACCCTCCAGTACCTGCATAGGTGATGAAGATAAATTAAATATATCAAAGAAAAAAGTAGTGAAAGCATGTAAAGTTACTTGCCTTTTCCCACAGGGTCAAATAATCGGCCGACTCTCTAAAGGTATCAGGCGCTCCGGAAGTTTCGAGGGGCCTCGCAGGTAGACATGCGCTCCTCCTCCTACCGCCTCCTCCTCACCCTCCTCCCCCTCCTCCTCACCCTCCCCCTGCTCCCTCCCCCCTGCTCCTCCTCCCCCACCCTGCTCCTCCTCCTCAGAGCCGTGCACAGAAGGAAGCTCCTCCTCCTCAAATGACTCCGAAACTGGTAACATTAGCGAGGGCCTCGCCTTCCTCCCCCTCCTCCCCTGTGTTGTGCCGGAGTCCTCAGATGCAGGTGCCGAGGAACTCGCTCCACCCTTGCCTCTCCCTCGACCCTTGGGTCTCCCTCGACCCTGGCCTCTCCCTCGACCCGTCCTGGAGTCCTCAGCGCCACCTCCAGCCGTCCCGGAGTCCTCAACTCTACCAGTAACTCTCTTATAAAGGGAGTTAACCGACCTCAAAGAGTTGCGTCCCACCATCTTTATTCAATCATCTGCATTTAAAAAGAGTAAGCCAATTAGTACATCAATTAGAAATTGATTAGATCAATTAGAAATTAATTAATACAACTAGTAAATAAATTAGTACAATTTGTAAATAAATTAGTACAACTAGTAAATTTAACATGGAATTACTTACATATGTTAAAAATAATCATCATGATCGGGATTAGCTACATCATAATCCTCATTATCACTATCACGCATTTCGATATAATCGGCGTCGTGTTCCAAAGGAGGAATGTTATCATCATCGCTGTCATTGCCTAAACGTAATCGCTCAAGTAATTTTAAGTCCATTACATTCTGAACCTCATCTCCGGCATCCTCGTCAACAAGCCTTTCATTGTCTACTTCCATTCTGATGGCTTCGGTTAAGTCTATCTCAAATCTCCCTTCTAGCCCATCTTCTTGAAAAAACTCTCCGTCATATGTGTTTGGGTCTAAGTTGTAATCTTCATTGTTTGGGACAGGTAGTTTACCGTGTGGCGATACTTTGTACACAACATCCCAACCCTTAAGATGCTCTTTGGTTTGGCACGGGTACGAGAGATAATAAACTTGGGTGGCCTGTTGAGCCACAATATAGACATCGTCGCCTGGGTACACGGACGACTGTTGAATTTCGACTAGCCCAAGATTTGGAGTCCGTCTCACTACTTGAGGATCAAACCAATGGCATTTGAATATGACAGGTTTGAGAGGTTTGGAACCATAGTATTCGAGTTCGTATATTTCTTCAATTCTTCCATAGTATTCGACCCCATCGTCTCCTGGCGTGAACACTCCAGTATTTGTGGTTCTTCGATTGGGCCGACTCTGATCGTGTCTTGTTGTGTGAAAGCCACGTCATAAGCGCCAAATGATCTGACCCTAAAGGCATAGCCATCGGCAACTTGTCTCAACTCGGGACTCATAGATGCATCAGTTTGGCCCTAGAAGTTCAAGCAGGATAATTCGTTATATGAAGTACGAGCTAAATTGTAATGTCATACTAAGTAGGCGCTAAATAGGACATTACCTTCTGTTTGAACCAAAAAATGAAATCGAGCATCCCATTTCCCGCACCATGTTTAAGAAGATTGTCATATTCCTGTAGGGTAGGTGGCCTTGATGGACGCTAGAATTGCAAATGAAATTTCCTGTACAAACACAAAACGATAGGGTTGGATGCAGAAGAGTGAATATTCGAGAACAAGTTCATTGAGAACTTACTGTATGTATGGCTCCACTTTGTCGAGGTTTTTCAAGACATATAGCATGATATTGCGCCACTCTTCAATATTCAAGGTCTTGGTGGTCGCATCACTTGCCTTTCCGAGTTGCCCCCGAAAAATACTGAGGTTCGATTCTTCTTCGCTGGCATTGTAACGAGAGGGTGGATTATGCACGCTAGGAAGGTTGTCAGAATAATATTTTGTTGTGAAGTTAGACACCTCCTCCAGAATGTATGCCTCGGCAATGGAAGCTTCAATTTTGCTTTTATTTTTACATTTAGTTCGAAGAACTTTTTGACATCTCTCAATAGAATAGCACCAACGGTTCTGCACAGGACCCCCCATTCATGCCTCATACGGGAGGTGCAAAATCATATGCTCCATCGGGTTGAAGAAGCCAGGTGGAAAGATCTTCTCCAACTTACAGAGCAACACAGGAGCCATTTTTTCCATGTCTGCAATCACGGACCGAGATAGCTCCTTAGCACAAAGCTGGCGGAAGAAATTGCTCAACTCTGCCAGCACTAGCCAGATATGCTCAGGGACATAGCCTCGAACCATCACCAGAAGAAGGCGCTCAAGCCATATGTGGTAGTCATGACTCTTGAGCCCGTTGATTCGCAGAGTAGATAAGTTCACTCCCCTCCTCAGATTCGCTGCATGCCCATCAGGAAACTTTAGCGTTTGGAACCATGCTAGTACTTCCCTCCTTTGGTCCCTCGTCAGAACGTAATCGTCCTTAGGCTTTTTCCATTGCTTGCCGCCTTTGGGAGGCGGTATGTCCATTTTTGGTCTATTGCATAACCTCGTTTGATCAACTCTAGCCTTCACATTGTCCTTTGTCTTATCGGCAATGTCCATGATTGTACCCCAAAGTGCCTCGCCAAGATTCTTCTCACTATGCATGACATCAATGTTATGTGGAAGAAGAATATCATCCATATAGGAGAGCCTCCACAAGCCTGACTTCTGAGTCCACGCATGTTCCACACCATATCCTACAAAACCTCCATCTTTTACATTGACCGCGAGAGCGTCTAACTGAGCACGAACCTCAGCACCAGTCATCATATCTGGTGCAGGATCGTTAACTATGACACCTTTCGTAAAGTTTCTGATGTCTTGTCTGAATGGATGTTCAAGAGGGAGGAATTGTCGATGTTTGTCGAACGAAGAATATTTGCCACCTTCCTTCAACCAAATGAACATCACAGCTGTCTTGCATACTGGGCATGGGAACTTCCCGTGAACAAACCAGCCGCAGAATAACCCATACGCTGGCATGTCATGCAGTGAGTATGCGTACCAAACATGCATTTTGAAGTTTGTCTTCGTAGCTCGGTCGTATGTCAGTACCCCTTCGTCCCAAGCACGGACCAAATCATCTATCAGAGGCTCCATGTACACACTCATATTATGCCCCAGATATCCAGGAATTATCAACGACAGGAATATTGTTCTATCGTTGAAAGAGAACGCCGGACGGGAGATTGAGGGGGATAACGAACATGGGCCAACAAGTGTATGGGGCAGCCATCATCCCATAAGGATTGAACCCATCTGTTGCCAGTGCAACACGTACATTACGAGCCTCGAGAGCTTTATCATGATGAATCGAATCGAAGTGCGTCCATGACTCACCATCGGATGGATGTACCAGCTTCTCGGGATTGTATCGACGTCCATTCTTGTGCCATGTCATCTGTTTCGCGGATTCCTCAGTCATGAAAAGCCGTTAGATCCTCGGCATGAAGGGAAGGTACCGTAAGATTTTCACGGGGACTGTGCTCTGCCTCTTATGACCATCACCTGAGTCTACTTCCAGGAACCTAGAGGATTTACAATTTGGACAGTACTTTGCTTATGCATGTTCTTTTCTAAACAAGATGCATCCCTTCGGGCAAGAATGAATCTGCTCATATGGCATCTTAAATCTGCTCATATGGCATCTTAAGTGCACGAAGGAGTTTCTTTGCCTCATACATGCTCTTTGGCAGAATGTGACCACCCGGAAGCAGGTTGCCAAAAACAGTCACCATAACATCGAAGGCGTCTCGACCTAGGTTAAATTGAGACTTTACGGCCATTAGGCGTGCAATAGCATCCAGCTGAGAAACAGTGGTATGTTCGTGAAGGGGTTGTTGTGCCGCAGCCAACATGTCATAATATGCCTTTGCGGTTGCCTCTGGCTCCTCTTCCCTGCGTTCTTCATCGATGTGTGCTTCATGATAGTCATCTAACATGTCTGCTACCCCGGCGTCAGCATCGTGCTCCTCGATGCGTTGTCTCATGACCTCGTCTCTTGCGCGATCGGCTGGCACATGATAGGTCCACCTGGTATGGTCCCTCGTAAATCTGTACTTGCAAAGATGCTGGGTCATGACCTGCTTTGTTTGTCGACGTGTGTTTCCACATTTGCTGCAGGGACACCAAGTGATAGACGCTCCTCTAACCTTTGCAAATGCTTGATCCAAGAAAGACTCGGTCTTCTTAATCCAATCCAAGGTCAAGTCACCCCCACGTGACCAGCCTATGTACATCCACTCACGGTCATCCATCCTTTAACATATCAACGAGTAATATAAAAAATCAATTACATCTACACGATGACTATAATGTCTAGTAGGTGAAGATATGTCCTAATCCCACTCGAAGATGCGTAGCTGGGGTTAGTTTGCATGCTCTACTCCGATTCGACAGAATTTCGGCAGCATCTCCCCGCTGTTCTCCAAATACACGTCCCGACAGGGAGATTGTGCATCCAGAAAACAACGGGGACATGATGCCGAAATTCTGTCTTGAATCGGACTGAGCATGCAAACTAACCTCACCTACGCATCCTCGGGCTGTCAAAAACGTGGACAATTCAAAACAGATAAGGTCATAGATATGCAAAGATCTGCATATTTCCAACCGTATCTCTTTCGAACGGGAGACGCCTAGGTTACGTAAACCACTAACACGCATGATAGAGAAAGAAGGATCTTTTATGTCTCACCTTGCTGTCCGCAAAGTGACGAGTCGAGCATGACTGTGAGGCGGGGCACGATGGGTCCTCCGAGGCAACGACCTCGACGGAGGGGAGCCTCTCCTGTAAAAAGAAAAAAAAGAAAAGTGTCAATAATTGTAAATTTCGGCAGCACCTCCCCTGCACTCGGAGGTTTTCAAAACCTGCAATAAGACAATGGCGCGATGGCCGACAACCACATAGAGAACGGCACGATGGCCGACAACCACAACCACATACATAAAGAATTATTCTAAGTCATTAGCTATCAAATTATCCAAGAAATAAAGTAAGAAATATTCTAAAACAATCTACGTAACTATATACGAAATTACCTAGCAATTCTAAGTAAAAAATATTCTAACTAAACTATATAGGAAATTACCTTAAAAATCAAACTAACCAAGGCATACAGGGGCTGAGGAGGAGCCGGTGCAGGGGCGGCGCGGG
>CM014277.1:18289619-18303965 GCA_004135705.1 Alloteropsis semialata
AAGGCTGGCCCCGTGTTGCTCTGTAAGTTGGAGAAGATCTTTCCACCCGGCTTCTTCAATCCGATGGAGCATATGATTTTGCACCTCCCGTATGAGGCACGAATGGGGGGCCTGTGCAGAACCGTTGGTGCTATTCAATTGAAAGATGTCAAAAGGTTCTTCGAACAAAATGTAAAAATAATTGCAAGATTGAAGCGTCCATTGCAGAGGCATACATTCTGGAGGAGGTCTCAAACTTTACATCAAAGTACTATGCTAACAACCTTCCTAACGTGTATAATCCATCTACTCGTTACAATTCTGGTGAAGTTGACACGACCCTCAGCATATTTCGAGGGCAACTCGGAAGTGCAAGTGAAGGCACACCCAAGACCTTGAAATACGAAGAGTGGCGCACTATCATGCTATATGTGTTGACCAACATTTCCGAAGTTGAGCCGTACATCCCGTAAGTTCTCAACAAACTTTTTCCATTACATAATCAGTATTCTGCATCCAACCCTCATTTTTCTCGTTGGTACAGGGAATTTATTCATCAATCCTGGCATCAATCAAGGCAACCTACCTCGGAGGAAGTAGATACCCTTCTTAGACAGGCCAATTTTATTTCTTTGTTCAAACATAAGGCCCAAACCGATGCGTCTATGAGTGCCGAGTTGAGACAAGTTGCCGTTGGTTGTGCCTATAGGGTGAAGTCATTTAGCTATTATGATGTGAATGGTTATCGTTTTCGCACAAAGAGCCATGAGCAGAAGATGGTCAATCAAAGGACCACAAATACCGGAGTTTGTACACCAGGCCTTGATGGGGTCGAGTATTATGGAATAATTGAAGAAATATACGAACTCGGTTTTGGTGGATGCAAACCTCTTAATCCTGTCATATTCAAATGCCATTGGTTTGATCCCTCCGTTGTGAGACGGACCCCTAACGTTGGGCTAGTCGAAATTCAACAATCATCCGTCTATGACGGAGAAGATGTATATATTGTGGTTCAACAGGCCACACAGGTTTATTACCTCTCGTATCCATGTACAACCGACAAGCGTCTTCAGGGTTGGGATGTTGTGTACAAGGTATTGCCACATGGTAAACTACCTATCCCAAACAATGAAGATTACAACTTCGATCCAAACACGTATGCCGGAGAGTTCTTCCAAGAAGATGGGCTAGAAGGGAGTTTTGTGATAGACTTAACCGAAGCGGAAGAAATGGAAGTGGAACAAATGAATGAACAAGTGGACGATGGAGATGTGGTTCTTAACGTGAAGGACGTGCAATTACTTGAAAAAATACATTTAGGCGTTGACAGTGATGATGATGAGATGGAAGGACCTGAGGAGCACGGGCATGAGGATCTCGAAATGCGTGATAGTGATGATGAGATGGAAGTAGAAAATCTCGATCATGATGATTATTTCTAATACATGTATGATCCTACCTATTTTATTATTTATAATACCATGTTAATTACTTTATACATTTTGCTCAATTTGCTAAATACCATGTTAATTATATTTTGCTTATTGTGCATCTCTTTCTAATTATGTTTATTTTCTCTTTTTCAATGCAGGTGACTGAGACAAGATGGTGGGTGGACTTAGGAACGTCAACTCGCTTTACCAGAGGCGGCCTGAGGGGTCTGGGAGCGGTGGAGGCAGGGGGCGAGGGAGCGGTGGAGGCAGGGGGCGAGGGAGCGGTAGACGCAAGGGTCGAGGGAAGGCCAAGGCACCGACCCCTGTAGCTTCGTCGTCGTCTTCGTCTGAGGACGAGGTTCCTCCCGCGGCGGTGGCGGAGGACGAGGTGGAGTCGTCGTCGGAGGAGGAGGGGAGGGAGGCGGGGGAGGGGTCCGCGGGGGGTTCCGCTTCCTCCAACAAAATATGGCAGCGAGGTCCCTCACAACTCCCGAAGCGGCCGATTCCTTTAGCACATCGTCCGATGATCCGACCGGTCGGTGCGAGGTAAGAAAATTTATATGTTATCATTTCATTTTTATTTATTATGTTGAAAACTCTATAGAAACTAACAATCTATCTTAATCACTTTGCAGGGGTTGGAAAGTGGTAGAGCCGGGTGCTTCTCACAGACGCAAGGACAACGGCATCCTGGGTCTTCTGTGCAGGGCAAACTACCCTGGCATAGTTAGGCACCATGGAGTCGAGGAGCCGGCGGAGTCGTTCGCCCGCTACTACGACGCCACTGACGACCTCGAGGATCGGGAGCACAGGCGCTTCCCCAACAAGGCGGAGCGGGTGCTTACCGAGCTGTGGGTAAGTGTTTCCCGCACTACACCTTTCAACACATACATATGCAGGATTTCTACATTTGTCACCACTACATCGCATATATATGCAGGATTTTTACAGATGCGATCAGGGACACGAGGTGGAAGCGGGTGAGCAGGCAAAGCTGGCGGCTCATAAACTTGTGAAGGATATGCACTACAAGGCACGCGTCCAGGCCGTCATTGACTTCTGGAAGGATAGAGGAATTAAGTACTCAAAAGAAGAAGCAAGAACCATCTACCTGACGCACGACCAATACCTCTTGGTAAATAAAAAACTTTAATTACGATTCCTTCAGTGATTGAGTACGTATAATCTAATCTTCTTATACTTGATCCCGTGTAGGCGATTCCGTGGTGGTGTGCCTCGCATCCCGAGGCTTGGGAGAGGATGGTGAACGAGTGGTGCTCCTCCGAGTGGATGGAGACACACTTGGCTGCCCGGGAGCGCCGTTTGCTGATGCCAGGTCCATCACACCATCAGGGCAGCCTTACCATCGACGAATATCGTGAAAGATGGGTACGACAATTCATTTTTTAATTCTAACGCTCAATTCTGCAAAATTTCTATTCATATTTTTTTTGTTTTTTGTAGTCGGCGTCACATGAAGGCGAGCAGCTGTCTGAGTTCCAGGCTATTGCCTTGTCCCACATGGGCAGGGCGACGTCCGACGTCCGGTACAACCCCGAAGCCGGGCCAGAGGCGTACAGCAATCCCATGGTCCACACCCGCCTCAGTACGTACTCGGAGATGGGGAAGCAAAAGCATGGGCCTGAGTGGGATCCGGCCGTCCAGCCGCTTGATGGAGAAGTCATCATGAGGATAGGATGAGGCAAGAGGCATGGGAGGTACGCCCTCAGCGACAGCATGCTCGACACGGCCACTACCCCCACATTCTCCCAGATCCGAGCTGGTAGCGCTAACCCGGACATACGCCAACCGCAAACCGCTAGCCAGTTTCATATGCAGACAATCCAGGTTATTACTACTTTATTACACTTTTGTTCATTTTTTCATACCTTTGGATTCTAACACTTTGATGGAATATTGCAGGCCCAGCTAGAAGAGGAGAGGAGGAGAAGGGAGGACCTGGAGGCCCGGCTAGATGCTGAGCGGCAGCGATCGGAGGAGAACGAGCGGCTCCGGTCGCAGTAGATGATGGAATGGTATAACTGGTTCAGTGGCATGGCAAGGAACATGGGGCAAAGTCCGCCACCGATGCAATTCGCCCCGCCAACGTTGGCACCTCCAGCATCTTCTCCTGTGAGTCACTTGACAGCTTTATAAATTCATTTGGACCAATGACAACCTTAGAAAACTTTGTTACACAACCATAGCTTAGAAAACTTAGCTCTAGTTTGTTTCTGTCCTAAAACTTGTGCAGAATTTTGCTGGATCGGCGGCGGCGTCGAACGAGCCTCCTGTGGACGAAGATCTGCCGACACGGCTAAGCCACAGACTGTTCGGCCCACCGTCACAGCCTCCTCAGTGATGCTCTTTATGCTTGTGAAGCCGCAGACTTTGGGATGAGAACGAATAAACCTTATTGTGCTTGTGGGTTGTGTTGTCGAACTATGTGTGATTGTGGATTTATGGTTGCGATACTATTTGTTATGGTTATTGTGGATTTATGGTTGCTATACTATTTGTTATGGTTATTGTGGAGATCTATGGTTGTGAGTTTGTGGTTGTGGATTTAATGTGTATTGTCGTCTATATGAACTGCCTGTAATGTCTGTAAAGTGGGGGCACGTTATACCAGACCAAACAAATGAAATAGGGGCAGTTATGGCACCTTTGCCGAGTGTACACTCGGCAAAGTGTGACTTCGCCGAGTGTTTTTTCCTAAACACTCGGCAAACAAGTGAAATCTGTTACTTTATGATCACTTTTGCCGAGTGTCAGCACAAGCACTCGGCAAACAGGTACCATTCTGGTACCTTATGGTCAATGTTTGCCAAGTGCCACGCGTAACACTCGGCAAATAGAAAGGCTTTGCCGAGTGTTTTGGAGGCACTCGGCAAAGCGTCGCTGCCACATCACCGTGACGTCAGCGCCTTTGCCGAGTGCCCGCGGCCCACACTCGGCAAAGGGCCGTCGTCCGCCGTCCTCCGCCATCGACGCCACGTGGGCGTGACATCATCTCTAACGCCCGCGCGCCGTCTGGGGACGTTAGACACTTTAATTCGCCGAGTGTGGCCCTGGACACTCGGCAAAGCCTTTGTCCGAGTGCCCGTAGGAAGACACTCGGCAAAGAGGCTCTTTGCCGACCAATACAGTGCTGAGTGCTCTTTGCCGAGTGTTACACTCGGCAAAGGCTTCACCGAGTGTTTTCGGGCCTTTGCCGAGTGTCTCAGACACTCGGCAAATGAGGGGTTTCCAGTAGTGACATGCGCACATCACAGTGTTCATGCATCAAACACCATAGGCAAAAAAAAATCAACTTTTTAGTTTTTATACTACTATTCAGAATGAATAAAAATATGATACCATGTATGTTTTGGGCGAAACTTGATTTTAGTTTTCTTTTAGCAGAAGGTAAATTATCAAATCTGCTGGTAGATTGAGTATCCCAGGAAACATATCCGCGTCTAGCAAATGCCGTCGAAGAGGCTGATGAACTTCACTGTGATTTTAGCAAATGTTGTGCTGCTTTTACAGGGAAAGGGTTTTCGTTACTGTATTGTTGCTGTAAATCTGAAGTGCAATCCAAAATGATGAAGACCACAAATCAGTACGTGTTGACTAGCTGCTAAGTCCCAACTAGTAGTTTATTTACACGAGAAGAGGCGGCGTAGTAGAAGACTGCAGACCACGAGAGCCGCCATGGACGGTTATCATTAATAAACTCCTCAATTAGCAACCTGATTAACATATGCATATCCAGCCAACATCCCCACCCCACATGTGCCTTCCCTGAATACCTCCCTGTCAATCCTTATACTAGCTAGTACCCAACCCATATAACTAGGGCCTGTTCAAATCCAGTGAGAAACTTTACGAAATTTACTGTAGCAATTTTAAACTGAAAATTAAGAGGATTAAATATGATCTAATTATAAAACTAATTACACGGATAGACAGGAAATCGCGAGACGAATCTATTAAGTCTAATTAATCCGTTATTAGAGATTGTTTACTGTAGCACGACAATGTCTAATCATGGTCTAATTAGGCTTAATAGATTCGTCTCACAATTTCACCCGGGGTTATGAAATGAGTTTTGTCAGTTATCCACATTTAATACTTAGTATCCGAACATTCAAATTTACTGTAGCAATGAAAAAAATTGGCGGACTAAACAGGGCCTATCACTAACTCATGACCATATTGTACCCGTGCAAAGATACATACATACATACATATACATATACATATATATATATATATATATATATATATATTTATATTTATATTTATATATATAACAAATCCATCACAGTTAATCAGCATCTTAAGATAACCCAACATGGCAGCTCCCTTCCTCGATCCTCTCCTCTAGCAGCCAGATCCACCTAGCGGCCTTGCAGGGGCTAAGACACATGCATGACTTGAGCAAATAAACCTTTGTGCTCTCGAGGAGTCAACGGTCAACACTATACCTCTGCAATGGCTGCAAGCCTGCATGAGCATAGGAGCTGTGGCGGTTTCACCTCAACGGTCAGCACCCGCCACCCATGAACCCTAGCTTGTCTGCCTACCACTAGCCACTACCTATAAATATACAGCCTCTCTGACAGTGATAGTTCGTAGAGTACTTATACCTAGCCATCTACTCTAGCTGCTATAGCTTGAGATCGAGTCAACGCCATGAATGCACGCACATACAAGGAAAGGCCGTATGGCGGCGGCGGTGAGGAGCCTGCTGTCGAGGACCCTGGACCGGCGGCGCGGCGGCAGCAAGTCCGCCGGAGCCGGGTGCTTCTCGGTGTACGTGGGGGCCGGGCGGGAGCGCTTCGTGGTGCCGGTGGAGCGCGCCAACCACCCGCTCTTCCGGCGGCTCCTGGACGACGCCGAGCTCGAGTACGGCTACGCGGCGCAGGGCCCGCTGGCGCTGCCCGACTGCGATGTCGCCGCGTTCCTCGACGTCCTGTGGCAGATCGAGCACGACGAGGAGGAGGAGGAGGGGGGGATCCCCGCCGCCGCGTTGTCGTCGCCGTCGTGCGGCTTGATGTTGCCGTGGAGCAGCGGCCGCGTGGCGGCAGGGTACCGGACGCTGAGCCCGGCGAGGTCATCTCTCCGTTGGTGGCCATGAGCACATGACTGGTGGGAAGGTCAGCTGAAGACGGACATGTTTTTAGAGTGGCTCAGGATGTTTGTTGTAAAACTCTAGAGTTTTTTTTATCTTTTCAGAATATCTGCAACTAATCACCTTAGCGAAGAATTACGTAGGAAATGGAACATGCCATTTGTCCCTACAAAATCAAGCCTGGCCCAACGATACCTACTCGGCCTACCAGCCTAAGAGCTCAATTTGGGCCAGGCTGGGAAAGTACACGGGGGCAAGAGAGGCGGCAAGGCCCACTTGCCACAAAAAAAAAAGCCCATGTATTGTTTTCAGTCACATCGATTTGCTGAAGACAATACATCTGATTTTCTGCAGTTTTTTTAAAAAGAAATATCTGACTTTCTGCGGTTGGTTCCTCTTTTCAAGGACATGACCTGCAAATGAACTGCAAAATGCAGATTGCATTTATCAAAACCTACCAGGATCAGCATTTTTGTTCTTCCAAGATAGATTCTGAAACACCTTTTAGTCGTTGATAATTGGGAATTTTGCCAGTGTAAACAACATTGGAACACGGTCATCAACATGTCAGTCTTAGGTAAGATCGTCTAGAATTGTTCATTCTTGAACAGGAAACTTTATTCAACTTTATTTCATAGTCAAAGCCATGCTGATATCCAAATTGAAGCAACCGTATACTCCGTATGTATAAATATAGTGCAGGGTCAATGTAGGCTTTGACCTTTGAATGTTAGTTGGAAGTAGACTTGTTCTCTCAAAAAAGTTCTTTGAACATGGACAAGTTCTAATGCATGATATAAAAAAAAAAAAAGCTTTATAGCAGCCGTTGGCCGTTGATCTTGACAGCAAACGGCGGTTTGCTATGGTTTCTCAGGAAAGGAATGCGGCAAAAGCACCTGCGTTCAGTTGCCCGGTCGCTGTTCTCGTGGTACTCGTTCGCATTACCTTGACAAGTTCTGAATAAATTATGAAAAGACCTTTTGACAGGACAGCACCACAAGCTGCTCTGCTTTCATTTTTTATCTGAACTTTTTTTTTTTTGGCTTTCAAGAAGCTGTTGTAGATCAGCTGATTTTCTGTGTTTGTTACTTGTAGGGAGCAATCCGTGTTTAACAAATATGTGTATGCACAAATAATATTTTAATTAATGTTAATTGGCAGTCATATATGATGATCAATTAGGGTTGATTTGCTCTTGAAAAAAAGAATAGAGCAAGCATGGTTGATCGGTCTTCAGTTGTTTGGGAAAAATCATGATATTTACGTGTGTGGCATCAACCTTTTGAATAGGCATTTCTTAGGACAGAAACAACTACATGTGACTATACGTGAGGAATAAAATATATATAGAAGCACCGCAAAATGCTCCATACACACATGCCTTTCTACTAGTCAAGTAGTTTGAAGTCCTCTTGCAGCCAGCAAGCTTTACTTGGTTAGCAAGGGACGAGAGATGTCATGTGCACTTAGCTCACAGCGGCGTACGTACACCAGTGATCTAATATTCAAGCATTTTTCATAAAAATGTCCAAGGCCGGGTTCATACACGGCTCTACCAACCGCAAATGCCAAACAACCCCTTGCAATGACCTTTTGCTAGCTTTTTGACAAATTGACTTCTTAACACATTCTAAATGTTGAATTCTGAAGCCTCCAACAAGGCCTGTGTACTGGTCTGGTCTCACCGGCCATCAAATTGGAACCTTCTACTTGGGGATCCTCAAATGAAAAGGATATGCAGTAAGTATGTAGCATCTGAAGAGAAGAGGTTGGTTGGTTGGGGTTTTAAGTAGAGGGGCTGCGTGTAAGCGATCCATTTAATAGTGATTGGTGCAGTGAGCATTAGCGTACGTGTAGCTTTAATCATCAAATAAACATCGCTGATAAGCAAGTAGACGTGGCACACCTGTAAGGGTCAGGCATTGTTGGGACATCATAGCCTCTTTTCTGGCTGTTCCATGTGGGCATAACTCATCCACCCATCTGGAGATAATGTACGTACACGCATATTAGTTAGAGATACAATTCACCATCCAAGGAATTATTTATATTATTAGAAGTTGTGGTTTGTCTCTGTCCCATTCACTGCTACAAAAACTACTTTTAGTTCCGGTTGGCAATGGCTTTAGTCTGGAGTTGCCAACCGGGACTATATACCTAGTCAGAACTAAAAGGTTCGATCCTTAGTCTCGGGTATTTAGCCGGGACTAAAGAGAAGTTTTTTGTCCCGGATAATTATACCACCCGGTACTAAAGAGATTTTCAGAAAAATAAAAAAAGTAGGAGCTCCAAAACTCCAGTCCAAAACCTACGATTTCTTCCCAATCAAAATCAAACAAATTTCTACATCACTTCTCAACTCCTCAAACTCACAGATTTCACATGAATCATAAAAAATCGCAATCACTGTATTGGTAACAATCACAGAAATCACGGTCACAAATTTCACAAATATCATATAATCACAAGAATCAACAACACAAATTTCACGAATAACATCACAAATTTCACGAATCACAAGAACCACAGCTGCAATCAATTAACCACAAATTTCACCAATCACAGACGCCCGCTTGTCCCTACCCGCACCCGGCCGCCGCCGTGCTAGCCTCCCGCTCGCNGCACCACACCACGGCAGCCGGCGGGTCCAGGCCAGCGGCTCGGCGCCCCGGCGGCCGGTGGTCTGGGCTGCTCGTTTGCGTGAAAGAGATGAGAGAGAGAGGATTTGTGGGGAGGGAGAGAGAAGAAGATAAGGCACCCGTATTGTGCGGTGGGATATAAAGAGATAGGGGATTCGGACACTTGGAAAAAATCTCGGAGCATAGGTTTTAGTCTCAATTTGTGGTACCCAGACTAAAGGTTGCTTATTAGTCTCGGGTGGAACCACCATCCGGGACTAAAAGGTAGGATGCATTTTAGTCTCGGGTGGAGCCACCACCCCGGACTAAAGACTTATCTGGCCTTCTAGCTTTTAGATCCGAGACTAATGCCACATTAGTCCCAGGCTCAAATCTGGCTGGGACTAAAGCCGGGGACCGAAAGTGGTTTTTCTACTGGTGTTTGGATCCGCATAAATTCCCATAATACTATATAGAATTTCCAATTTGATCTTCTTTTAGATGCTGATTTAATACCCAGTGCCAGCGATAGTTGGCATATACTGATATACATAGTACAATTTAATTTGTGTATATGAGAACAAACTATATCAATCTTTATCCAAAGAAACAATTTATAATTTGGTGGTATGTAGGAAAACGTGGAGGTTTAGGTTTTGAGCTTTATTTTGCTTTCTTTGTAGTGTATATCCTCTCTGTCCCATAAAGAGTGTACATTTAGAAGTTAGACCTTAGACGTAGGAATTAAAAAATAAAAAAAAAACTTTGTCAACTAAGGGCCTGTTCAGTTTAGAAAGTTGTCGAAAAAAAGTAGCCATTGAGAAGCGTGTTTGTGAGAGGGGGCACGGTTGTCAGCGTGAAAAAATTACCATTTTGAGTGGAAACTTTCTCAGCTAAACAGGCCCTAAGCTACGTTTATACTTGTGCATATCCAAGAAGCATAGCCATGATTAAGCAGAAGTACTGAAGACAAGCCCCACGAAGCTGTACTAAATTCCGTTTTAACAGTCCAGATCACGACATCCATCTGTGTAGCTCCTTCTGTTGCGTCTCTCTCTCAGCAGAGCAAGGCGCGCACTGCGCACACGCTGACACACGTGCCCTGCCCCAGCGCCGCCGGGCCCGCCCCGCCAGTCGCCACGCTGCGCGGCGCGGATGATTGGATATGAGTATATGACCTGCGGCCAACCGCGTCAGTTCCACCCGTTTGGTTACTAGCTAAAAAATTTCCCCTCAAGAAATCTTGCATGCATGTAAATGAAGTCTATTCACAAAATCTTTTCACACATGAGTGCAACTTTTCGAGACGAATCTAACGAGCCTAATTAATCCATGATTTGCTACAGTAATGCTACAGTACTCATCCTCTAATCGTGCGGTCAAAGCCCTCATTAGATTCGTCTCGCGATTTACACGGGGTTGTGGAGGTAGTTTTGTAAACTGACTTTATTTAATACCTCTAATTAGTGGTCAAAGCTGCATTTATTACGCTGCAAATTTTTTACGCCCTCTAACCAAACGCGGGGTTAATATGCAGCATCGATCAGAGCTAGGTGTGTAGGTGCCTGTTCATCGCGGGACATCCCGTTTCTCCCTGCGTTTTTCGTCCGTGTCGCATGTGTGGTTCGTTACCTGACCTTCTATTCTGGCTGCACCCAATCCATGTCCGTGCTAAGCTCTTACGGTGTTGGCCACCGCGCCATGCTGCCTCTCTGTTTTCTTTTTCTGAACGGACGGTGAAAGCTTACGTTTTCTGAATTTTTATTAGAAGAAGAGAGTTGACCCAGTTTATGAGGAAAACCGGGTCCGAAAACCATACAACTTCGGTCCAAAGACCGCACAACTCGAGAGGTATAACCCCCAAACAACTTAGGTCCATAGACCATACAACTTCGGTGGGTTGGATTGGGCCATCAACACGCACCGCTCTACTCAATTCAAACAACTTCTAAGTTCCCCTCATCTCAAAGCCGATCCACAACTCAAACTCAACTTAATGTGCTCGATCGGATTGGGACCTCGATCCGAGCCATCACGAACAACTCTACCCGATCGGATTGGGACATCGATCAGGCACCATACGACCACTGCCACAGACTGAATCCTCTCTTCTTCTTCTTCTTCTTCTTTCTTTTTTTTTCTTCACTACAGAAAGGAAAAACAACAACAACAAAAAACAAAAAGCGTTGGATTGGGCTAGCACCGACACGACCAACGCTAAGCGTGGCCGATCGCCGCCAAACCAACCAGTGAAGTCATCGACGCACTGCAATGTGATCGGTCCCAAACTCCTAATAGATAATATATAGGTGTGGGGGCGAGGGCAATGCTGTCGACGGTGTCCACGGTCCACCACGTCCCACAACGCAAAAAAAATGAGGTAACGGCAACGGTACGATACCAGCATCTTCACAAAGTTTTTGAAAAGTTTCGCAAAAATTATGCATTAAAAACATGTCTTCTCTCTCGTGGCATGCTTCTCAATGCAATTTTTGCAACTTTCGCGAACTAAACCAGGCCCAGAACGCGGCGCAACTCAGGTATAGTACATGCGTCCCTGCTTTTATTTTTTTCACACACTAAGGGCACCAGCAATGTGCTCTGAAACTAGGTAGTAAGCAATAAATGCTAGCTTATGACCTGATAGTAGCTATTGTGGAAGTGAGTAGTAACTATATATCAAGTATTAAGCTTACTACCTGTTAACAAAGAATAAAGTATTGCAACAAAAACTATTGTATCCTCTCTTTGCTTTTGTCTCCTATGTCAGACACCAGTGCACTGAAGGGAGGCCGGAAAAGGGTGGTTTTCTTAACGCGAGTGCGACCACCTTACTATCTACTCCAGTGAGTAACCATCGTAGAATTTAGCATAATTATTTACTTTTTTTTTGTCCCACTCTTCTTTACTGCTTTCAGCATATACATTGTTGATATCCTTAACAAAGGAAAGCTGCGTGCTAATTAAATCCGAAATGCTTGCGAAACACCGGCCATTTTTTCATTTGTCAGAAAATGGCCATGTTTAATTCCATAAGTTTTTCCTATTCATCACTATTCATCAAATATTAGGATACTAATTAAGGGTATTAAATGTAGATTAATGACGAATTAATTAGGCTTAACAGATTCGTCTCGTGATTTCCCGTCCATCCGTGTAATTAGTTTTATAATTAGATCATGTTTAGCCCTCGTAATCTTTGATTTAATTTTGCTACAGTAAATTTTCTAAACTTATCTTGCTGAATTAAACAGAACCTCAAACAGTGCAGACCCGATCTGCCGATCATGATCTATGACTACGGTGGAATGTGAGAGTACACACGGGACACGGATCCGTTACACGGCCGGCACACGTGTCACGTAGTAGGCACGTACTAGCATCCATCGAGCCAGGAGGACAGGACGGAGCACCACGAGTGACACGAGGCGAGGCTATCCCTCGAACCTACTAGTACTGGCAGCAGCGTAGGCGTAGCATTGCGAGTGAATTCGCGATGAGCGTGTTCGGATGGGATCAAAAAATTGATCTTTGCATTAAATACTACTTTGATCGTTAATTAAGGGTATTAAATAAAGTCAGTTTACAAAACTATCTCCACAACCTTCTGTCAAATTCGCGAGATGAATCTAATGAGGCATTTGACCACGCGATTAGAGAATGATTACTGTAGCATTACTGTAGCAAATCATAGATTAATTAGGTACGGTAGATTCGTCGAGCAAAGTTGCATTCATCTGTAAAAAGATTTTGTAAATAAACTTTATTTAGACCCTCATACATGCCACAGTAATCCGGGCCAATTTTTTTTCCCGGGCTGCCGAACACGTCGCTGACGAATTTCTCTGCCGCCGCTGTGCTGCTGTGCTGCACCGTCGTCCCCCGGCGCTTGTCCGTGTCGTGTCAGGTCCAATTGCGGTCAGGGTTCAGGAAACCAACGCGGGCGTACGTACGGGGTGGTGAGCTGGTCGCCGTGGGGAGGCACGGAGCCAGGTGGTGGGCCCAGCGCCAGTGATTGGGCAGGGGCGAAACGCACCTGAACCCACCCATCAGCTAGAACGGCAGAGGCTCCTGCCAGCTTAGGTCCTGTTTAGTTCTTTTAGCTTTTCAAACTTTAGAGCATTACAGAAAGTGTGTGTTAAAATTTGTAAAGTAGGGGGTGTTTAGTTGTTGTTATGCATAATGTTTTTTTTGCATTAGGTCGCGTGTCACATAGAGGAAAAAGTACATTGAGAAGCGCGCGTTATGGAAAATTTTAAATTCTGGTGGGAACTAAATACGGCCTAAGTTGAAGGGGGTGTTTAGTTGAAAGCTGCATTGGCAAGCGTAAAAGTAGAGAGAGGGCACGTTTTTCAATGCGTTACTTTATAACTTTTCAAACTAGTTGAAGGAGATGTTTAGTTCAAAAATTGCAACTTTTCAAACTAGTTGAAAAAATTGAAAGAAACTAAACAAGGCCTTAATCAAAGCGACAAAGCCTGCAACCCCTCGCTCTCCCAGTCCTGTGCTGTGGTGTGCTGTGATACCCCTTTATATTTCTTGGCCACATCGAGTAAAGGATTTAGCTTGCTGTGTGTCTATTTTACCTGAATCTTTTTTTAAATTAAAATTTTACCTGAATCTTTGTGGCTTCAAATCAAGTTGGCAGAAACTAAGAAATTAAGAGGTGGGCTGAGATTTAGACGCTATAGCAAAAGGGCACGACAAGGATGATTCGATGACTTATTCTTGGCCACATTACAATATATGGCTGATTTCATCCTTTTTCGATTCACTAGTAGAAAAATGACCTTTGGTTCGACACTTTAGTCCCGGTGAATATTGGACCCGGAACTAATGTGGGCATTAGTCCCGGGTCGAATGGCTAGAGAGGCTCAGTGGTTTTTAGTCCCGGGTTATAACTCAAAATTGACTTTAGTCCCGGGTGGTGGCTCCACCCGGGACAAATAGAATGTTTTAGTCCCGGGTGAAGCCACACACCGGGACTAAAAGCCAGCACCAACACCGGTGACCATGTTTTCTAGATTTTTCTAAGTGTCCAGAGCTCACCTCTCTCTCCTATATCTTCACCCTCTGCTTCAACCTTATCTTCCTCTCTCTCTCAGCCACAGAACCAGGAGACAGACCTCCCCCACTCAATTCTCTCTCATCTCTCTCATTCTCATGGACACCGGAGGGAGCAGGGCGAGCGGGC
>CM014277.1:18305099-18319337 GCA_004135705.1 Alloteropsis semialata
CGGAGAAGGTTTAGCCATTTCCGTATTTTTTTCTCAAAAAAATGCCCAGAAATTCAAATAAAGCATGGAAAATCATTAACGTTGTCGAAAAAAAGCCGAAACTCGTCCGGGGCAACTTATATGCGTTCTAACACCTATGAAAAATGATAGACCTTGTATATGAGCATACAAAGTTGTCTCGGTGCAGAAACGTGAAAGAATACGCTAAGTCCTATAGAAGTGTGTCGAGTATGTTTGAGATTGTGAACAATGTGCAGTACCGGGTTCTCAAAATGGCAGGATCTTTGTGCGATGGAGTCATGCATTGAAATAATGGCTCATGGAAAAAATCCAACAATTTTCGGAGAAGGTTTAGCCATTTCCGTATTTTTTTTGCAAAAAATGCCCAGAAATTCAAATAAAGCATGGAAAATCATTAACGTTGTCGAAAAAAGCCGAAACTCGTCCGGGGCAACTTATATGCGTCCTAACACCTATGAAAATGATAGACCTTGTATATGAGCATACAAAGTTGTCTCGGTGCAGAAACGTGAAAGAATACGCTAAGTCCTATAGAAGTGTGTCGAGTATGTTTGAGATTGTGAACAATGTGCAGTACCGGGTTCTCAAACTGACAAGATCTCTCTGCGATGGAGTTATGCATTGAAATAATGGCTCATGAAAAAAATCCAACAATTTTCGGAGAAGGTTTAGCCATTTCCGTATTTTTTTCTCAAAAAATGCCCAGAAATTCAAATAAAGCATGGAAAATCATTAACGTTGTCGAAAAAAGCCGAAACTCGTCCGGGGCAACTTATATGCGTCCTAACACCTATGAAAAATGATAGACCTTGTATATGAGCATACAAAGTTGTCTCGGTGCAGAAACGTGAAAGAATACGCTAAGTCCTATAGAAGTGTGTCGAGTATGTTTGAGATTGTGAACAATGTGCAGTACCGGGTTCTCAAACTGACAAGATCTCTCTGCGATGGAGTCATGCATTGAAATAATGGCTCATGGAAAAAATCCAACAATTTTCGGAGAAGGTTTAGCCATTTCCGTATTTTTTTCTCAAAAAAATGCCTAGAAATTCAAATAAAGCATGGAAAATCATTAACGTTGTCGAAAAAAGCCGAAACTCGTCCGGGGCAACTTATATGCGTCCTAACACCTATGAAAAATGATAGACCTTATATTTACCATAAAATTAGAAAATATGATGTTACATTAGCAATTGTTATGCAAAGACATGTTTTTCTATTATCTACTAAGTTGGAAAGAAACAAGTCATATGAAAAAAAAATCCAAGACATATAAATTAATATAAAACAAACACTACTAAATGAAATATCATGATTTTATAAAAATTTAGAAGAAAGAACCATCAAATTTGGAATTAGTATGAGGGAGAAACACCAGTTACAAATTTTAATGCCGGATTAAAAAGAGAAAGATGAAACATAAATGTATTAAAATAATGGCTCATGGAAATATAAATACTAATTGCTGAATATAAATACTAATTATTATAAAATATAAATACTAATTGTCGAATTATAATTATTACATAGAGGGAAGTAAATGTTGAAACATTACATAAAATTAATAATAGTACATAGAAGGTTTTAACATTACATAAAATTAATAATAGTACATAGAAGGTTGAATATTAAATAATGATTACAAAAATAATGGTGAAAATGGTGTTTGTGTCGGGTTGGGGAAGAAGGAGGGGAGGGGAGGCAGCACATATATGGGTGCGCCATTTTCACAGGCGGTTTTTAAGAAAAAACCGCCTGTGATAATGCATTTTCACAGCCGGTTTTTTAAAACCGGCTGTGAAAATGCATTATCACAGCCGGTTTTTCTTAAAAACCGCCTGTGAAAAAAGCCTGCAAATGTCAGGTTTTGTCAGATGAAAAACCGGCTGTGATAGGTGGTTTTCACAGCCGGTTTTTGAGCCGAACCGGCTGTGAAAACCGAGCCCTTTTCACAGCCGGTTCGGCTCAAAACCGGCTGTGAAAACCACCTATCACAGCCGGTTTTTCCTTTCCCAGCCGCAGCACTAGAAAAACCGACTGTGATAATATTTTCTGCGCCACTTTCAAAAAACCGGCTGTGAAAATAGTGACTTGAAAAATGGTTTCTGTAGTAGTGGTAAGGCACCCACCAGCAGGGGACACAGGTCAAAGTCTTTGTTGCAGAATCCAAACAAAAACTACATTTGTCCAGCTCCAGAAGTGTGCGAGAACATGGAATTGGACCTGTTAGTTGATTGCTTCCAAGGTGCAGAAACGATAGCTCTTGCAAGAGGCCTAATTCTTCAGGAATCTCTCCCGTGAGGTTGGTGAAACAAAGGGAAAGTTCAGTAAGACTGGTGAGATTGCTCAGAACAGATGGGATAGAGCCAACAATTGGATTTCCACCCAAGTAGGTATATGCAAGATTTGACAGGTGAGCCAACTGTTGGCGATCAAAATTGGCACAAGGACAGCAAGGCAGGAAGAACCGGTGGAACCGGATTTTCAAACCGGTGGAACCGGTTTGGTCCACTGTTACCCGTCTGACAGCCAGACCGGTGGAACCGGTTTTGGGAATCGGTGGAACCGGTTTTCCTCGAGTCCTAGTAGGATTGGACTCTTTTGTAGATCCGAGTTGTAATAGGACTTTCCTTGCGGGGTACGACCTCCCCACCCTATAAATATGAAGGGTCACGGCCGATTGAGGGTTATCCAATCGATCAAATCAATATACCTTTACTTTTTTGTCATTCTTCCAACCCTAGCTTTTCCAACCCTAACTCTGTTCGTTCTTCGTCTCTACGGCGTTTTACGGCGCTCTGAGTGGCCTGCCGATCTCAGAGAAACCCTAGGCGCGCCTGCCCTGACGGGGTCCCTCCCGGGCCGGCGATCTTAGGTCTACGCAGCAGATCCCGAGGAACCGGTTTCACCGGATCCTCAAACCGGTTTCACCGGTTTCGCCTGGGCCTGCTGCAGTTGATCGATCCGTTGCGGATCTCGCACGTTCTAGTGAAATCTCGGTGTGTTGACCAGATCAGGCGTCGACACATTTTTGGCGACTCCGCTGGGGAATCTGGAAATCTTGGTTTTAATAACCGATTATTCAAGCCCTAGCCAGATGGGATCTATCTCAGATCTTGACAAGGACAACATCGTTGTTCCCTCCATGGAGGAGATCAGCGAGGAAGAACGCCTGAAGTTTGAAGCGGCCCAAGAATTCTTCAAGGCTCAATTCTTGATGGGGCTCAAGAAGGATCGCCACGGCAAGGTGACAAGGACTCAAGACTTCACGATGCCGGCGTTCGTCATGAAGGATCAAAAGGTGGAAGAAATCCCTCCGGTAACTGCACATCCACTTGAACCTTCTACTTCTAATCCTGATAATGATCCTGTTGCTGCACTTCTACATACCGATGAAGTAGTTAGCACTCTTATGGACAGGATAGATAGAATTGAAAAGGATAGGTTGGTAGAATCTTCTTATTATTCACAAAATATACAACCTACCCAACATGAGAATATGCATGCTAGTGTGTCGGCTGCATCAGGAAAAGCACCTGAAAACCCTCTGTATGGTATGCCGGCAAATTTTTATCCAGGACAGGTACCGCCGCCAGCACATGTTTCGCTAGCCTCGGCGAAACCGGTTTCACCGGTTACAGAAACCGGTGGAACCGGTTCTGCTGCTCAGGCTGGACAGCAGCTTGTTCCACACGTCACAGCTCCTGTTTCGGTGGTCCCTAACCGAAATCCAGAGGCTGTTAATGGGTCTGCTTACATTAGAACACGTGCTTATACATCACCCCCTATACCTAATCAAAATATTAATTCTAGCGGGATTCCTAATGATGTATACGATCAGTATTTGCGGCAAAGTTCTTCTAGCATGCCTCATGTTGCTCCAGTACAAAATACAGCCACAGGGCAATCTGATCTAGCTCGTTCAAATTTATATGCTGAACTTTATAAAATGAAGGATGAGTTAGCTACTATGATGCAAGATAAGCTTGGCATTGATATGGGTAATTCTAGATTATATCAAAAACCATATTCTGCTAATTTTGATGCTGTAGCTTACCCCAATAATTGGCGTGTTCCTGATTTTGTTAAATTTAATGGTGATGATAATAAAACCACTTGGGAACACATTAGCCAATATATTGCTCAACTAGGAGAAGCTAGTTCTAATGATGCTTTGAAAGTTCGCTTATTTTCATTATCTTTGACTGGAACTGCTTTCTCTTGGTTTTCTTCATTAACTCCTGGCTCAATTAATTCATGGAATCAATTAGAGCAAAAATTTCATGATCATTTTTATAGTGGGAGTACTCAATTGAAATTGACAGATTTAACATCGGTTAAGCAACAAAGAGATGAATCTGTTGTTGATTATTTTAAACGATTCAAAGAGACTAGAAACCGATGCTTTAATTTGTCACTTTCTGAAAGGGATCTTGCTGATATTTCTTTTAATGGTTTAAGATCCTCTATTAGAGAAAAGATAGAAGGCTTTGAACACTTTTCGGTTAATCAAGTACAAATAAGAGCTTTAGCTACTGAAAACCGAATTAAAAATAGCAAGGATACATATAAAACTCATCGTTCTAATGTTCATCTTGTTGCTTATGATTCTAGTAGTTCGGACGATGATGAAGATGTGTATGTTGCTGAACTTGTATGGCCTTCTAAGAATAAATCGTACACTTGTCCATCTCTTAAGCCAATTCAAAAGAATCGGAAAGAAGAAGTGCGATTTACTTTTGATGTTTCCAAGTGTGATCGTATTTTTGATGAATTGTTAAAGAATGGAAACATTAAAATGTCTCATACTATTTCTCCACTTGAAGAACTCAAAAGGCGGGCATATTGCAAGTTGCATAATTCTTTTTCACATGCTACTAATGATTGCAATGTTTTCCGTCGACAGGTGCAATCGGCCTTAAATGAAGGACGTTTGACACTACATGAGATGCAGGTGGATAAAGAGCCTTTCCCTGTCAACACCCTTGAGATGCAAGCTCCTAAAGTTCTGATTCGGCCGCATCAAGTCGAATCGACCAAAGGAAAAAATGTTGTTATAGGTGATGAGAAACCAAAACCTGAAAATGTGAAAGAAAAATCAATTGTCAGAGAAGTGGTGTGTGAGAAGACCCCCAATGGCAGAGATACATTCAAAATCACTGCAAGAGTCACGGATCTCGGGGGGCAAGGATCATCCAAGAAGCCATTTGAGCCTGTACAGGACAAACCGGTTTTACCAGTTCCTGAAACCGGTTCCACCGGTTCTACTCAGGGGCGCCAGAAAATGTTGAAGCCTAAGCGTCCGGAGATTGGAACCTGGAAAATCAATGTGGCCAAGGATCAGGGCAAAGTTGCAAAGCCAAAGGTGACCTATGACCAGTTGTTTACCAAATATGCAAATCAAAGGCCAGTTAAAGATGATTGGCCGGCAAAAAAGAGAAAGAGATCACCTCCGCGCCAAGAGAAGCCAATTTCGCCTTCGAGAGCGAATAACAGGTGGAAGGGTGGTGATGCAGGCTTCTATTCCCAACAGGATCAATGTCAGAACATGCCATGGATGCCTCCGTACTACAATTATCAATATCCGGCATGGGATCATAATGGGATGAATATGCCTTATTACCCTACGCAGTATCCTCCTTTTCATCCAGGGTGGGGTAATAACAGAGTTCCTGCACATGAGAGGTTGGAGTATAACCGTTCGGCTCCTCGTCGATCAGGTTGGGACGTGCCACCTCAAACCGGTGGAACCGGTTCTGCAAACCGGTTAAACCGGTTTCCCCAGAAGAGGCAGCCTTCTCCTCCAAAACAAGTTTATCAGCCTAAGAAGACGGAGGAAGTTGTCCAGAAGATGGAGGTCGACCAGGAAAGGACTACTGCTGCTGATATTATTCAGATTGGTGACTTCCAAGTGAATTTGAAGGACGATGGTAAGATGCCTATGATAATTGGTGATGAAGTCAAGCCATCAGTCCAGGAGAACGTCGCTGTAGAGTCTGATGTGGGTAAGAAGGTTGAAATTGATAGAACTAAATACCTTATGCCTAGATGGTGTCCTCCAGGTTTGACGCGAACACAAAAAAGGAAGTTGCAGCGACTGCGTTTTCAGGACCAGAAAGAGAAGGCACTGGAGAAGCAGAGGGAGGAACACTTCAACAAGTACAGGCCAATGATTCCTCCAGGCAAGTGGTGGAAGAAGACCGAAGCTCCAGAACAGAAACCGGTGGAACCGGTTCTACCCCCTGCATCGTCCACTGCTGCACCAGAACCGGTGGAACCGGTTCTGAAACCGGTGGAACCGGTTTCTACTGATCCAGGTCTATCTCGAATTGCCTCTGAAATTTTTGTTTCTCCTACGTTTGATCAGAGGTTGTCATCGGATTCCCAGCACATGGACGATGAACAGCTAGTTGATTATGGGTCGTCACCTGAACATATGAGTGTTGAAGCTAATGTGGTGCACCTATCTTCGGATTATTATATTATTCCGGAGGATGAGATCGCTCATTTAGATTTTGGCCCGAAAGAAGCTATATTTAAAAGGCCAAAAGATTCTGAAAATCACTTGAAGGCGCTGCACATGAAGGGACATATCAATGGGAAGCCGATTTCAAGGATGCTTGTTGACACCGGGGCGATTGTCAATTTGATGCCTTATACTGTGTTCAAGAAGCTTGGTGGACTTGTTGATTAGCTGATCAAGACCAACATGACTATCAGTGGTGTGGGAGGAGGCGAGCCTATGAGTGCTAAGGGCGTTGCTTCTATGGAGCTCACCGTTGGGAGCAAGACGTTGGCTACCGCTTTCTTCGTCGCCGAGACCCAAGGTAACTTCAATTTAATATTGGGTCGTGATTGGATTCATGCAAATAGATGTGTGCCTTCTAGTTTGCATCAATTTCTTATTCAATGGGTAGACGAAGACATTGAGGTTGTACATGGAGACACATCGGCTTGTGTTGCAGTGGCTGATGGTTCTACCATGTCTATGCATGATCATGTTAAGTGCTTGACAGGTTTAGATATTTCTGATTATGAGATGATCAGTTGTACTAGAGATGGCTTCGTGCCTGCTGTTCTAAAGCCGGTTGAGTATCGGCTAAACCATTTGATTTGAATTAATGAATAGTTCAAAATGGTTGCAGCAGAGACTTGAGCACTATCGGGCACAAAAGAACGATATGTGTGAAGCTATTGAGGACTTTGATGACATGAGTAAATTAGGACAAGGCTTTACGTCGGCTGATCCTTTAGAGGAGATTGATATTGGTGATGGCACTGTACCTAGGCCGACATTTGTAAACAAAAATTTGAAAGCTGATTATAAAGCTGAATTAATCGAGCTGTTGAAAGAGTATGTTGATTGTTTTGCATGAAATTATCAAGAGTTGCCTGGTTTAAGCCGCGAGTTAGTTGAACATCGGCTACCTATTAAGCCTGGTTTTAGGCCTTTTAAACAAACTGCTAGGCGTTTCAATCCTAACATGTATGACCGAATTAAAGAAGAAATTAATCGGTTGTTGGATGCAAACTTTATTAGGCCTTGTCGTTATGCTGAATGGTTATCTAATATTGTGCCTGTTGAGAAAAAGGATTCTGGTAAGCTCAGAGTTTGCATTGATTTTAGAAATCTTAATAGAGCTACTCCTAAAGATGAATATCCTATGCCTATAGCCGACATGCTTATTAATGATGCTTCTGGACATAAAGTTATTAGTTTTCTTGATGGTAATGCTGGTTACAATCAAATATTCATGGCCGAAGAGGATATTTCCAAAACGGCTTTTATATGTCCAGGTTTTGTTGGTTTATTTGAGTGGGTAGTCATAACCTTTGGTTTAAAAAATGCTGGAGCTACTTACCAAAGGGCAATGAATTTAATTTTTCATGACTTGCTTGGTTTAATCATAGAAGTTTATATCGATGACATTGTTGTTAAATCGGCTGGTTTAAATTCTCATTTAGCTGATTTAAGACTTGCTTTTGAAAGAATGCGTCGATATGGATTAAAGATGAACCCACTTAAATGTGCATTTGGTGTGTCGGCTGGAAAGTTTTTAAGCTTTATTATTCATGAGAATGGCATAGAGATAGATCCTAAAAAGATTGATATTATTAAGAAGATTAAAGCTCCTACATGCAAGAAGGATTTGCAGAAATTCTTGGGCAAGGTGAATTATTTGAGAAGATTTATTTGTAACTTGCCTGGGAAGGTTAATGCTTTTACTCCTATTCTTCGGTTAAAAGATGAAGCCGAATTTACTTGGGGGGCAAAACAGCAAGAAGCTTTTGAAAAGATTAAACATTACTTGTCTTCGCCGCCGGTCATGAAAGCTCCTAGAAGAGGAATTCCATTCAAATTATATGTGGCTGCTGAAGATCAAGTAATTGGGGCTGTTTTGACTCAAGAAACCGAAGGGAAGGAACATATTATTACCTATGCAAGTCGTCGATTATTGGATGCCGAAACAAGGTATATATTTATTGAAAAGCTTTGCTTATCTTTATATTATGCTTGTACCAAGATGAGGCATTATTTATTATCCAATACTTGCATAGTGGCTTGTCAAACCGATATTATTAAATACATGTTGCATAGACCAATTTTAAGTGGTAGAATTGGTAAATGGGCTTATGCTCTTATTGAATATGATTTGGCTTGTGAACCTTTAAAATCAATGAAAGGCCAAATTGTTGCTGATTTTATTGTTGAGCATAGTATTAATGATAATGATCTAGATATCGGTTATATTACTTTTACCCCATGGAAGTTGCATTTTGATGGATCGGTTTGTATGAGTGGTTGTGGCGTTGGTATTATTTTTATATCACCAAGTGGTGCTGAATTTGAAGCTCTTAACCGATTGGAAAATGATTGTACTAATAATCAAGCCGAATATGAAGCTTTATTATTCGGACTAGAGATTTTGCATGACATGGGGGTAAAACATGTGGAAGCATTTGGTGATTCTCTGCTGGTTGTACAGCAAGTTAATAAAGTGTACCAATGCTTTGATGGACTTTTAAATACATATCTTGATAAATGTTTAGACATGATTGCTCAATTTGATGAATTCTCTATATATCATGTTTCAAGAGATGAGAATCCAAGGGCAAATGCTCTGGCTCAGCAAGCGTCTGGCTATGATGTTCAGAAAAGAAATTTTTATGAAAGAAAGCCGACACTTTGCATAGCCGAGACATCTGCCCAGGAAGAACCGGTTCCACCGGAAATTCCGGTAAAACCGCTTTTAGAACCTGAGAAACCGGTTCATCCGCTGACAGCAGTAATTCGGTCCATGAGCAATCAAAAATTATTGAGGACGAAGTTACTGATTGGAGAATACCTATTGTTGAATATTTGCAGAATCCTAATCATAAAGTTGACAGAAAAGTCCGACGATGGGCATTTAAATTTATTTTGGTTGATGGTGAATTATATCGTCGGACGGCTGAAGATTTATTGTTAAAGTGTTTGGATTCTGGTCAAGCTAAGATTGCAATGGGTGAAGTTCATGAAGGTATTTGTGGTACACATCAATCGGCTCCTAAGATGAAGTGGCTTTTGAGGAGAGCTTGTTTTTATTGGCCTAATATGATAGCTGATTGTTTTCGATACTACAAAGGATGTGAAGAGTGTCAAAAGTTTGGAAATATTCAGATGGTTCCAGCAGCTTTGTTGCATCCTATTATCAAACCTTGGCCTTTTCGAGGATAGGGATTGGACTTTGTTGGGCAGATTCATACTCCTTCATCAAAGGGACATCGCTTCATGTTGGTTGCTACTGATTATTTTACAAAGTGGACCGAAGCGGTACCTTTGAAAAATATGACACATCGGGAGGTAATTGAGTTTATTACTGAACATATTATCCATAGATTTGGCATCCCACAAACTTTGACTACTGATCAAGGCACTTCATTTATATCAAAGGAAGTTCGTGAGTTTGTTGATATGTATGGTATTAAATTGCTCAATTCATCTCCATACTACGCTCAGGCTAATGGTCAAACCGAGTCTAGTAACAAGATCTTGATCAAGTTAATTAAAAAGAAAATAGAGGAGAATCCTAAAAGGTGGCATGAGGTTTTATCTGAAGCTTTGTGGGCTCATCGTATATCTAGACATGGTGCTACTAAGGTTACTCCTTTTGAGCTTGTATATAGTCAAGAAGCTGTTTTGCCTGTTGAAGTAAATTTGAATGCTTATCGGTTAGCTAAGCAAAATGATCTTGATGCTATTGATTATCATAATTTGATGATGGACAATATTGATGAAGTGACCGATAAGCGATTGAAGGCCTTGAAGGAACTTGAGAAGGACAAAATTCGAGTTGCTAAGGCTTATAATAAGAAGGTAAAACAAAAGTCTTTTCAGGTTGGTGATCTCGTTTGGAAGACAATTCTGCCTATAGGATTGAAGAGCAACAAGTTTGGTAAATGGTCTCCAAGTTGGGTTAGTAGCCGAAGCCAATGAACCCAAGCAACAGTTGATACTGAATGACTGGGACAAGCAACAATTTATTACTTATCAACAGTATTCCTGGAATCAACAACCTTTACATGAAGGGGAGGGGTCCCCTTTTATAGGGAGACCAAGGGTCTTTACATTCCCATTGTACCCCTGAGATCAGGCATCATTCTCTAGACTATATAATGCAAATAGCCTATGGACATTTTGGTACATTTACTCCTCCCAATGTGAATGCGTAGACTTGTGATTCCGTGTTTGACTTGGCTTGGACTTGGTCTCCTTGGACTCGGTCCATATCTGCTTCGCCCGCTTCTGAAGGCCCTGTAGCTCCTGGGATTGGCTTCTTCTGAGTCGAGGTGACCCTAAGCCACTTCCCAGCGTCCAGGAAGCCGATGGCTCCTGCAAGAACCTGCAGTTTAGAGTGAATCGAAGCTTGCCGTTAACTTATTCATAGCTTTTGACATTCAATAGTATCAATATTTCACCGAATTGGCTTCTAACTTGATTCCGATAATGTCACATTGGCTTCCTGCTGCACGATCACCGAAGCCGATTGGCTTCCGCATATAGCGAGATGTGATTACCGAAGCCGATTGGCTTTTGTATTCAGCAAGACGTGACGAGCGAAGCCAATCGGCTTTCGTTTACATCAAAACATGGCGACCGAAGCCAATTGGCTTAAGAATACAGCAAGATATGCTCACCGAAGCCGAATTAGAGGCCTGCAGAGTAAAATGAAGCTAAATTGGTTGTATCTCCTTCGTTCATTGCTGCCCTTACACGTGAGATGAAGCAAAACAAGTAGAAGGCGTTTGTCGGCAGGCCAAATCCCCAACAGTAGCCCCTCGAGGACGAGGGCTTTCTTCAACAGGCCGAGCTCCACGAAACTAGGATTGCTTGTCAGCCAGAGAAACGCCTCCTCCTTGTTGGAGAAAGCCCTTTAGTGTTTTGTCGTGTTTGCTCTATCTTTGCTTCGTTTGTCTGTCGTGTCCTATCGCTTGGCTTCGTTTGTTGGAAACTGGTTGAACTATTTTAACCGTTATTGTAACTTTTGCTTCGGTTTGACCGGTTTTGACACGGCGGTTCGTTTTTCGAGGTTTTAACGGTCAGATTTTACTGGCCTATAAATAGGACCGAAGGGGGGGTCAATTTTGCTTGCTTCGTTTTGCTTGGCTTGAGCTTGACGCTTTCTCTGGCTTTTGGAAGCTCTTGATTTCAAGCTTTGGCTTTCTTCTCTCGACACAAGTAAGTTTTGCTTTTTGTGCTCTACTATTTCCTTCGTTCATTTCTTTGTCTTTTTGCTCCTTTGTTTTTCTTATTGTTTTTTCCTGTTTGTTGTAGCGGCTCGTACGAAGCAAACCGCTCGTCTGATTGGCTACGTCTCTGACGAAGACAACTCAGACGGCATGGATATGGATGCTGCCGAAGCTGCGCAGTTTGCCCAGGAGATTGAGGGCAACGTGGCTGTGAACCCCGAAGCCGGAGCTGCTATGATTATTGATGACCGAGGCAAGGGACTTGCCGAAGAAGATGCAGGTGACGACACAGAGGACGCTGGATCTACAGCCGAGGATGCCCTTGAGGACGTAGAAGCTGATGCCTCAGATCTTGTGGACTATAGGAAAAAGCCAAAGACCACTGTCTTTGGTGAGTCTCGTGTTACCCCTCATTGATTCGCTTCTATGAGGAAAATGGGTACTTTGGAGCCGGTCAAGGATGAGCCCCTGGCACAGAGACTACTCCGACGCCTGAGGCAGACGAAGCTGTGGTATTCAAAGAGTTCTTCACTGCCGGGCTTCGGATGCCCGTGGATAATATTATTGCTGATATTCTGGGGAAGTATGGCTTACAGCTTCATCATTTAACCCCCAATGCTATTACTCACTTGCTTCGCTTCTTCTGGGCCGTAAAGACCAATGCGTCGGATGTTAATGCGGATTGCTTCGCTCGTTACTTTGAGGGGCATCGGCAGACGAAGAGCGTCAAGGTTGATGGCTTTGACTATGAGCCGGATTATGGTATTGTTACCTTTTGCGCGCGATGGAGGCAGACTGACAAACAAAAGGTGGAGCTTACTTTTTGTCAGAGAAACACATGGGACAAGAGCTGGAAGAACTATTGGCTTTATGTCAAGGTGCCTGCGCTGGAAAATGTGCTGGATGATGGAACGAAGCTGATGGCTTTTCCTTTGCGTAGTTCTATTGGTACTTGTGAGTTTGTCGCTTGCCCTTCATTCGACAGAAATGCCCCCGGCTTTGATCGATGTGAAAGTGCTTTTTTCAAAGCTAGCTGGGTTTCAAGCAGCCGAGACTTGATTGAGGAAGGGCTTGCTGTTGGAGTGAATATCCTATCTGCTTCGTGGAAGCCATTTGTTGTTGAGACTAGGCTGTACAGAGGTATTCCTCGTGTTTGCTTTCCCAAGTTTGGGGTAAAAAAGCCAGAGAATATGTCTGACTTCGCCTTCATTCAGTCCATTGAGTTAATGGCTGAGATTATTTGTGGGAAGTATACTACAAAGGAACATGAGAGTTGCTTGGCTTTGGTGGATGGGGTCCGGCTTAACAGGGTGTTCGATGAGATGGGCGTTAGCTATCCTCAGCGTTCGGCCCCGTCCAAGCCATCAAAGAAGTTCGTGGATCAGGATCATCCCAGCCTGCAACCAGCCCCGAAGCCAAGTCGTGGCCGTGGAAGGAAAGGTCGTGGTGGGGGGCGTGGAAGCGGTCAGTCGGATGAGGGTGGTGACGAGGCTGGGGGTAGCAAAGCCGGAGTCCCCTCCAAGGTAACTGGCTCAAAAAAGCGGGCTGCTTCCTTAGAGACTTCCAAGCGTACTTCTGCCTTGGAGTCCTCCAAGCGTCAAAAGCTTGGAAAAGCTCTTCCCATCACTCCGCTTGCCAGCGCACCTCCTCGTCCCATTGCTTCGGCTGCGGAAGCGCCTCCCGCTATCGCCCCTAAGCAAGTTGTTCTTGCAGCTGCCGCTGCGATTGATTTGCCCTCTTCTGGAGGTTTGTTTCTTGTGTAACTCGTCTTTTTACTTTTAGCTTCGGTTTGCTTATTTGTTTTTGTCATCTTATTGCAGTTAAAACTGCTGTTCAACCTCTTCGTCGCGAGCGTGTACTTGACTGCATCGATGACGAAGATGAGGTGAGCTACAGTCGTCTTTTGAGGGAGGACGAGACAAAGGATTTTACGCTTGGTGACGCCGAAGTGTCGTCTGTCCCCCTCCAGTCATCATCCTTGGATTTACTGGCTGGTGCCGCGGTCAAGTCCCTTCAGATAGAGGGGCGTGCTGAGCCAGCTTCAAATAATATTGATGAAATTCCGCGTACGACTGCGGGTATCACTGAGGAGCCGATGCAGTTGGCTTCGACTGATGTTGAAGAACCTGCACAGATGGCTCTTACTCTTGAGACTGTGCAGGGCCCTGTCGATTCGGCTCCACGCACAACTGAGCCAGTTAAGTTGGTTCCTTCAGCAATCGCCGAGCGATCTGCCCCTGGCAAGGACATTGGACCAGCTCCTGAAAGATCAGCTCCTGAGAAGCCAGCTCTTGGATCAAAAGGTAAGTTTCACGAAGCAGTTATACTTGCGTTTTAACCTGAAATGTTTTTTCTTGATATGTTAATTATTTTGCTTCAGAAACAAGTTATGCTGGGTATGGCCCTCTTGCAGATCGGCTTCGACAAAGCGGCTTTCGTCCGCCCAACGATATTCCTGTTATTGTTCCAAATGGTTGGTAACTTTTT
>CM014277.1:18320337-18381735 GCA_004135705.1 Alloteropsis semialata
GGCTAAAACAATGTAACAGGGGCTTAACTGCAATTACTGGAACTCTCTAGGGGCTAAACAGAACGATTCTAGGGGCATAAACATAAATACGTATAGAAACCTAAGGTCTACAGTGTAAAACAGCAGGCTCAGACGGCGGCTACTATTATTTGAAAACTCGGGGTTCAAACCGTAAGAAAACAGGACCTAGATGTAATTATTTTGAACTAAGTCTGGACGGCGGGTTAAAATCTAATAAACCGAGGGGCTCTTAAAGAAATCTGCCAGGCTGACCGGTATCTACTTATGTTGACCTAGATCTAAACCCTAGATCTCTAAATGGACGGCTCTGGTGCTTCGGGATGGCCACCGGCGGCGCTGCACAAAGGCGACGACGGCGGGCGGCGGCGCCGAGCGGCGAACTCGTCGGGGAAACACGGAACCGAGGCTACGGTGGTCCAAACTTGACGATTCTTGAACCTAGAGCAAGCTAAGGATACGGCGAACTCACCTAGGTGGATTTCGACGACGATTGCGCGACGTAGACGCGGAATCGACGACGACGGCGGCTCCGGCGACTCTGTGCACGAACGGCGAGCTCCATAAGCACCCAAACCGGTCAATAAATAGATGAAAAGGGCCTAGCGAGCTTCCTTACTCGCGTGCGGTTGTCGGGGTGGTGCCTCGGGGGCCGGACGGGCGGCGAAGGCGTGGAACCGAGGTGGCGGCGGAGCTCCGAGCGAAGGCGGCGCGGCTGCGGCTTCAGGGGCTCGAAGCTAGGGTTTGTTGGGGACTTTTGCGGGGTGGCGACGCAGCTTATAAGGTGGCTAGTGGCTCCGGGGTTCGCGTGATAAAGCAGTTAGGATACGGCGCGGGGCGGGGGAGGATCCGGCGTCGGGCTCGGCCGAGTCCGAGCTCGCGGGGAAGAGACGCCCGACAAGCGGGGTCCACGCGTCGGCGACAGGTAGGCGGGCCGCACGCAGGAGAACGGGCCGGCGACAAGCTGGAAAATGGGCCGGGCCGGAAAGGCTAGGGGCATCTACCGGACTAAAGGAAAAAGACCGGGGAGCAAGACTGAACTAAACAAAAGTTCAAAGAGGTCTTCTGAACTTAAACTAAACAGAACTAAACTAAATCAAACAAATGCAAATCAAGTTCAAATTTAAACGAATTTAAATTCTACTTGACTTGCAACAGTACCAAAAATCAATGCACCAGCATGAATGCAACAAAAACTTATTATGACTAATAATTAATTATTAAACTGAATAAAATCCTAATAAATTCCAATTAATTCCTAGAAATTTATTTAAGCCCTAGATAAATCCTAGAAAATTCAGAAGTGGTTCCTAAGATTTATTGTGATGAAAATTAGGGTGTTACAAACCTACCACTGTAACAGCCCGGAAAATCAAAAACCTAAATCACGAGTTTTAAAAACCTTTGATCGATGAGTTTCTGTTCCTAAATCCAAATCCAAATCCAAACTCCTGATCCTTCCTTGATCCAAATCCCGATGTCCGATCTACAGAAATCATCTAATCTTCCGAAGCAACCCTAACCCCGTTTCTCTTTTTCTCGATCCGCGCGTCGCGCCGACCGGCCGACCGCCCGCGTGCGTCCGCGACGCCGCGATTCCCGGCTCATCTCCCTTTTTTTTTCTTTTTTTTTCCTNTGCATGCTGTCAGCCTGGTTGAGTCCAGCCTGGCTGCTAGATGCGAGCCTGGCTCCCCTCGCCAACGAACCAAACGCGCCTTTAAGGTCCTTCCCGATCCGCATCTTGGCCTACTCCCTCCTCGACTGTGAACCTTGCTGCCGAACCCACCTCATCCCAATCCGTTTTCGTCCACATCTGAAGTGCATTTCCACGAGGCCAAGCGGATGGAGAGTGGTAGCACTTCGGAGTGACGGCTTTCCATGATGAGCCATCCGGGTGTTTATGAATATATCCTCTACCCTTGATCCCTAGCGACCTTGTTCTCATTGCGTTATACCCAGAGAGTAGACACGTTCTGATTAAGGAAACTTGCCGCAGCCATTTCGGGTAGATAGACCGTAAATTCATTGACTTTTTGGAGGGGATCCTAGTTCAGATGGTGACCACTGACCAGAAACTCTGCTGCCTCCGAGGTTTTGGCCACTGTGCTAGTTTTTAGCATTTTGGATAGGGCCAGTGTTAGCGATCAAAATTGGCAAGGAATAGTTTCTGCAGGAAAACCGGTGGAACCGGATTTTCTAACCGGTGTAACCGGTTTGTTATACTGTGTTGCGTCTGATAACGCAAACCGGTGGAACCGGATTTAGAAACCGGTATAACCGGTTTTCCCCGTGTTGTGATAGGTTTGGACTCTTTTTGTAGATCCGACTTGTATTTGAACTTTCCTTGCGGGGCAAGACCTCCCCACCCTATAAATATAAAGGGTTGCGGCCGATTGAGGATCATCCAATCGATCAAACACAATTTATCCTTTATTTGTCTTTACTTTTTGCCTTTACTTTATGTTCTTCAAACCCTAGCCTCTTCCAAACCCTAATTGCTGTTCTTCCTTCGTCTCCACGGCGATTGAGGGCGTTCTAGGTGGCCTGACCGATCCTAGAACAACCCAAGGTGCGCACACCCTGACGGGGTCCCTCCCGGGCGTGCGTTCGTTGGTCTTCGCAGGAAACCCTAGCAAACCGGTATCACCGGTTTCCCAAACCGGTTTCACCGGTTTCTGCACAGCCAGGTCTGCGTTCTGCGATTCCGCGCGTGTAAGTGTTTGGCGTGGCGCGTTTTAGCATCAACACACTTTTTGGCGACTCCGCTGGGGAACAAGAAAAAGGGATCTACTACCATGTCGAGTCTATCGAAGCCAGGCGAGGTGGATCCTGATAATATTCAAAGGCCGAGTGTTAATGAACTTTCGGCTGAGGATCGTCATCTTTTCGAGCAACTCTTGTTGCAAGAAAAGGAGGAGATGGAACGGGCCAAGAAAAAACTTGAAGATAAGGCGCAATGGTTCCTCTCGCACTTTTCCAAGGATCGAAAAGGTGCTATCTCCAAGGACAAGGAGGTGGTCATTCTTTCAGAAGGAGAAGAAGAAAAAGATGAGGTAACACCCACTGTAAGTGCTGCATCCGCGCCTGTTACCCTTGAGCAAATTAATGGCTTATTACTTTCTGGTCAAAAGAATCTTCTTGCGATTGTTCAAGGCATGATTGATAAATCCGTAGGAAAACAACCCTCGACCGTAATTAGTAATGCTATTAATTCTGATTTAGTGGGTACTTCACAGCACGCAATTGTACCTCAGAATTTATCGGCAGCAGTAATACCCAGAAATCCACAATATGGGATGCCGTTAAATCATTTGACAGGACAGAATTTTCAGGGATTTGGCCAGGCAAATCCGGTAAAACCGGTTTCTGTAACCGGTAATACCGGTTTTATTCCTAATATTCAATACGGCCAAAATCCGGTTCAACCGGTTCCAGGAACCGGTCCTACCGGTTCTTACCCTGTTGCTACATATCAGACAACACCTGAGATTATAACTAGTACATCAATTGCTCAGGCTAATCCTGGCCGAGTTAATGGTGTTCCTGGTAATGTACCTACATGTATTCCAATGATAAACTTCAAATCCTATGTCTTCCCAAAGTTCGGGTTATTTGCAACAACCATCACATGCATCACCGAACCAACATGTGCCAAATGTAAATGATCAGCAAAGCTCAAATGATCTTTATATTCAGAGTCTGATGGAAGAATATAAAAAAGATTTGGCTATTTTGATTAAGGATACTTTTGGCGTAGAGGTTAAAAATAAAACTTTAGTATATCAGAAACCTTATCCTCCAGCTTTTGATACTATGCCTTATCCTCAAGGTTTTAAAGTACCAGAGTTTGTCAAATTTACTGGGGAAGACAATAGGACTACATGGGAGCATATTAGCCAATTTAATGCACAAATGGGTATTCATGGTAGTGTTGATCATTTGAAAGTTAGATTATTCCCTTTGTCATTATCTGGTGTTGCTTTCTCATGGTTTTCGGCATTATCTCCTAATTCTATTCATTCGTGGTCTCAATTAGAACATAAATTCCATGAGCACTTTTATAGTGGTGATAATGAATTGAGGCTATCTCATTTAACATCGGTTATCCAAAAGAATGATGAATCTGTTACTGATTACATTAGAAGATTTAGAGATACAAAAAACCGATGTTATAGTTTGATTATTTCTGAAAAAGATCTTGCCGAATTAGCTTTTAAAGGTTTGAAATCTCATATCAAAGATAAATTAGAAGGCTATGAGTTTCTTACCATTAATCAAGTATTACAAAAAGTTTTGGTTCAAGAAAGCCGAAGTAGAGATGCTAGGCCAAAATCTGATCGTCTTAACATGCATATGTTAAACAATGATTTAGTGGACGATGAGAATGAAGAAATATGTGCTGCTGAATTTACATGGCCAAGCAAGTCTCAATCATATAGTTGCCCTTCACTTAAACCGATCCACAAAAATCGGCAAGAAGAAGTGAAATTTACTTTTGATGTGTCTAAATGTGATAGGATATTTGATGAGCTACATAAGAATGGATACATCAAGTGTGCATATACTTTACCATCTCTTGATGAGTTGAAGCGACGTGCATATTGTAAATTTCACAATTCTTTTTCACATGCAACTAATGATTGTAATGTATTTCGTAGGCGAATTCAATCGGCCCTTAATGAAGGCCATTTGACTTTGCACGAAATGAAGGTTGATTCTGATCCTTTTCCTAAGCATTTCTCTGTCAATACCATTGAATTACAGAATCCTAAGGTGTTGATCCGGCCAAATCAAGCCGATACAACAAAAGAAAAAAATGTAATCATTGGTGAAGCACGACCAGAGCAGAAAAGGAGCAAGAAGGTATGGCAGAAAAAAGACCCTCAAGTTGCAAAAAGGAATTCAACACTCGGGGGGCAAGCCAAGAGCGAACATACTGGTTCTGGTAGAACCGGTGGAACCGGTTATTCAAACCGGTATTACCGGTTTGCGCCTGGTAGTTCTGGTGGATCAAAGGAAAAGGCGAAGCCGACATTTGAAGATCTTCTGGAAAAATATAAGAAGAAGGGAGCTGTCCAGAAGCAGAAAAATCAATCACATAGCACTGGAGATGCAAATTCACCACCAAGACATCAAGGTAGTCGAAAATCTCACCAATACCAAGGTAATTATGCTGCTGCGCCATATTATTTTGGTGGATCATATATGCCGTTGTCTTGGCCATATCCTTGTTATTATGCTCCTAGTGACTATGGTAGTATGTACATGCCACCACATATTATTTCCTATCCAAATTATGGTGTCTTCCAACAACCGATTGCTTACAATGGTAATCCGGTTAGAAAAGATGCATGTACTGATCCTAAGCAGTGCGAGAACAGTAGCAAATCAGATTCTAAATATATGCAGCCGAGGTGGTGTCCCTCAGGCTTAACTCGCACTCAAAAGAGAAAATTACAAAGAATGCGCAGGCAATCAATGGAGCCAGGAGTTGAACAAAAATCAGCAGCATCTACAAGGATGGTGTGGAGACCAAAGCAAGTTGCTTCAACTTCAACATAAGCGAGACGCATGACATGGCCGATGCTTTATATGTTTAGTATCATCCAGAAGAACAATTTTGATCTTAGAAGTGTTTTCTAGTGCACAAGTTTACTAGAAAACATGGGGGCATATGTTAGCGATCAAAATTGGCAAGGAATAGTTTCTGCAGGAAAACCGGTGAAACCGGATTTTCTAACCGGTGTAACCGGTTTGTTATACTGTGTTGCGTCTGATAACGCAAACCGGTGGAACCGGATTTAGAAACCGGTATAACCGGTTTTCCCCGTGTTGTGATAGGTTTGGACTCTTTTTGTAGATCCGACTTATATTTGAACTTTTCTTGCGGGGCAAGACCTCCCCACCCTGTAAATATAAAGGGTTGCGGCCGATTGAGGATCATCCAATCGATCAAACACAATTTATCCTTTATTTGTCTTTACTTTTTGCCTTTACTTTATGTTCTTCAAACCCTAGCCTCTTCCAAACCCTAATTGCTGTTCTTCCTTCGTCTCCACGGCGATTGAGGGCGTTCTAGGTGGCCTGACCGATCCTAGAACAACCCAAGGTGCGCACACCCTGACGGGGTCCCTCCCGGGCGTGCGTTCGTTGGTCTTCGCAGGAAACCCTAGCAAACCGGTATCACCGGTTTTCCAAACCGGTTTCACCGGTTTCTGCACAGCCAGGTCTGCGTTCTGCGATTCCGCGCGTGTAAGTGTTTGGCGTGGCGCGTTTTAGCGTCAACAGCCAGTATTACAAATCAAAGTACTTGCAGATTCTCGGTTTTCATGTGGATGTACTTTATGCATAAGCAGCAACTGGGATGGGACAAATGAATATATACTTTTCATTCACCAGCATCAGAATGCAGTTGTAAAAACAATACACATCACAGTACAGTCATAGAAAATATATGCATTTGCGCATAAAAAATGTGCCGTTGTAACACCATTCAATTTTCCAGGTCCTTTACAAATGACTAGTGGAGATGCACGTGCCCAGGCACGTGTTTTAAAAAAACTTGGCACATAAAAATTTATATTCATAAAAATTAGTAAAGAATAATACACATAATAAGGATATATATATTTAAAGATAATGAAGCGTACTATTTATCATTTAATTATTTTTATTCACTTTAAGTTAAACTAACAACATATATAGCTCACAAATATGTTAGATACAACAAATCATATAGGTCTAAAGTCTAAACCCATGTATTCCTATGTCAAATAATTATCACAAATATTTTCATATAGGACCCACAACAAACCTAAATCTCACGTGCCATCTCAAAAACTATCTTACATCCAAAATTCAATACTCTCTCTATCTTCTATCTCAATACACATCCTAGCCCGACCTAGATGTGGTTTTTCTCTCAATCTGCGTGTGTCTCTCTTTCTCATAACTCGATCCATGTAGTCTTCCCCTCCCTCCCTCCGTTCTGCCCTCCCTCCCTCCCCCGCCCTCCTTCCCCTCCCTCCCTCCGCCTCCCCGGCTGCCCTCCTCCGCTTCGCCCCTCCCTCCTCCCCCCTCCCCCCGCTTGCCCTTCCTCCTCCCCCCTCCTTCCCCTCCCTCCCTCCCTCCGCCTCCCCAGCTGCCCTCCTCCGCTTCGCCCCTCCCTCCTCCCCCCCTCCGCTTGCCCTCCCTCCACCCCCCTCCTTCCCCTCCCTCCCTCCCTCCCTCCCTCCCTCCGCCTCCCCGGCTGCCCTCCTCCGCTTCGCTACAACAGATTTAACTGTGGAAGGTAGCCACGATAAATAACAATTTAAGAACACACACAAAGCAAAAAACTAAACCTTTTTTGGAGAGTGGTCTTTGGCCCAATAAGCATTCAAGTAGAGTAACTCCTAGGTTCCCAGTTGAGGGTGAGAGAAATCCTTCAGAATCCTGATATTATATCCCATTATTAATTATAGAAAATTAAGAAAATGCATGAAAATATTTTGGCGATAAAGAAATTGTACCATGAATGCTGCCTAATCAGCTGGAAACCCAACCCATATGAAATCCTCGTCATAAAATATGAGCACGGAGTAAGATAAACATTAAGATATTGCACTGGTTCAGGCATCCAAATAAAAGATAAATAAGAATATGCATCCCACCAGGCACGTGTTAAGAAAATACAATATATAAAGTATATTTTTTTACATTGTTAGACAAAGATGAGGTTAAAGGGATTAATTAGATACCTAGACACTTGTTTAAAAAAAACTTAGTACATGAAAATTTATATTCATAAAAATTAGTAAAGAATAATACGTATAATAAGGATATATTTAAAGAAATAAACAAATAAATAAATAAAGTAAAGAATAGTATGTACATTCTTCCCTCTCCCACCGATCTCTCATCTCTCTCCCCGGTCCTCTGCTCCCTCCGGCGCCGCCCACCTCCTCCCTCCCGTAGAGCCGCGCCGCTCCCTGCCCCCTCCCGCGGCGACGCGCCGCCCCCTCCTCCCTCCCGCGCTGCCCCCTGCCCCCTCCCCTGTCGGATGTTTGGACCCGGCAGTCCACACAGGGTAGCCTACGTGGTTGATTTGTTGAGGGACAGATCGAGGATCAGAAGTCGATGGTAACACAAGACGCAAGGATTGAACAGGTTCGGGCCGTCGAGATGACGTACACCCTACGTCCTGTGTTGGCGGCGATTGTATTGCTGTGTATGAAATTCCTGGAAGGATCTCCGTAGTTGGGTTCTGTCCTAGGGTTGTATGACCGTGGGTTGTAGCGTAGATGTTCGTGCTCTGGAGGGGGTCTCAAGGCGCCTTATATAGTCCGGCTGCCTTGAGTTACAAGTCGGCCAGAGATCGTAACCTACCCGAATTACAAGGATTCGATCCTATAACGATTACAGATATCTTTCCCTATAATTCCGGCTAGTTTATCCTGATCTCCGAGCTTCTTGCGGGATACGCCGTCTTCTTTCCTTGCCGCGCGCGCCGTCGCGCCCATCCGGTTCGCCCGACTGGTGGGCCTCCCGAGTGGTGGGCCACCCAGTCTGACAAACCAGCCCAGTTGCACTCGGATTGGGCCGCCCCCTTGCTGGTTGGGCCAATCCGCCTGCTGGGTACCCCTGGGGGTCTACCCCCGACAAGCCCCCGAGTAGTACGTGGTTGAGGGACAAGTCGGCGAGGTCGTGCTGCCTGATGAGCGTCGAGCCTGCTGCAGTTGGAAACGAAACCGCGTGATACTGGAGAGAAAAAAAGCCATTTCCCAACGGATGCGCCGCGAGGTGCGTCCGTTGGCCGTAGCCCCCGAGCCTTGAAGCGATTCCGAAGGAATCGGTCCAAGGGTTAGTAGTCTTCTTCTGAAGTCGTCAGACAATCAACGGATGCGCCGCGAGGTGCGTCCGTTGGCCGTAGCCCCCGAGCCTTGAAGCGATTCCGAAGGAATCGGTCCAAGGGTTAGTCAAAGAGCATCTGGCTAGATCATCCAACGTTAATTTCGGCGTCCAGCCCCCGAGCGCGAGGGCCAGCGGAGTCCTACGAGATACGCCGAGCAGTCGCCCCGGTGCCAGCCCCCGAGCGTGAAGGCCGAGCACGCCGAGCGGTCGTCCCGGCGCCAGCCCCCGAGCGTGAGGGCGAGCACGCCGAGTGGTCGTCCCGGCGCCAGCCCCCGAGCGTGAGGGCTGAGCACGCCGAGTGGTCGTCCCGGCGCCAGCCCCCGAGCGTGAGGGCTGAGCACGCCGAGCAGTCGTCCCGGCGCCAGCCCCCGAGCGTGAGGGCTGAGCACGCCGAGTAGTCGTCCCGGCGCCAGCCCCGAGCGTGAGGGCTGAGCACGCCGAGTGGTCGTCCCGGCGCCAGCCCCCGAGCGTGAGGGCTGAGCACGCCGAGTAGTCCCCGGCGCCAGCCCCCGAGCGTGAGGGCTGAGCACGCCGAGTGGTCGTCAGTACCCTGTAACAAAGTACAAAATTCGAGGAGAAAGTATTCGGCGATATAAATATTAATGAACTCCGCTTCCTGCTTCCAAGTCTTTTAATTTCCTCGGGTAGTTAGCCTGTTACGTTTATGCACCTGGTCCCCGATAGCCATAGTCCATAGCGCAGGGAGCTGGGCCGCGTGCACGCGTAGGAGGGTAGGCGTACGGAAGAGCCGAGGTTTCACGGATTAAAGCGTGTGCTCCCCGGGTACTTTAGCAACTTGTTTTAAAGCTCGCGGAATCGGCGAAAATAATCAGTTGAAACTTATCTTGGCGAGAGGTTCGAGTCCCGGTGGATTCCTTCTTTGTAGGATATGCCAAGGAGAGGCAGGCAAGGCGACGTCAGGAATAGTATTCCCGTGATTGCACATGGTGCTCCCGTGGTCGAGTGGAGCCAAAGGAGATAAGGGCAACCTGTGCATTCCATGCTGGAGGAGAGACGCGTGGCGCGGAGCCCGCGCTCGTCATCACGGAGTAAATTTCCCGTCCTTCGGCGACCAGGGGCTATAAATACCCCTCGGGGAGCCTGAGCTGCTACCCAAGACAGAGTAGATATAGGATCCTCGTGATCAATATGCCGGAGGCTCATTGTTGGGTTCACCCACCGGGGAGAATTCATGGAGTCATCTTGACGCGGTGCTAGAAGAGTGCTTGCGAGGATTCTGAGGCGTTGATCAGTGCGTGAGCGCTGCCCCGTTCACCCCCGCATTCCCATGTGACGAGGGCCATGTGGGGTGAAATGCTTTGTAGAGCGAGGGGTAGCCAAAGGCGTCCGTCATCAACCCTCCACCGGTGCTGTCCCGTCGACGGCTGCAGTGGTGCTACAAGAGAACTTGCGAGGAGCTCATGTGGACCAAGCTTCTCCGGATGTAGCACTAGGCGCAGGGACGAGTGCCCCAGGCCGTCATCTTGGCGGTTGATGTGTTTGATGTTTGTAACCGGCGTAAGTCCGGCTCCGTTGTAACTGTATTTCCTGCAAAAGGATTGCATTACCCGTCACAATTTGTTCGCAGCGTCAGTTCCCAAACGTTTCGGGACTGATCGAGCCCGCACAGCGCGCTGCTTTTGATATGGCGCCAGCCCCCGAGTCCGAGTGCCGGTCGAACCTTAGCGGTACGCCTTCAGTTCTGCAGTGTTGGTCTCCGAGTGGTTCGGAGCCAATCGAGCCCGAGAGGCACACTGACTTGATCGTGGCGCCAGCCCCCGAGCATGGGAGCTGTTCGAGCCTTAGCGGCACACCACTGGGTTTGCAGTGTTGGCTCCCGAGTGGTTCGGGGCCAATCGAGCCCGAAGGGCACACTGACTTGATCGTGGCGCCAGCCCCCGAGCATGGGAGCTGTTCGAGCCTTAGCGGCACACCACTGGGTTTGCAGTGTTGGCTCCCGAGTGGTTCGGGGCCAATCGAGCCCGAAGGGCACACTGACTTGATCGTGGCGCCAGCCCCCGAGCATGGGAGCTGTTCGAGCCTTAGCGGCACACCACTGGGTTTGCAGTGTTGGCTCCCGAGTGGTTCGGGGCCAATCGAGCCCGAAGGGCACACTGACTTGATCGTGGCGCCAGCCCCCGAGCATGGGAGCTGTTCGAGCCTTAGCGGCACGCCGACTTCTTCGTCTTGTTCGAGTGCTCTGGAGTCATTTTTTACCGTTGACACCTGGCGTGTAACGGAAGGTGAAGCGCCCAACGGCTCTTTGTACCGTTTCGCCCGCCCCCGCTAATCGCGCTATCTCGCGGTAATTTCGGGCATCAGGGCGCGGTATAAAGGGTGAGGGTTAACCCCGGAGGGTAATCTTCTCATTTCCAGATCTGCTTTCCTCGTTCTTCGCTCTTCACCCCGCCGCCACCAAAGCTCCCCTTGCTCGCAAGTCCTTTGCGCGATCTCAGCCACCACGGGGAGCACATTCTCGCTGATGCGATCCAAGACCCCTGCCGTAAGATCCATGGCGGGGAGGAAGAAGTTTGCTGCCGGCGCCGTCCCGAAGTCTGACAAGATCCCTTCCCCTGTCCTTGCGTGGACGCGGGGGAAGGTGACCTCGGAGATGCTGGAGGAGATGGTGGAGCGGAATGTCTTGCCGCCTCAGGCCGTGGCGGAATGGCGGCCAAGCGCGGGTGAAGTATTCCCGTCGGAGAACTCCGGCGAGCTGGTCCTCTTCAAGCCCTTCTTCGAGGCGGGGCTTGGTTTGCCCACGGGAGCATTCTTCCGTGGGCTGCTGCACTACTACGGGATTGAGGCGATCAACCTCAACCCCAACTCGATCATGGCCATCTCCGTCTTCATCCACCTCTGCGAGGCGTACTTGGGGATCTCTCCCCACTTCAACTTGTGGAGGTATCTGTACTGGCTGAAGCCTCAGCCAAGCGAGGAGAAGATGGTGGTGGTCGGAGGAGCCGGCTTCATGCTTCGTCAAGGGCGAAAGGACGACTATTTCGACATCGCCCTCAACACTTCGAACAAGGGGTGGAAGGCCGAGTGGTTCTACGTCGGGAACCACGAGCCATCGATCCCTTGCCACACCGGCGAGCGGCCCAAAGTCCAAGACTGCTGGAACGAGCTTCCCGACGCCTCGGAGATGGATCAGGTCGAGGAGCTCCTTGAGATGATCAAGGAGTTGAAGCTTCAGGGCCTGACAGCGATCGGCATCGCCTGCAACTTCAGCAGGCGGCTGGTCCAACCCATCCAAGAGCGGAAGCACCCGGGCTACGAGTACTCGGGGCGAGATGACCCCACTCGGGCTGCTAGCCGCACCGTGGGGAAGGAGGAGATGAAGGAGCGCGTTGGCGGGTTCTTCCTCGGCCGTGTGTCGGAGAAGGGCCAGCCGCGCCCTTTTTCTTTGAAGAGGCCTCCACCACCGGTAAGTTTGCTTTCCGAGTCCTTTTGAGTGTTTTCTCTTGACGTAATTTCTGTTTTCGTCCGTTGGCCGTTCTGATTTTGCGCCTTTTCTTGCGCAGGATCGATGCTTCGAGTTCTTCTCGGCTGCCCCGCTTCCAGAGGATTTCCCGAGGAAGGTAATTCTCGAGGATACGCCTCCGGCTGCTCAGGGAAGCACTCGGGCAGGGGGGGCAGTCCCACCCCCTGCGCCCCGTATATGGGCGCCGAGTGACACGGAGGGCTCCCTGAGCCCTTCGGATGAGGAGGTGGTGGTGGACCGTCCGCGGAAGCGCCGGACGGCTGTGGCGAAGAAGAACAACCGTGGGGGCGGCGCTCCCAAGCGGGCGATGGAGGTTGATGACGGGGTGGCCGAGGACTCGGCCACGTTGTCAGATGAAGCGCCCTCCGTTCGGGACGCGGTGGCGGGTTCGACGCCGCCGCCTCCCAAGCGGAGGCGCACGAAGAAGGTGTTGGCCAAGAAGGTGGCGGTGAAGAAGCCGGACGCGCAGCCGACTCGGAGGCCGTCTGCGGGTTCGGAGGCCGACGTCGACGAGCCGGTGCGTTCTTCCCCGATCGTCACCGAGGAAGAGGAGAAGGACGAGGCGGTGCCCGACGAAGTGTTCCAAGAACAGGAGCACGCCCGGGCCATGGGCGTTTCGGTGGAGGAGAGGCGACGCATGGTGGCGGAGACGCTCGTGCAAGCCTCGGCGGACGCAGGGCCAGTCTCCAACTTGGGGACCAGACCGATCCCCGTGGCGGCTTCGGCGCAGCGGCGTCCCAAGCTCCCCGTCATTCGCCCCCGGGTCGCGATTGTGAAGGGTACTCGGTGAGTTGTCGGTCTTCGCGTTTCTTCTTGTTATCCGAGTTCTTGTACTAACTTCCGAGTGTTTTTTTTTCAGCAATGCCTCCGATCTGGACGGAGAGGCGGCGAGTGGGAGGGCTCCCTCGACTGATGCTCTGCGAGGTCCGAGTGCCCCACCCGCCGCACCTGCAGGCCAGTCATCCTCGGGTGCCTCGCCCGAGGTGAGGAATTTGGCGGATGGACCGGGAGCGGCGCAGACTGCGGGGGTCCCAGTCAGGCCTGACCCGGAGGTGGTGGTGGAGGTGCCGGCAGCCGATGATGCGGCGATCACTCCAAGCGTTGCTGGAGATCCCGTCGCGGATACGGTGATCCAGTCGCCCGTCGGCGCCGGTGATCTTACCCGTGAGGAAATCCAGGAGGAGGACCCGCCGAAGGAGTCGGACACCTCGGGGACAATCACTGTCCCTGGGGCGGATGCCATGGCGGAGAAGGAGGGCTCGGTGATCGCCGAGCTTCAAATTGCTGTCGACCACGCGCAGCGCCTCGCGGCGGTTAGTTTCCTCCTCTGGCTTGTTTCATCTTTTCTTTCTCTTTGTTGGTGTTCTGAGTGGTTCGTCTTCTTGGAGCGTTTGTAGAAACTGGCCACGCTCCGGCAGTCGCGCCTTGCGCAAGCACAGAGCGCAGAGTCGGCGCTCCTTCGTGCGGCAAAGGCGGAAGCGGAGCTCAAGCGGGTCAAACGTCAACGTGACGCCGCCAAGAAGAGCTTGAATGACGCCGTCGTGGAGCATCGGCATATTCTTCATCGTAAGGATTTCTCCTTGTGATCCCCGAGTAGTTGCTGAACAGTAGGACTGTGCCGTGTTGTTTTTCGTCCTGACCGAGTGTTTTCTTGCTTTTCCAGAGAAGGAGATGGAGAGGGAACGCCACATCTCCGAGCTGAAGCAGCTGCGATTCGCGAACGCAACTCTGCAGCAGTCGGAGGAGGTGATGGCGGGCAAGTTGAAGCAGGAGCAGGACTTCCGGAAAGGTGCGGACATGACGATGCTCCAAGCCATGTATACAATCCAGAATAATTCTCAAATCATAACAGGCTTGGAGCAAGATCTCTCATCGGCGCATCTGGCCTTGACGGAGGTCAACGAGGCGGCGAGGGACCTGCTGGACTCCGTGGCCCCGGAGGAGGGTGATCCGACGGCCTTGGTCCCGCGTCTTCAAGCCGCGCCAACCCGCATCGCCGAGTTGATCAAAGAGTCAGCCGTTGTGTGCGCGAACGACGCCTTGGCGCGTGTTCGGACGCTGTACCCGCGGATCGACCTTGCGCCGGTCGGAGATGGGGTGGCGGCGGACGCCACGGCGGAGCAGGTCGGTGCGGCGATGGAGGAAACTCGATCGATCGCCGAAAAAGTCGGCGAGGCTCTCAAGTTTGAGTAGAGTCCTGTATTCTGTACAGAGTAGTGTAAAGCTTTGTATATACAAGTAATCAAGTAAAACAAAAGTTTTGGGTACTTCGTTTCGTATTTTATTGTTGCCCGAGTAGCTTTTGTCTGAAATGTGCTTTTCCCTTTGCCTCACTTATCCTAAGTTCATAACGTCGAGAGCAGATCCCGTGCACGTGTAGAAGGCTTAGGCGTCGTTCCGGGCCCGGTTACACAGCATCTAGTTAAGAGCTACTCGGGAACGGAGTGATTCCGAGAAGTTTTGCGAGGAGAACAATATACAAAGAAAGCATATAGTATTATTGAACTTTGTGATACATAGCTTTTCATAGGTAGAATCGGCGTAAGTGTTCTATGTTCCACGGGTGTGGGACCTCGGTGCCGTCCTCGTATTGGAGACGAAAAGTACCCGGACATATGACCTGAGTCACAATGAACGGGCCTTCCCATGGGGCGGAGAGTTTGTGAACCCCTGCAGTGGATTGCACTCGGCGTAAGACGAGGTCGCCAATGTTGAAGTCCCTTTCCTGGACGTTCTTGTCGTGGTAGCGTCGGAGTTGTTGCTGGTAGCGCGCGTGCTGTATGAGCGCATTAACTCGGTGTTCCTCGATGGAGACTAGGTCCACCTCGCGAGCTGCCTCAGCTTCACCTTCGTCGTAGTTATCAATGCGCGGAGATCCAAAAGCAATGTCGGTGGGGAGGATAGCCTCGGAGCCGTAGACAAGGAAGAATGGAGTATGACCCGTTGCTCGACTCGGCTGAGTCCTGAGTCCCCAAATGACTTGTGGTAGCTCCTGGTGCCACCGTCCGGCGAATTTCTTCAATGGGTCAAAGACCCTTGCTTTCAGTCCTTGGAGTATCATGGCGTTGGCTCGTTCCACCTGTCCGTTGCATCTGGGATGGGCGACGGAGGCGTAGTATACGCCGATACAGCTGTTCTCGCAAAAGTCCCAGAAGGCGGACCCGGTGAACTGTGTCCCCAAGTCGGTGATGATCTTGTTAGGGACTCCGAACCGGTGTGTGATTTCTTCGACGAAGGCGGCGGCACACTGACTTGATCGTGACGCAAGAAAAAGCGATTCCGAAGGCTACTAACCCTTGGATCCGATCTGGGTGGCCGTGATGGGTTCGACCTCCCCGATCGCATCTGGAGAGTAGTCGGCGTTCATGCGTTCGCCGAGTGCTTGCTGGTGGACGGCCCCGCTGTTCCTGAGTCCCAGCGGGAACCGAGTCGGCGAGGCGATGCCCTGACGAGCGGATTCGGTGAGCTCAATGCATTCACCGATGGAGGCGATGGCGTGATCCATGTCCGCCTCGAACTGGCGTTGGCGTGCAGCCCATCGGCGCCTTCGTTGTTCGGGCGTCTCCTGCACCCTGGGTGGTCGAGGCGGAGTGGACGAAGCAGTCGGCGATGTAGGAGAGGGCGTGTTCCCCCCGGATGGCGGGAGAACGATGCCGGCCGTCGCGGTCGCCGAGTTGTTGGCGATGGTTGGCGACGGAGTGGTGATGGTGACGATCCCGTCTGGCGTAGCGTCGAGTCGTGGCGCTGTCTCCTCCGGGGTAGCGTCACGAGTGAAGGAGAGCTCTCCCTCGGGCCCGGCGGTGAAGACCATGGATCCGAAGAAGAACATAGCCCCCTCGGTGATGGAAATCTTCATGGTCGCCGGCGTGATGACGGCGGAAGTGAATGCCATCGAGCTTGCAGATTGATCTCGTCGATCAACCCCTACCTGGCGCGCCAACTGTCGGATGTTTGGACCCGGCAGTCCACACAGGGTAGCCTACGTGGTTGATTTGATGAGGGACAGATCGAGGATCAGAAGTCGATGGTAACACAAGACGCAAGGATTGAACAGGTTCGGGCCGTCGAGATGACGTAATACCCTACGTCCTGTGTTGGCGGCGATTGTATTGCTGTGTATGAAGTTCCTGAAGGATCTCCGTAGTTGGGTTCTGTCCTAGGGTTGTATGACCGTGGGTTGTAGCGTAGATGTTCGTGCTCTGGAGGGGGGTCTCAAGGCGCCTTATATAGTCCGGCTGCCTTGAGTTACAAGTCGGCCAGAGATCGTAACCTACCCGAATACAAGGATTCGATCCTATAACGATTACAGATATCTTTCCCTATAATTCCGGCTAGTTTATCTTGATCTCCGAGCTTCTTGCGGGATACGCCGTCTTCTTTCCTTGCCGCGCGCGCCGTCGCGCCCATCCGGTTCGCCCGACTGGTGGGCCTCCCGAGTGGTGGGCCACCCAGTCTGACAAACCAGCCCAGTTGCACTCGGATTGGGCCGCCCCTTGCTGGTTGGGCCAATCCGCCTGCTGGGTACCCCTGGGGGTCTACCCCCGACATCCCCCAGCGCCGTCGAGGAGGCCACGTGGCTCCTCCTTGCGCCGGTCGGATCCGCAGGAGGCGGGGACACGGTGGCGCGAGGTGCTCCGGCGGAGGAGGTGGGTCGTCGAAGGAGCTCAATCGCGGTGGCCGGTGGAAAATCCCACGCCGCCAAAATCCCCTCCACCCCCAATCTCCCACGCCACCAAAATCCCCTCCACCCCAAATCTCCCATGCCACCAAAATCCCCACCCATGCGGCCACCGAGAGGGCGCGGCGGAGGCCGTGGCGGCCTCCCTCAAGCAGGGGCGTCGGAGGCGTTGAGCCGCTCGCTGTACGCGGTGAAGCCCAACTCCACGGGCGCGCCGAGCGCCGACCGGGGCTTCCACAGAGGCACGGGCGGGAGCGTCATGGCGTTGGCGGCGGACGCGGCCGCCCCGGCCTTCTTCTTGCGTGCGCCGCGCTTCTTGGGCCCGACGCGGGACTTGATCCGCATGATGCGCTCCTCGAAGTCGTCATCCGCGGTGGCCATCTTGGCGCTGGCCGGGGACGGCGGCGTCGGCTCCTGGTCGGCTGCTGCGGTGTTGAGGTATCGGCCCATCTCCCAGAGCTGCCTCTTCTTCTCTACCTCCGCCCGCCGTGTTGAGGTATCGGCCGCCGGCTCTGGTCACGAGAGCCTATGTTGCTCGATGCGTCCTCGCCGTCGTTCGTCGTACGCTGCTTGCCGCGACCGCTCGTTGTGCCACCGAGGAGGTGAATGAAAGGACAAGCATCTTCTTATAGTCCACAAGATCGGTTGTGCCTTTGCTTGCATTGGAAGGAAGGACATGAATCGGTGACGAGATTTTAGGCGGGGAAGAGGGCGGCAATTGCTAGCGAGATTTTAGGCAGGGAAGAGGGCGGCAATTGCCAGCGAGATTTTAGGCGGGGAAGAGGGCGACAATTGCTAGCGAGATTTTGGGCGGGGAGGAGGGCGGCAATTGCAGTGGACCCGGTGGGTATCGATCTTGGTGAGAAAAAAGCGACGCGTTTGGGAATTTTCACAGGGAAACCACGCTGAGATGGTTCTCCCCCCCCCCTTTGGTCTTCGTCCTACCTGACGGGTGGGCCCAAAAAGATGATTAGTGAGGTGAGGGTAGGTTTATAGCTGTGTAGATTTTGACATCAAATCTCTCACTCTTTATAGTATAGACTTACTTCAGCTTCCAACTATTTATGCCCTTCGGCCCTCCTGTAGGTGTTGAAGTTGCTGGATCTGTAAATGGCATAGACGCTAGCAATGAGAACCCATATAAAGGATGAATCATCATGTTTTCAGTAAATAGCTCAATTTGTAGCTTCTGCTATCAGTAATGCAATTGGATTGTTTAAAAAGAAAAATACACACAATCTAGAAATGAACTATTGCAAAATTGTGATAGTTGCATATGCCTGTAATAAGCACAAAATTATCACTACAAGAAACCCTGCGATCTATGACGGTTTGTTCATGATGTTTTCAGAAAACGTCACCGATCACGTTTTATCCATGACGATCATCTGTTTTCGTCATGAATTCGCAGTTGTGGATATTGAGCCCAGAACACTATGACGTTTCAGTAAATTCNGGCGATGAACTCGGCTTCGATCTTTGTTTTGATGACTATGTCGTCGACGTAGGCCTCGGCGTTGCGGCCAATCTGAGTGCCCAGGGTCAAGTTGATGGCCCTCTGGTAGGTAGCTCCGGCGTTGCGGAGGCCAAACGTCATCTTGGTGTAGCAGTAGGCGCCGATCGGAGTTATGAAGGACGTCTTCTCCTGGTCTTCTTCTTTCAGGGCGATCTGGTGGTAGCCGGAGTAACAATCAAGGAAGCATAGGAGTACGCATCCGGCGGTGGAGTCAACGACTTGGTCGATGCGGGGCAGGACGAAGGGGTCCTTAGGGCAGTGCCTGTTGAGATCCGTGTAGTCAACACACATTTTCCATTCATTATTCTTTTTTCTTACAAGGACTGGGTTAGCGAGCCAGTCTGGGTAAAAGACTTCTCTAATGAACCCGGCTGCTAGCAGCCTTGTAATCTCTGCCCTAATGGCCTCCTTGCGATCCTGCGCGAAGCGTCGGAGCTTTTGGCGAACTGGCTTGGCGTTCGCGTCAACCGTCAAGGAGTGCTCGACCACCTCCCTCGGAACACCTGGCATATCTGATGGAGTCCATGCGAATATGTCGGCGTTGTCCCGGAGGAAGGTGACGAGCGCGCTTTCCTATTTGGGGTCGAGCCCTGATCCGATCAGGGCCGTCTTGGAGGAGTCGGAGAGTCCGAGGGAGATGGCGCGCACTTCTTCAGCCGGCTGCATTGTAGTCGGCGTGGCCCTTCGCTTGGAGGACTCGGGGACGGAGCCCGGATCCCCTTGGAAGGTTCTTGCTTCGTGGACCACCTCTATCTGCAGCACGCTGCGTTCGATGCCGGTGCAGAGGTGGAGCCCTTCTTTGTCGCAGCCCTTGGAGAGGTGTACGTCGCTGCGGATGGAGAGGACGCCGTTTGGTGCTGGCATCTTCATCAGCAGGTACGTGTAGTTGGGGATTGCCATGAATTTGGCGAGAGCTGGTCTCCCCAATATGGCGTGGTAGGCGGTGGTGAAGTCGGCGACCTGGAAGTTGAGGTACTCGGTCCGGAAGTTGTCTTGATCGCCGAAGGTGACGGGCAGAGCAATCTGCCCGAGTGGTTTGGAGCCCTTGCCCGGGATCAGCCCGTAGAACGGGTGGAGAGAAGGAGTCAGGGCGTCGAGGCCGATGCCCATGTCCCTCAGCGTCTGGGCGAAGATGATGTTGAGCCCGCTCCCACCGTCGATGAGTACTTTGGTGAGGCGGGCATTGTGTACGATCGGGCTGAGTACCAGCGGGTACTCGCCCACGTCGGAGACCTGGAACCACTGGTCCTCCCTGGAGAAGGTGATCGGCTGCTCGGACCAGCAGGAGAATATCTCCCGGTCACGTACTTTCTCCCGGCGCTTATCGTCTACGGGCGGCGGTCCTCCGAGGATGAAGTTCACCTGCCTGTCGACGTTTGGGAAAGCAGGGTTCGCGGGAGCCCCTTTTCCCTTGTCGCCTTTGTCGTCGTCTTGCGGTGGCAGCTTCCCTTCCTTCTTCTTGTAGGCCTCGGCGAGCCCCATGCAGTCGATCATGCGATGTTTGGACTGCTTGTGGATGGGGCAGGGCCCTTGGAGCATCTTCTCGAAGTCGGCGCTGAAGTTGGACCGCGGGCGAGAGCCGCTACGGTCCATGGCGGCGACGGTGTAGTCCCTTGAGCGCTTTCGGTCATCCCTCCTGCTTGGTTCAGGTCGGGGGCGGCGTGTGTCTTCCTTCTTCGGGCGATCTTCTCGGCGAGAGGGACGATCGTCGTCCCGAGTGCTTTTCTTGCCGTAGTGGAGTCGGACGGCCTCCTTGGCGTTGGCCATCTTGTTCACCCGGCCAAAGAACTCGCCGGAGGTCTTCGGCAGGTCCTCGCAGAGGCGCTCGAAGACGGCGGAGTCGGCGAGGCCATCGAGGAAGTAGCTGATGATCTCGGACTCGGAGCAACCGGGAACTAGGTTCCGGTTCTCCATGTACCGGTCGGTGTAGTCGCGGAGGCTTTCCCCGCGGTTCTGCTTCACCTTGCCCAGGTCCCAGGCGGTGCCTGGTCGGATGGAGCTCCCCTGGAAGTAGCTTTTGAACTTGTCGCAGAGGGTCCCCCAGCTGTCGATGGAGTCGGGCTCGAGGCTATGAAGCCAAGTTAGCCCCACCTTGGTCATGGCGACGGGGAAGTAGGCGCACATGGAGTCGTGGTCGCCATTCACTGCGCGGATGGCGATGCTGTACGTCCGGAGCCACAGCGTCGGGTCCGCCTTCCCGTCATATTTCTCTATGCCTGTAGGTTTGAAGTTAGTAGGCATTCTAATGGACCTTACTCGGGCGGTGAATGCCGGGAAGCCGTCGCAGTCGTTGAGGTTCCCGGCGTCTGCGTGTCCCGAGTCGGCGGAGTAGTCGTCCGGGCTACTAGCCCGGGGCGGTCTGTCTTGTCCGAGTGGAGGCCCGTACTTGCGGTCGAACTCTCGGCGACGTGCGGCCTCAGCGACCTCAAGGTCTCGGCGTTGGCGTGCTTCGCGATCCAGCCCTGGGGGGCCGTGTTCACGGTTGTACTCGGCGCGTCGTCGGAGCTCTTCCTCATCCCGTCGCCGATGACGGTCGTCGAGGTTCCTCCGGAGGTCACGGTTGCGGAGTTGTTCGCGGAGATCGGGCTGCTCGACCACGCCGCGATCGGCGTCTCGGCGACTGGCCGACCTGGAGTGGCGAGATGATGAAGCTGGAGCCCTCTGGGCGATCATGCCCGCGGCTGCAGTCAGCCTGACCTTGATCCGGTTGAGCTCGGGGGTTTCTGGGATCCCCTCTAGCTCTTGGTGCGCGGCGGCAAGGTTGGCCGACGGAGTGGCGTAGACACCTACGCCGCCGACCTCTTGGATGAAGTCGTCTTGGAGATTGCGTGTGACTCTGGGGTTTCGGCGTTCTCGCCGCGCGTCGCGGCGTCGTTGCCTTTCACCGTTACGCCCGATCCTGGCATCACGGCGTGCTTGATCCTCGCCCTGGACCGTTGGTTCGTCGGCGGATACGTCGGAGACGAACGTCTCCCGCTTGGCTGGCGTGATCCTCTTATTTGGAGGGAGGACACGTGTCACGCGCGGGAAAGCCGGAGTTGGTTCGGGCGGAGTCGGCGCATCTTGGTGGTGAGGGTGCCGTGCCCCTGCGACGTCCGGAGTAGATCCGATCTGGGTGGCCGTGATGGGTTCGACCTCCCCGATCGCATCTGGAGAGTAGTCGGCGTTCATGCGTTCGCCGAGTGCTTGCTGGTAGACGGCCCGCTGTTCCTGAGTCCCAGCGGGAACCGAGTCGGCGAGGCGATGCCCTGACGAGCGGATTCGGTGAGCTCAATGCATTCACCGATGGAGGCGATGGCGTGATCCATGTCCGCCTCGAACTGGCGTTGGCGTGCAGCCCATCGGCGCCTTCGTTGTTCGGGCGTTTCCTGCACCCTGGGTGGTCGAGGCGGAGTGGACGAAGCAGTCGGCGGTGTAGGAGAGGGCGTGTTCCCCCCGGATGGCGGGAGAACGATGCCGGCCGTCGCGGTCGCCGAGTTGTTGGCGATGGTTGGCGACGGAGTGGTGATGGTGACGATCCCGTCTGGCGTAGCGTCGAGTCGTGGCGCTGTCTCCTCCGGGGTAGCGTCACGAGTGAAGGAGAGCTCTCCCTCGGGCCCGGCGGTGAAGACCATGGATCCGAAGAAGAACATAGCCCCCTCGGTGATGGAAATCTTCATGGTCGCCGGCGTGATGACGGCGGAAGTGAATGCCATCGAGCTTGCAGATTGATCTCGTCGATCAACCCCTACCTGGCGCGCCAACTGTCGGATGTTTGGACCCGGCAGTCCACACAGGGTAGCCTACGTGGTTGATTTGTTGAGGGACAGATCGAGGATCAGAAGTCGATGGTAACACAAGACGCAAGGATTGAACAGGTTCGGGCCGTCGAGATGACGTAACACCCTACGTCCTGTGTTGGCGGCGATTGTATTGCTGTGTATGAAGTTCCTGGAAGGATCTCCGTAGTTGGGTTCTGTCCTAGGGTTGTATGATCGTGGGTTGTAGCGTAGATGTTCGTCGAGGTTGTGTTCTGGAGGGGGGTCTCAAGGCGCCTTATATAGTCCGGCTGCCTTGAGTTACAAGTCGGCCAGAGATCGTAACCTACCCGAATTACAAGGATTCGATCCTATAACGATTACAGATATCTTTCCCTATAATTCCGGCTAGTTTATCCTGATCTCCGAGCTTCTTGCGGGATACGCCGTCTTCTTTCCTTGCCGCGCGCGCGCCGTCGCGCCCATCCGGTTCGCCCGACTGGTGGGCCTCCCGAGTGGTGGGCCACCCAGTCTGACAAACCGGCCCAGTTGCACTCGGATTGGGCCGCCCCTTGCTGGTTGGGCCAATCCGCCTTCTGGGTACCCCTGGGGGTCTACCCCCGACACCAAGTGGTGCTGAATTTGAAGCTCTTAACCGATTAGAAAATGATTGTACTAATAATCAAGCCGAATATGAAGCTTTATTATTCGGACTAGAGATTTTGCATGACATGGGGGTAAAACATGTGGAAGCATTCGGTGATTCTCTGCTGGTTGTACAGCAAGTTAACAAAGTATACCAATGTTTTGATGGACTTTTAAATACATATCTTGATAAATGTTTAGACATGATTGCTCAATTTGATGAATTCTCTATATATCATGTCTCAAGAGATGAGAATCCAAGGGCAAATGCTCTGGCTCAGCAAGCGTTTGGCTATGATGTTCAGAAAAGAAATTTTTATGAAAGAAAGCCGACACTTTGCATAGCCGAGACATCTGTCCGGGAAGAACCGGTTTCACCGGATCCAGGAATCGGTTCCACCGGAAATTCCGGTAAAACCGCTTTTGGAACCGAAGAAACCGGTTCATCCGCTGACAGCAGTAATTCGGTCCATGAGCAATCAAAAATTAATGAGGACGAAGTTACTGATTGGAGAACACCTATTGTTGAATATTTACAGAATCCTAATCATAAAGTTGACAGAAAAGTCCGACGATGGGCATTTAAATTTATTTTGGTTAATGGTGATTTATATCGTCGGACGGCTGAAGATTTATTGTTGAAGTGTTTGGATTCTGATCAAGCTAAAATTGCAATGGGTGAAGTTCATGAAGGTATTTGTGGTACACATCAATCGGCTCCTAAGATGAAGTGGCTTTTGAGAAGAGCTTGTTTTTATTGGCCTAATATGATAGCTGATTGTTTTCGGTGCTACAAAGGATGTGAAGAGTGTCAAAGGTTTAGAAATATTCAGATGGTTCCAGCAGCTTTATTGCATCCTATTATCAAACCTTGGCCTTTTCGAGGATGGGGATTGGACTTTGTTGGGCAGATTCATCCTCCTTCATCAAAGGGACATCGCTTCGTGTTGGTGGCTACTGATTATTTTACAAAGTGGACCGAAGCGGTACCTTTGAAAAACATGACACATCGGGAGGTAATTGAGTTTATTACTGAACATATTATCCATAGATTTGGCATCCCACAAACTTTGACTACTGATCAAGGCACTTCATTTATATCAAAGGAAGTTCATGAGTTTGTTGATATGTATAGTATTAAATTGCTCAATTCATCTCCATACTACGCTCAGGCTAATGGTCAAGCCGAGTCTAGTAATAAGATCTTGATCAAGTTAATTAAAAAGAAAATTGAGGAGAATCCTAGAAGGTGGCATGAGGTTTTATCTGAAGCTTTGTGGGCTCATCGTATATCTAGACATGGTGCTACTAAGGTTACTCCTTTTGAGCTTGTATATGGTCAAGAAGCTGTTTTGCCTGTTGAATTGAATTTGAATGCTTATCGGTTAGCTAAGCAAAATGATCTTGATGCTATTGATTATCATAATTTGATGATGGACAATATTGATGAAGTGACCGACAAGCAATTGAAGGCCTTGAAGGAAATTGAGAAGGACAAAATTCGAGTTACTAAGGCTTATAATAAGAAGGTAAAACAAAAGTCTTTTCAGGTTGGTGATCTCGTTTGGAAGACAATTCTGCCTATAGGATCGAAGAGCAACAAGTTTGGTAAATGGTCTCCAAGTTGGGAAGGTCCATACAAGGTGATTAGAGTGATCTTCGGTAATTCTTATATGGTGGAAACTTTGCAAGGTCAGCAGCTGCCGAGAGCTCTTAACGGAAGGTACTTAAAGCAATATTATCCAAGTGTTTGGCAAGGAGCTTGATTTGTATGGCCGATAGTCTTAAATATCGCCCTTAGAATAAAAAGGCCGATGAATTCTGTTTAAACATCGCCCTTAGGAGTGTTTCTTGTGCTAAAATGTTTTCTGGTACGCAAGCTTTACCAAAAAACAGGGGGGCATATGTTGGCGATCAAAATTGGCACAAGGACAGCAAGGCAGGAAGAACCGGTGGAACCGGATTTTCAAACCGGTGGAACCGGTTTGGTCCACTGTTACCCGTCTGACAGCCAGACCGATGGAACCGATTTTGGGAACCGGTGGAACCGGTTTTCCCCGAGTCCTAGTAGTATTGGACTCTTTTGTAGATCCGAGTTGTAATAGGACTTTCCTTGCGGGGTACGACCTCCCCACCCTATAAATATGAAGGGTCACGGCCGATTGAGGGTAATCCAATCGATCAAATCAATATACCTTTACTTTTTTGTCATTCTTCAAACCCTAGCTTTTTCAACCCTAATTCTGTTCGTTCTTCGTCTCTACGGCGTTTTACGGCGCTCTGAGTGGCCTGCCGATCTCAGAGAAACCCTAGGCGCGCCTGCCCTGACGGGGTCCCTCCCGGGCCGGCGATCTTAGGTCTACGCAGCAGATCCCGAGGAACCGGTTTCACCGGATCCTCAAACCGGTTTAACCGGTTTCGCCTGGGCCTGCTGCAGTTGATCGATCCGTTGCGGATCTCGCACGTTCTAGTGCAATCTCGGTGTATTGACCAGAAAAAGCGTCAACAATCGCTTTACCACAAGCATTTCTAATCGCTTTTTTTACACCCTGTTACATCGTCTCGATGCAAAATTCGCCATAATTCACGTGCCCGCTTTACACCATCCCTCTCTCAGTCGGATCCAAAGGTTATCGGTCGCTCGATTCTCCATCCAACCGCCTCAGCTCCGCCCTCTTGCTCGCCACCAAGGTTAGACTCCAATATGTCAAAAAAAAAAAACCCAGCAAAAGCTAAATTATTACATCTCATTCGCTGGTATGCCACAAAGACATATACGTACACGTTTGATTTTGGATCACGCTTTACCATGCCTATCCCAAAAGGCCTGGAGCACTTGCCTATTATAGGCAAATCCTCTTTCCAAGTCTTGTCAAGCCCACACACATGAAGCGAACTTCGAACCACACGCGGTACACCATTCTTCTAGCACAAACCTCCCCGTAAAAGCGCTTGCAACCAGCAGAACCGGCGGCGGCCGTTCCGCCCTTGTCCCTCCGCACCCGCCGCCCGCCCCGCCCCTAGCAAGCATCACCCCTAGGATGAAAATATGAAAGTGGAATTCGAATTATCTGATATCCGTATCTGCTAAAATGTAAATATAGATATCCGTATTCGTATTCGAATTTAATGTGGTACTAAAATGGATACATTCGAATTCGTTTTTCGTCGATTTTCTCTATCCGGTTCCACATCCGTATTCGACAATATCCGACACTATTCGTATCCGACCATATGGAGATAACATTTAAAGTGTTTATTTGGATGTTAGTAATGATAGTTATAATCAAAACTATTTAAAAAATATTATCTCCATTACTAATGATTATGATATCAATTTTAATATTACTATTACTGTACCCATATAACTATTTAAAAGTTATCTCTAATTTTAAAAACTGATGTAATTAATTTAAATAAGAAAGATATATGAATATTAAATTTAATTTAATACTATAGTTTATTTATTTATTGACGAAAATATTTTTAGATGCTTTTTATTATTTCATGATAAATATATATATTTATTTATTAAATATATATTTATCTATAGTTTTATCTAAATTTTATATGATTAATTACTGAAATAATTATGGATAAATATGATATTATTAACGAGCGGTCTTTTTCTACACTTGTTATGTATTTATACTTTAATATTTACTTGTATAATGATTTTGTTATTTAAAAACCATCAATAAATAAAATAAGTAAATGTTGTCTTCTAAATCGAGTAAATATCCGAATGCGTATCCGCATCCGACCATTCGTTTTGTATTCGTATTCGAGAGCATCCGTATTCGTATTCGAGTAAAAATATAATAAAAAATGCTATCCAAATCCGTTTGCATAAGTATTTGATCCGTTTGCATCCCTCACCCCACAGGCAGCGTTGGCCACGGCGCGGCAGCTGGCCGAGCTCGGCCCCCCTTCCTTTCTGACTTCTCTTTTCGCACACACGAATAATAAACTAACCCCCCAAACAAACCGCGGAAAAAAAATCCAGCCCCCTAATAAACCCTCAACACCGCTTCCCCCACCCGCCCCTCTCACCTCAACGCGGGGCCCGCGGACGCCTGTCCCCACGCGTCAGTGACTAAGGCTGGCTAACGAGAGGGTCGGCAGCCGCCGCTCTTAATCAAATCCAATGGAATTCTGACGTCCGCAAGGACAAAGTCGCAGCGTTTTCTCCCCTCCTCTCTCTCTCTCTCTCTCTCTCTCTCTTCGCCCCTTCTTCCCCACATCGCAGCGCAGCAGGACCAAAACCAAATCCCATCCGCGAGATAACAACCCCGAGCCCCCCCAACGGATTCTTTTGGCGGTGGGTGGCGTCCCCCGTCGCTGTACCACCACTGCCGCCGCCGCGGGCACCCGCGCTAAACCCTAGGCCGGAGACGGGGCAGAGGCACCCCCGCGAAGGCGGGCGCCGCCGCTGGTGCTGCTCAATCGGCCAGTGCGGCGCGATTCGCCGCCGGGGGCGAGCTCCGGATCGCCGGGTTCGAGCTCCGGTTACGGACGGGACGGGCTCTCCGTGGCGGCCTGATTGGGCCTGCGTTGTGGGGGGCGTTGTGAAGGTAAGTGTGTGTGCGTGTGGGGCTGCTGCTGGGGGTGGGGTGGGGCGGCGTCTCGTCGGAGTGGCGGGCGAGATGGCCGCCGCTTGATTCCGGTTGGTCTGGTGCCAATTGGCCGCCTCGGGGGTGCTCGTGGCCTTGGTTTGGCTGTAATTTGGTTGGTTTCTCGTGCTCGTGGGCGGATTTGGTGCTATGCCTCTGCTTGGTCGCGGGTGGATTTGAGGAGGGGAAGTTCGCTTTCGCTGCTTGTGCCGTGGTTCCCTGCTCTTGCTCGCAGTTGGGGCTACTTGGTTTTCGTTTTTATCGGGCGGGTTGGGATGGAGCTCGTGCAGATTCGCGCGGGGCTAATGGCGTAGATCCCACACTGGCGTCTCTAACTCGCGGTCTCCGGTTGTTTGCAGGGGGTGATGCTCCGCGGTCCCCGCTCGATCCCCGTGGATCTCGCGGGCGTGCCGGGGTGAGGCGATGGCGAGGTGAGTAGAGGAGACGCGGCGCGCGATCTCGGAGCGGTTGGTGGAGGAGGTGCGTGTGTCGTCAGGATGATGCCGTCGGGGCCGCCGAACCCGATGGGGCCTGGGCAGCCGGTGGGCGGCGCGGCGGCGTCGCTGCTCCGGACGAGCTCCAGCTTGCTCAGTGGCGGTGGCGGTGGACAGCCAGGGATGGGCGGAGGCGGCGGTGGCATGCTTTCTGCGCAGTCGCCCTTCTCGTCCCTCGTCTCGCCGCGGACGCAGTTTGGGGGCAATGGGCTGCTTGGGGGCGTCTCGAACGTGTCCTCCTTGCTCAACCGGCAGTCGTTTGGGAATGGGGGCCATATGCAGGGCCCAGCGACGATGCAAGGTGGTGGGATGCCGATGGGCACCCTCCAGCAGAGAGGAGGGGGGCTGGATGGCGGTGGTGATTTCATTGGCGCGGGAATGTGCGATCCTCTGGATTTTGTGACCCCACGAGTTAATCTGGGCAATCAGGTGGGTTCAGAGAACCTGCAGTCGACTTCACAGCAGCAGCAGATGGATGCTGTGCAGGATATGCAGCAGCAGCAGCAGCAACTGCCAATGTCTTACAACCAGCAGCAGTTGCCACCACAATCTTCACAGCAGCATCAGCAGCCACAGGCTACAGTGAAGTTGGAGAATGGAGGAAGCATGATTGGCATCAAATCGGAACAGCAGATGGGACAACCTGACCAGAATGGTCCATCCCAGATGACGCGTAGTGCTGGTGGTGTGAAACTTGAGCCGCAGCAGTTGCAAGCCCAGATGATGAGGAGTTTGAGTTCAGTCAAGATGGAGCAACAGAATTCAGACTCATCAGCTTTCTTGCAGCAGCAGCAACAGCAGCAACAACAACAGCAACAATTGCTGCAGCTGACGAAGCAGATTCGAAATTGTCCAGACCTTGTATCAATGGGTGGACCAAACGCAATGGCAAACCCTCAAGCTGCTGCGGCTGCTCAACTAAGCCTCTTGCAACAACAAAGGATCCTGCATATGCAGCAGCAGCAGCAACAACAACAACAGATTCTGAAAAACTTGCCTTTGCAGAGAAATCAATTGCAGCAGCAGCAGCAGCAGCAACAACAACAACAGCAACAGCACCAGTTACTTCGTCAACAGAGTCTAAACATGAGAACTCCAGGAAAGTCACCTCCATATGAGCCAGGAACATGTGCAAAGAGATTGACTCATTACATGTATCATCAACAGAACAGACCGCAGGTAAAGTTTTTTGTTGCTTGTTTGAAGGAGTAATCTAGTACAACAAGTGAAGGCCAGCTGCTTATATGGTATATCTACTTACTCCTCTAATTCAGGATAACAACATTGAGTACTGGAGAAACTTTGTCAACGAGTATTTTGCTCCAAATGCTAAGAAGAGGTGGTGTGTCTCGCTGTATGGAAGTGGTCGTCAAACTACTGGAGTTTTCCCTCAGGTCTAGTGTGCTGTTGCCATGGAATCTTGACTTTATTCTGTTTGGAAATTGAACCTTGACAATTAAATTGAAGAATGGTCTAGTATCTATTATGTTTTGCCTGTGAAATTCTTACCTTACGATGTGTCAATGGCTCTTCTCTTGCAGGATGTATGGCACTGTGAGATTTGCAATCGGAAACCTGGCCGTGGTTTCGGTAAGCATCATTTTCATATAGAAAAAAAGTATCTATCTCTTATTCTCTCTCTCATACTTTCATTTGATTTGTGTTACTTTTTATTACAGAAACAACAGTTGAGGTACTACCGCGATTATGTCAAATCAAGTATGCCAGTGGTACATTAGAAGAACTTTTGTACATAGACATGCCACGTGAGTCCCAGAATCCATCTGGTCAAATCATTTTAGACTACACAAAAGCAATCCAGGAAAGTGTCTTTGAGCAATTGCGTGTGGTTCGTGAGGGGCATCTAAGGATAGTTTTTAATCCAGACCTCAAGGTAATGCAATTTATTTGTCCAATTTGTTTCCTTCAATTATTCCTTGGTACCTTTTGGGCTAAAACACAATTCTGTGCTATCTTCTTTTTATTCAAGATTGCATCTTGGGAGTTTTGTGCTAGGCGTCATGAGGAACTTATTCCACGGAGATCTATAATACCACAGGTATGAGGCCTTTCCAGTAAATAGACAGCTCAGTTGACAGATTACAAACCTTATTTGCAGTTTGAAATTTGTGACAACGATTTTAATATACTTCGGCATCCTTAATCTTTAAATGCAGGTTAGTAATCTGGGCGCGGTTGTACAGAAGTACCAGGCTGCAGCGCAAAATTCAACGAGTTTGTCAGCTCAGGACATGCAGAATAATTGCAACTCGTAAGGAAATTGACGCTTGTTGTGCTCTGTTCCTCCATGTCATCTTCAGATCTTTGCTATCATCAAATGGGTTTCCACCGTTTTGAACATGCATTTTTTTTGTTTAGAAAGTTCAAATCTGGCCTGGTAAAGAAGTCATTTGAAAGGTGTACCTACTTGTTGACTTCAATGTGTGTTCTCTTGATGCATTAGCCTACAAAAAACACTTGATTTAAATTTAATTCAGCTTGCTTCTAGGACAGATTAGTGATACAGATTCCAGTGAGGCTCAAACCTCAATTTCCTGCAATATATCGTCTTTCCATTTGAAATCTTAATTAGCAACAAGATATCAGATTAACAAATGTCTAAATGTCAAATGTCAATTATCAAGAGATTATACGGAGGGTAACTATGTATAGTTTGTAAACCGTACTTAGGTGGCTGTCAGCAACCTAGCCCAATTCTCAGGTATGTCAATGGACGGCCCTAGAAGAGGTCTAGGTGACTTTCTGCAGCTGCAGTATTTTTGTATGACTAATGACCATGTATCCAGGGTTTACTATGCTATACAAGGCTTGTTGGTTGTATGTGTGTAGCCCATCAGCTTACAATTGGAAATCAATACTTTATACTATGGGAGTTCCAAGAATAATCGTCCCCTGCAATATTGGGTAGCATCACCTTGTGCTCCAGATAGGAAGACACCCTTAACACAACCCAAGATCAAAGGGCTCACCATATGTGCCTAATTGATTGACACTTACGACTGTCAATATCCGTGGTTAAGCTGGTACCATTTTGACAGCACACTAGAGAGTAATTATGATGGTTCCTATGTTTTAGTCTTTGAGTGGAATGACCATTGAGTACAAGTATTTGCTTGAATGAAAGGAGATTTGCAGAAGTAGCTATTGGGTTGACATGGGAACATTCCACTCAATGACCTAAATGGTGTATGGAGCTGGACACTTACCAATATGAACTAAGATCGTGAGATTTGGGTTTTCAATGCGAGTGTGTCAGCACCCTTTACCACAATGGGTGCTGAAACTGTAAGCAGACAACAAGTCCAATCTCAGAAGAGTGAGATGCTTGCTCGAGGCTAAAAGGAACTTTGTGTAATCTAATTGTTGATGCACTTAACAACTTACCTAAAAGCATGCTGTTGGGTCAACAGTAGTAACTTATCAATGTCAATTGTCAATGGTTGTGCAAGTCTGTAGAAAAAGGGAAGCTACTATGTGAATCACTGATTATGTGCTCCACTTTGGAGCATCTTGCATTTCTGGCATGATTTGCATGGTTGATTTGTGGTTTTTGGATAGGCTTTAATGGATCAGATCTAAATTAATACACTGGGTATTGGAATCTGGGATACTTCCATTCAAATGGAGTAATGGGATTCTGGTTGAAAATCAAGATATTTCTGCAACAGTGGAACAAATGGACTAGCGTTGCGATGATAATGATAGATTTTAGTTGAATAGGAGTTTTGGGCTGCATTGATAAGATTAGATATTATATTGGTGGTGAGCTAATGCTTTTATGATATGCCCTTGTGTTAGCAAATAACATTTTTATATTATCTAGTAGTAATCGCTTGCAAGTTGCAGTCGGTTAACAGGAGAAGAAGTTATTGCATGCTAAAACATATTTAGAAAATATTTGCTTATATGTGCAGATACCCTGCTTTAAATGTTTTGATTCTAGGAATCTGGTTCATTATCCTTCCCTCCAATGTTCATAATTTCTGTTGCCTAAAAGAACTTATCATGGCAGAGGTATCCATAATTCTTAGCTTAGCTTATAAATTACATCCATATTCATGTTGTTGACTAACGCTTGCACTAACTCCTCAAATTTTCATACTTTTTCAAGTTCATACGAATTTTGTTTTAACCTAATTTTATATTGTAGATTTGTTGCATGTGCCCGTCAATTGGCTAAAGCCCTGGAGGTGCCTTTGGTAAATGATTTAGGATACACAAAACGATATGTTCGCTGCCTTCAGGTAATATCTAATCATATATTGTAGATTCTTGTTGCATATCCCAATTTGCTTTTATTTTTAATTATTTTTGGTAATATCATCTTATAGTATCTTACGAAGCTCATTATCCCATGCTGATTATTATTCATTTAATCTCAATACGGATCCTTCCAGATTGCTGAGGTTGTAAACTGTATGAAGGATTTGATTGATCACAGCAGGAATACTGGATCTGGACCCATAGGTATGGTATCTGAATCTTTTTTCTGAGTCCATCTCATCCTATACTTCTACATCACTTCCATTAAATTCTTTTAGGGCTGCTTGGCACAGCCTCGTATTGCTGTGCTTCTGTTAGGAAAGTACAACCTGAGTTAGGTCCCCGTTTGGTTTGTAGAAGCATTTCAACCTGAGTTAGGTCCCCGTTTGGTTTGTAGAAGCATTTCTCGCAAGATTCTTTTTCTGATAGTCTAGCCCCATGTGCCTGTGTCTATAAAACTGCAACAGGATTCTCGTAATGAATATTGTGGCAACGGATTCAATAATTTAACCTTAGGTGGGTTTTGTGAAACATTGTGGCATGTGTTGGCAACCACCATAATTTACCAAGTCATATTTGCATGCTGAATCTATGTTCACGCCCTAAATACACTTGGCAATTTATTAAAATAGGAGTTCATTCAATTGCACCGATGTCACAGTAGTTGAGATCATTGGTTTCGAACATTCCTGACCCCAGCCAGAACCAGGAACTAGTCATTTTATGGTGTATTAAAAAAAACCCTCAACCATTCTCTGAGGAAGAGGACTTGAACATCAGTAGTGGGAGTGCATGCCCACACCTACCATCAACTGGGCAAAACTAAGTTCCTTATTATGACATTTCCCAGTTTAACTCTTGTTTATATGCCCCCATTTTCTTCACATTTTCATATTTTGCTGAGCTAGCTTATAAATGCTTGAAACCGGCAAATTTCACTGGTAACATCACCCACACACTCCAAATCGCTGGTGTTGTCCTCACTATTGTGGCTTGAATCTGGTAGCCTCACAGCCTGGTTGGGAAGTTTAAATTCACGTGTCATAATTGAATCTGTAATCACTATTTCCTTCATTGTAAGTCTCAAGGCTAACAGAGGTTGTGGCCTGGGATATCAATCACCCAAATTTTCTCACTTTTTCGTATAGGAATAAAAGTTTGGGCTTAAAAATCAGATCAAGTCTTTTTTGTAAAGCTTGTTAGTTCGAACCCCCTCCCCTCCCAAGCGACGAAGCAGCAGAGTTATAATTTGTATTTATTTGAAATGTTGTATGCTCTTTTCCTGCCCTTTTTTTAACATCCACTGTTATTGTTTGTTCAGATAGCTTGCATAACTTTCCCCGGAGGACTCCTTCGGGGGTCAACTCCCTTCAACAACAGCAGCAACAACCTGAGGACCAGCAGCAGGCTATTCCCCAGAGTTCAAATCAGAGTGGTCAAAATTCTGCTCCAATGACCGGTGTGCAGCCTTCTGTGTCTGCCAATGGTGATGTAACATCTAATAATTCTCTCAATTGCGCACCTTCTACATCTGCGCCTTCACCTTCTGTTGTTGGGCTCTTGCAAAGTTCAATGAATACTAGACAAGATCATCCGATGAGCAGCACTAATGGTGGTCCATACAATGGTGGAGGCAATGCGGCAATCCCCAAGGTGAACTCAACAAGCTCACTGCAGTCAAATCCATCCACCTCTTTCCCTTCGCCAGTACCCACGGCATCCAATAACAACATGATGCCTGCTCCTCAAAATACAAACCAACTAAGCTCCCCTACTACATCGTCAAGCATACCTCCGATGCAGCCACCTGCAACTCGACCTCAGGAGGCTGAGCCAAGTGAGTCCCAAAGCTCGGTTCAGAAAATCTTGCAAGATTTGATGTCATCACAGATGAACGGAGTTGGCCATTCAGGGAATGATATGAAGAGACCAAATGGATTAACCCCTGGTGTTAATGGGGTTAATTGCTTAGTTGGCAATGCTGTCACAAATAATTCAGGAATGGGAGGAATGGGGTTTGGGGCCATGGGCGGGTTTGGTCATGGGATGAGAACGGCAATGACAAACAACCCAATGGCAATGAGCGCAAGGATGGGAATGAATCACAGTGCACATGACCTATCACAACTGGGTCAACTACATCAGCAGCAACAGCAGCAGCAGCAGCAGCAGCATGACATAGGAAGCCAGCTGTTGGGCGGACTTAGATCAGCGAACAGCTTCAATAACATTCAGTATGACTGGAAACCCTCACAATAGAGTAACCATGAAAGGTAAAGTTCCAATGTGATGATGTGTTTGCCCTCCCTGGGCAGATTGCTTATGCAGCATCAGTTATGGTGCCATAGCCTCCCCTGAGCCCTATAAATGGTTACCATAAGCGATAGCAAGCATCCCGGCTGGTAAATGTAAGTCTGTAACTGTCCGTTTAGCTACCTGCTTGTGTGTTACTCCCTCTGTTATACAACATTTGTCTATTTTTCTGGGAGTTGCAGTTTCACAATGTGTCACATTGTTCATCCACTCTTTACCCCTCCGTTAATGTTGTGAAAAAGCTAAGGAGCTGTAGAATGTTACAATAGGGCATTCGTGGGCATTCTTTGTCAACTCTTACATTGAGTGCTCCTCGGTCTATGCATACATGGATGAGTATTCATGGGCAAATATTGTGGAATGAGGAGACAAGTCTTGAATGAATGGCAATTAGAGCCCGCCCGAGTTGGGTTCCTGGTGCTGCCTGACTCAGGTATCTTGCCCAAAGATATTTTTGGCATCTGCAACCGTCTGTGATAGTGCCCCGTGGTATTTCCTATCTGGAAAAGAAGTTTCCCTGTCCTTTTTCCCCTTATATTGGATGACATGTATCTTATCTCCATCATGTAATTTATCATCCTTCGCCCATAAGGATGCCACCTGAGCTGATATAATCTCTCTGCCCGAGTATTCTCTCTTTTGTAGCCTTGCTCTGTATAATTGACATACTAGTGGAAGAAGTTCATGAATGTTTTCTTAGTCCTTATGCTAGATGTGACATCTGTTCTGTCAAAGTTTACAGTTAAGTTCGTGGCGGCGGTAAGCAGGTTAATTCTGTTCTTAATGGAGTGGCTTTATGCAGCTGTTAAAACTGTATCTGTTTTAATAAGGATAGTTAAAGCGTAAAACTGCATTTGAACATGTGCCCTGCATACCTGCATGTTGGCAGTCTGTGGCAATCTTTGAGTTGAGCTGCAGAGTTTGACATCGGCAGCAAAACTTGTGAATTGTGATACGTTGGGTGTCTGCTAGAGGAACTTATTTATGGTGTGGCTATCGAAATGGTTGTTGAGCGGCTTAGATACTGCAACAATCACTACCGAAATTTCTTCTATGTATTAGGTTATGGGTGGCTAATATGTTTTGTACAAGTAAAGAATATTAATACTCTGTCTGAACATGTAAACGCTGTGTTCTGGTCTTCAGAAAGGTGGAGTCTTTTGTTTGGTTGGAAATGTTTAGAAAGAGAATAAACCGTTTTAGGTCTGTTTTTTGGAAAGATTAGAGCATCTCCAACAGATTTTTTCCCCTTTTTCTTTTTTCTATCTATAGGGAATCTCTTTTCACAATTAGATAGTATTGGGGGAGAGATGCTCCAGTGGATCTCTTTTTTCCTTTCCATCTCATCTGATGTGGGGCCCACCTGTCAATGGCATAACCATTTTTCCCTTTTTTTTCCCCCTCTTCCTCTTCTTCCCTCTGCTGCCGTCGCCCAGAGGTGAAGGTCGGCTGGATGGGAGCTCGTCACCTCTCTGCCCGCGCGGTGACCGGGGCTCAGGGCTGCGGTGCAGCTCGCCGGCGTGGCCTCAGGTCCAAGGGAGCAGATTCTCGGTGTGTCAGAAGAGATCAGGCAGTTGCTCCCTGACGAAGTATAATGCAGCATCTTGGAGCTGTGTTTTTTGAGGAAACATCTTGGAGCTGTTGGAAGATGACAATGGGACGTACGGTGTGGTTGGCCTTGTACCAGTCGCCCGACGAGCAGGATGTAGGTGAAGTTGGCGCCCGGCGGGATGGGGCACGCCGTGCCGGCGACGCCGTCCTCGAACGAATTCCGACGCTGCTGGAGCCCGCTCCTGCATCGCCGCCGTGGCGTGGTGTGCGTCAGTTCAGGCAGCCACGCACATCGATCTGTTTGTCAGAAACACATGAACCAATGCGCGGCGGCCGGAGCCAGCTCGCACGGCCTGCGCGGCGGTGGCCGGAGCCAGCTCGCCCGCGCGGCCGGCGCGAGGCCCCTCCCGCGGCGGCGCTAGGCCCGACTCCATCGCGTGGCCGGTGGCTAAAGCGGCAATGGTTCAAACACCAAACCAAATCCACACCAAACTATTTACTTAGACTATATTTCATTGTATAAACCAATCTAACCATATTCATTTACTCTTAGCTCCAAATCAACCCAAAGCACGTAGACTAGTTTCTCAAAACAAACTAAATCGGTTTATTTCTATAGTTTTAGGTGTGGTTTTGGACGTAGGGCCCACGTATAAATACGGCTGCACCGATTTGAATGGAGCAGCGGACCGTGATTTTGAGAAACCTCCAACAAATTTCGGTCAAATCTACTAAACTTTTAAGGTGTGAACGCAAACTTTTAATTCTAGGGTCCGGGTTTACAGTGGGGCCCACATGCAAATTTGGCTACATTGATTTGCATGGAGCAGCGGAATGTGGTTCTAAGACATCTCCAATAAATTTCGGCAAAATCTGCTAAAATTTTAAGGTGTGAACGCATGCTTTTAATTTTAGGGTCTGGCTCTGGATGTGGGCCCTACATATAGATATGGTTACACCAATTTGCACAAAGTTGGGGATTTTCATTTTAAGACATTTTCAACAAATTTCAGTCAAATTCGTTAAAATTTTCATGTGTGAACGTGAGATATTAATTTTAAGGTCCGGCTTTTAATCTAACTTACACATAAACATTATAATTGATAATTATTCTAAACTGTTGTAACTATTAAACCAAACCAAATCAAACCATTATATGTGGCAACCCATTATTCACCAAACCAAGCTAATCCAAGCAAAAAACAAACCACTAAATCTGGTTTGAGACCAAATCATTGCCAGCTTTACCGGTGGTGTGCCGTGCCTCTGGCTGGTCTCTCCATCGTGTGGCCCAGAATATCTCTATCGTGTGGCCTAGAATAAAAGGAGGAAATGGAAAATGGAAAGGGGAGAGGAGAGGAGATAAAAGAGATTGAGAACAAATAAAGGGAAAGAGAAATAGAAATAGAAATAGAAAGGGAATCTGTTTGGAGAGAGTTTTTTTCATCGTTTGGAGATTCTTATATTTTCAAGAGGTTATGCATTGCTAGCGGAGCTATAGAATAAATGCTTTTCAGGACTCGATTTGGACGCAACATAAACAAGGAATCAGGATCAGAGTCTACTTCACTGCAGAGTTCCATGGTAGCTGTCCCAGGCTACTCCGGGCCGTGCCTCTGCCCTCATTTCTGATCTCGAATAATCAACTGAAACACATTGTTGGGTACACGTTTGTATCCTTGCACTCAAGCGTGTTCAACTGCCCCGTATTTTTTAATTATTTATGCTTCAATCTAACGATTTAAAAAGATTTTAAATGATAATCTTCCATGCAATCTCTTCTCCCTCCCATATTTATAAATCCTTTACCATAATACAACTACCTCATATTATTATAACCATAAAACTTGGAAATAATGCATACTACCGTGAATGCTACATTCGGTTGTCTGTATGGATGTAGACTTGCAAAAAATGCAAACTCTTCCGGATTGAAGAAAAATAATGAAGCAAGTGGTTATCTCTCCAAAGACCAAACACGAACAAGCATATTGGCATATGCCATCATATCATCCATATTATAGTTCATTCGAAGTCTCCCGAAGCTAATACATTACAATATCTTGAAGTTCAAATCCAGCCATCTGGTCACTAATCAATGCTCTCACACAGGGGCGGATCCAGGATTTCAGGTCAATGATGTCACTATAAACGTGTGAACTACGAACGATCATACGATTTTAGTAGATAAATAATAAAATAATACATAGCAAAGTTACGTTATTTTTAGAGGAAATACACTACATCATAACTACATGTACAAATTGGATGAATCAAATTATTTTTTAAGAATGCTCTTAGCGCGTATTTTATTAAGAGAAGAAGAAAAATTTGAAGTACATAACACGGACAAGTCCAAACCCAAAACAAAAACTGCAAGAAAACAAGAAGGCGAGTAACACACACTAGCTGAGAAAACGAAAAATGAATACCAACTTAAAAAAGCAGCGCTCCACCAAAGACTTTTGAAGCCACGGGCAGAGACTTGCGGCGGCGTAGCGGATGGTGGCTGACAAGTGCAAACCAAACATTCGCTAAATCAAAGAAAACGAAGGCCTTGTTTAGTTGCGGTGAGAAAGTTGCAAAAATTACTATAGCAATGTAAATCAAAGATTAGAAGGACTAAACATGATCTAATTATAAAACTAATTACACAGATGGACGGGAAATCGCGAGACAAATTAAGCCTAATTAATCCATTATTAGAGATTGTTTACTGTAGCACGATATTGTTTAATCATAGCCTAATTAGGCTCATTAGATTCCTCTCGAAATTTCACCCGAGGTTATGGAATGAGATTTGTCATTAATTCACATTTAATACTCTTAATTAGTGTCCAAACATTCGATGTGACAGATGAATAGTAAAAAGTTGTGAAACTTGCCACAATTAAACAGGGCCGAAACAAATCCGGTGGTTGGCTCGTTAATGCAAGAATAAAAATCAAATTGTTAAATTGGATAGATTGCTATGCTGCCTGTCGTTTGGTGCGCTATTCGCGAAGTACGTGGAGAACGGAATGAGAAAAGAACCAGAGAGACTCTGTCACGGACTCCTGGGCTATCAAGTGAGGTGCCAACACGTATGGGTTATCGGTGGAAATTGCTACAGCAACTTACTGGATAGGTCAGCACTCAACTGTCCAAGAGAATTAAAAGGCTGCTTTCTCACTCGGAGGATTGAGGTCACCAGTCAGGCTGGGCTGCTGTCACCAACACCTAATGTTACTGGGGCACTCGGGCCAGGCCGAAAGTCATTGCTGTCCTGTGACAGCACACCTTGTATACTGGATCCGCCCCTGCTCTCACAAGTATAGATCTAAAGTATAGTTTCTGGAGTCTTTGCCCTGTTCTTGGATGAAATAGCTCCTCATAAGCAATTTCGGCTTTTGAATTCCGGTTTGATTACTTCCTAAGGTGCGTTGACCTCTCTTGCAACTGAACCTCTCCGGATTTTCTTGTGGTTTCATGCTCGTTCTGGTTTACTTCTGGAGGGGGATAAGAGCTCCTCTAATTTCCATTTAATTTGGTCTGCGTCTTAAGCACTTTTCCTTTCATCATGTTTTATTCAGGTTTCTTCTCACATCTTTGTAAACCTCATGCTGGTTCAGTCTCTGAACATGCTATCGTGAGGAGGCACAGACCGAGCTCTACAATTCTCCAAGGATATCAGCAAGTAGGTTTTGTCCTGCTTCAGTTTCCATGACTGATCACGAGCTCTGATCCAGTCTGTTCGTTTAATCACAACTGTACTTGCAATTGGGGCCTGTGGTTCATATAGTTAGTCAAACGTATGTTGATGTCTTGTTTTTGACTCTATGACAAATCAATTCTTCCCATGAACTTTCTTGAACCGGTAATCAACACTAAAAGCCCCGTCTGTTATTTTTGCCAGTCTGGCAGAAACAAGAAATTTTACCTCATATTACTATTCAAGCAATTTACATGCTAAGAGCAAAATAAAGAGATAATAGGGAGGAGCAGCAGGTTCTCTTTATGGGCGAGGAGTAAGGCAGTCACCACCTCAGCGGTGCCGTGGACTTGTGGATATGAGAGTTGAGAGCATTCATTGGTGAGTTCAGGATCAAAGATATGGAAGAAGAGAAGCAAAAACTCTATTTGAAGATCTACATAAATCATTGTGGTTTAGCGCTACCTTCATTGCTCTGTTAGAATCAATCCTGTTTTCTAGTTTATAAGTGTGAACATGAGGCGTGTGTGTCTGTCCTTCCACATGAATTTGTGTTTTCTTTGACACAGTGGTCCTTAAACAGCCTATGCGTTTTTTTTGATCCAGGGTTTGGTCAAATCTAGATCTCCCATTGGTATGTATACATGGTACATCGTTCATTTAGCTATTTTTAATTCTTGATTGTTGGTGAATGAATTCTGCTATTGATCTGCAACTGTGTCCTAGCAATGTAACTAACTACACCCATCGTAAATGTATTTATAGAAAATATTTTTTGATGTTTGCAATAATATAGTGAACTTATCAGGATAGAACCTGTAATTTCAGGCTAGGACAAGAATATCATGTTTCAAAAGTTTAGGTTCCCAATGCTATGTTTAGGATAGTCACAAAATGCTAAGTTTATGACAGTCAAACATTGCCCTGATCCCTGAGGACTATTAGTGGGATCTATATGTAAATACTTTATTTATGATATTTACATTGTTTGCAGGCCATGCATGGCAGATATGTTTTATTGTGGATTTTGGGAACAAAAGCATGAGATAATTCATCCATATGTGCAGTGCCTTCCAAAGTTGCTGAATCACTTGTTTTTGTCTTCCCTTGTTACGTGCAATATTCCTTGGCCTGATAAGTAATTCTGGCTATTTTTTGAGGGTACTGTTATATGTAGTTGCACAATGGATTGTGAAGCTAGTAAGCTAAAACTCCTGGAGCACATGCTATTCGATGAAACTTCTAAACCTACTGATCTGTCTATATCACTACTAAAGACGATCACGAAAGATTTCTCAAAGGATCTGGAAATTGGGAGTGGTGGGTTTGCAGTTGTTTACAAGGTATGACTGAATGGGCAACTCAACTACCGGAGGCATTGTTAAACATAGTATATGTCTTTTCTCTAAACAAAATCATAGTATATGTCAAGCCTGATATTCATGCTGACACAACAATGCTGTGACTTTGGCTTGCAGGGATTTCTCTTAAATGGCAGCACAGTTGCTGTGAAGAAGCTATTTGACTCGATTGATATGGATGAGGCTAATTACAACCAAGAAGTTGATTGTCTGATGAGGGTTAGGCATAAAAATATAGTACGATTTCTTGGATACTGCGCTGATGCTCATGGGAAACTATTGGACTTTGAGGGAAAGTTTATCATGGCAGATGTTCGACACAGGTTGCTCTGCTTTGAATATCTATCTAAAGGCAGTTTGCATGACTATATCAGTGGTACGACCATGCGGCACTAATGCATGTTTGATTCATCTATCTATTCTTTATTAAGGCTTATCTTCTTTGAATCAAACTATTAGTTGCCCAGTTGTAGAGAAGTAACTTCAGAGATGCTGGGAACAAAACTCCCTTTGTTATGTTGCCTTTGTAGAAGCATCTCATGGACTGGATTGGACTGAGCGGTATAAAATATTAAAGGGAATTTGCGAAGGCTTATGTCACCTTCATGAGGCACATATAGTTCATTTAGATCTCAAACCCGCCAATATTTTACTGGGTGTTAACATGGTGCCAAAAATTTCTGATTTTGGTCTCTCAAGGCGTTTTGATGAAAACCAAACGAGGACTATAACAGCACAGCTATATGGATCCTTGTAAGCTAGCTAGGCCTATTCTCAAAGTCTCATTTATGTTTTTTTTGCTAGGCATACATACATTTTGTGCATTAGTCTAATTTTACAATACATGTTTCACGCAGGGGATATCTGGCACCAGAGTTCCATAGTGGAGTCATCACATTCAAGTCAGACATATACAGTCTGGGTGTTATATTCACAGAGATATTGACAGGAAAAAAGGGACATTGTCCAGTTCACAATGTAAGAATTTTTTAACAAAAGATATACACTGACAATGTCCAGTATGCGATCTCTTTGTGCCTAGATTATGTTTTAACTTCATACAATTTAGTAAATTGTTCTGAATAATATAAAATAAAGTCCTGAGCTACAATAAGCTGGACACAAAAAGAAAAACGATGAAATTAAACATCGAACGAAAGGCACATTTTCAAACGAGCACCTGTTCATGTGCCAAAAGTTGTTACTTTTTCATAGATCGATCCTTACATATCATAGAAACTTTGTAGATACTTGAAAACTGGAGGAACATGTTTCCTATATCATCGGCAGACACACTATTGGAACAAGTAAGAGTTTGCACACAGATAAGCATAGATTGCGTGAACTTTGACCCAGAGAAGAGACCAGTTATACAGCATATAATCCAGAGGCTCCATGCAACAGAAAGAACCGACCAGTTTATGTTATCTGGCATAAGTAATTCATTAATGCCACAGGTACGCAGCTGCACGCTAATATAATAACTTGTTCACATGGAGCCTAGGGACAGAGCTAGACAAAATTGAAAAAGGAAGCCTTAAAGTGAAGGAGGTGAATAATCTTATTGATTCTTTTAATCCTCACTTCAGACAGAAGGCCAAGAAATGGTTCTGCCGCTGATGGAAGATCTGTGTGCAAAGATGGCATTTGATGAGGGTTCAACAGCTCAACATCAGTCAGAGTCAAGCACAAGAGAAGAGAGTGACCTAAGTGATAATGAATCTGAAGACACCGCCGCTCAGGTGAGCTCACTCTATGTACTATTGTTCAAAGTCATGTATAGTCGATGGTGCATTGCCAATTTGCCAAATATGTTTTTTTTGATCATTAGGGAATTAAAAAAGGCCAAATTTTTATTTGCCATTTCAGTTTTTACTAGTATCTAATCTGACATTGCAAAATCTCTTGTGCTCCATTTGCTATTGGGTTGCAGTTCCTTGCCCTATTATGCCATCTGCATAAGCTCTGTTGATTCTTTTTTTTTCCATTAACCATTTCCAAAATTACCAAACTATCCTAGCCTTCAAACTCCTGCTCCTTCCTCTCCTTGTGAGTGTTCGCCATTGGCCTGGCCGCCTGGGCTGACTTTCCTGTTCCATCTACTTGTCACTGTCTATTCCCCTGGCCTTGCTCAAACAAGGAAGGCCAAACCAAGTTTCGGTTCAAACATTCGGGAGGGGAGGGCAGGCATGAATTAGAGGACCGCTGTGAGTTGGGGAAGGTAGAGCTGAAGGAAGTCCAAGCCAAGCTAGAATAATGCATGGCATGGTATCGTCTGGCCACTTGGGTGGCAGGACGATGGTGGGGGGTGGCTGTATAGGCCATGGACACACATGACGCCTCAGGTTTGGAGGTTCAGTGCGAAGGACACACAAGGTACTTGCACGTTGCGTAGACACGATTGCGGGATAGCTCTCCATTCTTCACTGTGCAGCCGTCATCAGGGTTCAAAGGAAACACGTGTGGCAGGTGAACTGTACCGATGCCGTAAGAGATGCATGTAACTCGATCTATCTTGGAGCCAGCCTCCATTTTTGACGTGGCCACCACCACTCACCTCTTTTCTAGCTTGCTTCATGGCCACCATATAGGTTTGAGTAGATAGTACAGTAGTTCTCTACTCTGATTTTCTCTTGTCTTCTTCATTTGTTTCTTGTCATGTTTCACCTTTGTGGCAAGGTTGTCAGTATCGGGATACTAGGTAGTATCGTTTTTCGCCCGACAGTATCGAATCGTAGAATCGTATCGTAGTATCGGGATACTATCGGATTATGCATAAAACATATTCTATATAAGATTTGCAATATATTATGTAGATCGAAGTGAATAATGTCTATTTTGATTAATTAAATTGACTGTTTGCAAACTTAAGTGCTCTAATTGACATTATATTCAATGAATCTTATCTCAAATAATATTTTATTGCCATTAAATTATTCTAAAAATCATTTATATCAATTATTATGTGGTATCGTAGGATCGTAGTATCGGGATACTATGAAATTTCATGTAGGATTGTGTGGAACCTTTCTGTAGTATCAGGATACTATGAAAATTAAGATACTAGGTGGGATCAGTATCGTTTTGTCTGGATAGGATCGTAGTATCGTAAGACACTACGATACTTATCGGGATACTGACAACCATGCTTTGTGGTGGTATAAAATGACTTATTGATGACATTCAGCAAGGAAGTATGGTGTTTAATTTTGATTTCTTTGAGCATGATTTCAGAAGTATCTTAATTTGTGCACCAACATTGACTTGTGTTTATTGGGACCAGATCAAACATTTGAAATATCCCCATGGTGGGATAATATTCATGGCAGCGCATCCAACGGAGACATGGTAAAATGATCTTTTTATTTTCTTTCTTTTGTTGAGACTAGCCTTTTGGTTCTGCTATCAAAATGATGATGAACATAGGGTTCTGTAATCCCTAGCTATGTACTAGTAGGTTTTTTCACAATGTTTTTTTACCTGTATGACACAGGATTGTTACGAGGCACTATGACAGTTTTTTTTCCGTATGGGATTACAGTAAACAGGCAAGTAACTGTCCTTTTAGTGGTCCCCATTTAATGTTTGTGTTCCATATATTGCTTAGTAGCCCTTTTCAAAGCACAAGCTTTCACCCGAAGGAACTTATTTTTGCAGTACCCATTCCGAAAGTGTGGGTAAATGTTCAGAAATTATCTTTCCCTACACGTTGTTCATGAAATTTTTAGCAATCGTTCATTTAACATGTTTGTGTATCCTTTTCAGTGCATTCACGTTTGCTTTGATTTTTCCTTAGTACTCTGTATTTTGTATATTTATTCTCAGGAAACAGTGAAGCCACTTCATCGAGTGGTCTCAAGAGGAAGTGTTACTGCAGCAATATTTGTTGCACAAAAGCAATGGTTTGTGACCGGACATTATGACGGTTACATAAGAGTGTACAGTTACAAGACAATGCAGTATGTACTACATTTTGGACCTGAACATGGCAGCATCAGATGTTTTGACGTCCATCCGAATGAGCCTTATCTATTGGCTTCATTTATGGACAATAAAATTAAGATGTGGAACTGGGAGAAGGGCTGGAAGTGGATCGGAACATCAGACATGCAAAATTGCAGGGCATTGGAAGTCAAATTTAATCCAAATGATGCACATTGTTTTGCTGTCAATACCATGGATAATGTACAGGTATGCTTTTTGAGTCTACCCATATGTTTTTTTGTACCCAAAACTGTAGAGTCCATATATCATCATAGCTTCTTTAATACCAAGTGTAGGTTTGGAAAGTTGGTTCCTCAAGCTGCGAGTTCAAATTATGTCAGAAAGTGTCATGTATTGGCTACTTTACTCGCGGTAATGAGCTGTACTTGATGACTGGTCATTGGAATGGCTCAGCAACGGTAAAGCATCATCATGCATGAGTACGTTAGTTCTCAAACATCCACATCGAATATTTATGCATTGTTTTATGTTTGGTTGGCTCAGATTTGGAACTGGGAGAGCCGGATTTGGAACTGGCTGAGACGACCTGTCCAAACGCTCAATGGACATACAAAATCAGTTGAAGCCTTTTGTGCACATCCCGACCTTCCAGTGTTAATTACGGGTTCATGTGATGGAACAGTTCGCATGTGGAATTCCTCTACCTTCGAGTAAGAATCTAGAACCTCATAATCATGCGTTTTCAATATAATTCATACTCTGTCGTAGATTTAAAAAATAGAGCCGATATTTTTTTATCAACTTGCAAAATGCATGCCCATGCATTTGTACGGTGAAGAACTTGAAAATGTAGGATGTTAGAATTCAGAAATCACATTCAACCAACATGCAACAGATCTGCTATAGTAAGGATAAAGATGAAATGCCAATGGTTATCAGCAATTATTTTGGTTAATCCGTGAAAGACATGGGGTGTTGGTTAAGAAGCATAATAAATCTGCAAGTTCTCATAAAATGGAATGTATATCTAACACACAATAGCTCAAAATATTTTCCTTAATTAATCCGCAGAACTGAAAATATCCTAGCACAAACTATACTGAACATTCTCAGAATTGCAAGACCTGGTCATCCATCCATAAATCACAGCGCATAACATGAAGGCAATAAAATTCAGGATTGTAAATGGAGAAAAGCAAAGGCACCCACTGTGTTGGTGCATGAACGGAGATGGACCATATACCCCTGAACTTATGAACTTAAGCTTGTGTCGTGAACAACTATTTGTGGTGAGCAGAGATGGACCAGTGGTTGTGAATTTTTCCATTCTCTATTGGTAACCTGGCACATATATGTGTCGTTATCCTGTAGAATCCTGGTACATGTAGGTGCCATGCTCCGAGTGTTAGCATAGCACATTTATATATCACGCTATAGTGGAACAGGGCATATAATTGTAGCAGCACTTCGTAATTCACCTCACCGCACATACATGCCAAATTTTGCATATTACTCATGCATACGGGAAACAACATGATCTCAACAACTGTACACTGATATATGTTGTTTTTAAAATTTGGATTCTATTTACAAACTACAAAGCACATTCTTGCTGAACTTTTATGTTTGCCTTCAGTTTACAACCCTACTTCCAGAAATTACAAAATTATCCTAACTGCTATTTCAGATGAGCAATCAGGTGATCTTGCAAAATAATGCAAAAGGACACCACTGCATAAACAGTTATTGTGAAAACAAAGTTCCTTATGTGGCATGAGACAACAAAGCACCATCTTGGAAAATCCAGATTGACTTTCTTCAACTTTCCAATCACTGAATCACCCGGATCCATGTTCCTGCCATTTCAGCAAACTCCATAGTCACGCAGTGGCCAGTGCATCCTCTTGATTGTCTAAAAAATAGAAAAACTCAGGCCCTTAATTGTTATCATCTCTCTAAAACAAAAATGAACCACAAAGCATATAATGAACATATCTTAGAAGGAGCATCTAAAAAATGTGGGCAGCTGATTCTTAAGCTCCAAAAAATTGACAGCTTTTATCATTTTTACTCATTTTAAACTTTGACAAACAGAGGTAATTTAATTTTTGTGAAAAATTTGTGAGGAAGCGGCATCTGTAAGATAATTATGTCTAAGAAAGGGAAATAGTTAAGGAAATCAGAACACATAATTATATGGGCTCACCGAACAATGGCCTATTCTCAAGACAAATGGAGCTGAATGCATTGTTCACATTGCCCTGATCCACTCAACGCTTTGTCCTAGAAAAATGGTTCACCACCTACCCTACAATTACAACTGGAAACACAAATGCACACAAAGAATCACATGACAACACAAACAAATCAATTTACTTCTAGATCTGACTCCATTTCAATGTCCTCTTGTCCACTACCATGTGTGTGTGGGGATGGGGTGGGAGGGGGGGGGGAGTGTGGTGGTGGGTGGGAGACACAAGATTTATATAGACCGGCAGTTACAACAATCAGTCAGATATGACCACGTCTGATTTGTAGAGAGGAAAACAGAGAAGTGGGGGTAACCTGCATGCATCCACGACACGAACAGGAGAAGACGGTGGCTAATCGTCAGCGTGAACAAGTTGGTGCTACTAGGTGGTGGTGACGGAGCAGTGAGACATGGTGTTGGGATGGCGGCACACATTGGAAGTGGTGCACTTGCTACAATCGCCATTTTCGTGCGCATCCAGCGGTTGGTGTGGTGCCATGGTGGGGAGTGGCGACGAAGGCTAGGGCAATGGGGAGGAATCGTGCCCTACCCATCTTTAGTCCACCGAACAAAACAGACAGCCTAGGCGCCCAAAATAGACAAAGGAATCAATCCTTGCTTTACATAATAATAATAATAATAATAATAATAATAATAATAATAATAATAATAATAATAATAATAATAATAATAATAATAATAATAATAATAATAATAGTAATAACAACAACAACAACAACAACAACAATAATAACAACAACAACAAAAATAATAATAACAACAATAATAATAATACTGACAATGATAATAGCAAGAATAATAACAACAACAACAACAAAAACAACAATAGTAGTAATAACAATAGTAATAATATAGTAACAACAACAACAACAACAACAACAACAATAACAACAACAATAACAACAACAATAACAACAACAACAGATAAGTACAATGACGATAATGATGTTTTGTTGTTGTCATCGTCATTGTCATTGTCATCGTCATCGTCATCGTCATCACCTTACGTCCACAAATGATCTACATCTAAAAGAAATCACAAAGACCAAGGGAACAATATCCATTTAATCTCAGAAACATAGTTGCAAAAGTAGTATCATCATTTAATTATTCCTTCTCGCCTCTCACTCCAAAAGTTCTGTTTCCCATATATCCAAGTATAGGCCCATAACACACACCTCGGCATGAAATTAACCAAGCAATTATTAAAACAAGGCTAAAATGTAGATGTTTTTTGGACAAACCAAAAAAAGCTGATACACTGATCATTTGTGGACATAGAGAGCACCACAGAAATCTATATATAGATACAAGTTTCGACTCATTTCACATTACCATAAAATTGTGTATTGTTTCCTATGTACCCCTGAAAACGAATGCGTTCCTTATTCTCTTTGCACGCATTAGTAGTTAGAGGTAGCCAAGACATTTTAAATTATTAGAGCATGTGCGATAGTGGTGGTTAGGGCAATCATAGTGCAAAATTTCATTTTGTTGTCTTCAAGAGTGCCACATCCACAATTACAATTAATGTTGTTTCATATGTTCTCACTCCATTTAATTATATGTCAAATAACGACTTTGAAACAGTCTCCATATAATTCATCTCTGTCTTTTTTTTGGGGAAAACTACACGATCTCATAGAAGTTTCTTATATGACACTCTATTAAATGGGAGTGAAACTTTAATTGGGGGTACGCTTAGAGAAGGTACTTATGCAAACCTGGTTTATTTTGCCAATGTCATATGGGGTGGGTGTTTATATATATGCATGTTCGGATGCGTTGCCGCTGAAGTGTGATTGGGGGTTGATTAGAAGTCAAATTAGAGGAATTAACATAAATAAAAAATAGCATAAAATTGTAAATTGATAGGAGCACCTAAAAGCTCAAAAAAGGGGTCACAGAAAATATAACAAAAGAATTGAAGAAAAACGAGTGGGACGGGTGTTGACACTGGGATGCGTCAATACATGAGAAGCTCATGTGCAATTTGTAGTCTCGTGCTTTGCACGTGATGATGAAGAAACCATCAGTTCTGGACTGTATCAGGAAATTCCGAATATGCAGATTCGTTGGTAGACCAATGACACCCAAAAGGGTTTCCGTTAGGTCAATCACACTTGGTTCATAGGGTCATCGGGCTAGCATTAGATTAAGGATGGGGATGGTCTTATTCAAACCATTGGATTCCCGATGCGCTCCACAAAAGTGCATCCAATGGATCGGTGGGTCAGCAGAAAAGAATACCTAGGGGAAACGGTTCGGCACATGGAGCACCGTACCCTAGGATCGTGTGGATCCACTCACATCTCCGATTGATAATCAACCACGGCGCCAAGGGTGGTGCAATCTGAGTACTCGCACGTGTAATGAACCTGGATGGTGCCGCATATGGCTGGATCGGAAGAGCTGTTGTCCATGTGCAGCTCGGAGAGGTAGCGGACACCTATGGCCGGCCGACACGAAGATGCCCTAGTGGCACTCCAAGCTGCCTGGGTCGACGCTCTTGTTATTCTCGTTGTGCATCTGATGGTGACACTGCAGGGTGCTCTTGATGGAGACGATCCAGACAAAGAGGCCTGGTTGAAGTGTGGGAAGAAGGCGTAGTTGAGAAGGGAGCGGAAAAATGGCTACCCATGAGGCCGGCGATGGCAATGTCCGGGTGGTAGTCATGCACCAGCCCAGTCTTAGCTTGATGAGCATCGTGGACCAATCCACGATATCCATTGGGGCAGCGGGGCAAAGAATTTTAAAAAAAATTGGGTTAATAAAGTGCCCCACCATGACATGGATGGTTCAGTGGATCAGCCCAGGACCTCAGGTTCGATCCAGGGATCAACCACGCCCAGCCTTAGTAGAGATGAGAGAAAAACAACACTTAGGTTGAAAAGTATAGGGCAAAGGAACAATGAAGAAGATGAAGGTAAATGATTTGTTTGATTGATCGAGTCATTGTCAATTGGCCGTGATCCTTCATGTATATCTAGCTGTTATGCATAACAGTTGCATTTTATATATACTAAAAGACCTAACTATTTATCACTGACATTGTGATTGTTGGAATGTTTCCTTAGCCTATTCCGAACAATATCTGATCTTAATACAGGTAAAATATATTAATATCCACTGTTTCAATTCATATGGTTTGGTTCATAAAACCTTGCAGACTTGAGGGTGTACTGGATTGTGGCTGCGGAGAGGTTCGAGCTATTGCTTGTTTGAAGGGATCAAGAAGGTATGCAACTGAAAGTATCTCTCTGTTCATTTTAATGTTTTGATGATGATATGAATTCGTGGATCTATTGTCTTGCATTGTCTCTATTTAATTTCACACAACAAAATGGATAATGGCCATGTTTAATTTGTTTGTAACTATGGTGGAAAAATGGTTAACTGATGCAATCACAACTTATGCTACATTTCTTTGCTTTGCCTTTTTCTCTCTCCCATATGAAATTTACATACTCAATGGCATGTTCAAATGTTGTAGGATTCTTATTGGACATGCAAAGGGATTATCAGTAACAGAAATTACCATGAAAAACAAGGTGCTAGCATTTGAAAGGCCGCACGCAGGAGGAATAGTCGAGACTGCAGAAAATGATACTGGACATTTGCCAACTTGATCAGATTTGTGGATGACTTGTGTACTTTTGCAATTGCACCCTATTCTCGCTAGCTACCTAAAGTGTAAAATGTATTTCCAAATTTGGATTAATCAACTAAAGTGTTCATATGGTGTGGATCTGTCAGATCACCTTGTTGATCAAGGTGGAGGGGAGACATAAGCAATAGAAACTCATTGTTAACCTGATGTTAAGGACAAGCGTGATCCACGCACGTGCACAAGCTTACAAAATTTGTTCTACTTATCTTGTGGTCTTTTCCTTCACAACTATATTTTTGGACTGTTAGTAAAAGAGAAATAATTGTTCCGGCCTTTGCCTGGTGCTGTGCACATATCTTCTAGGTTCACTTGTTACAGTATCTTGTTGCAGCTCCAGACTGGCCCAGCATGAATACAAAATAACAAGAACTGCCACACAGTTATTACCACTAAGTGGGTAAAATGATTAATCTCGGGTTCATGCTAATTGGCATATGTCAAAATATCCCTCACCTTCATCCCCTAGTGTCATGGATTACTCCAGGAGTCCAGATCTTGTCTTGCTGCTTACTGTAGCATTCAGCTCGATCGGATTGATGGCTTTCGCACCAGCTGGTCCATTGCTAATGCTAACAGGCACGTGCGCCTTCATTGGTTACTGATTCATTTTGGTTTCTCTGCTCCGGTTCTGTTCCTATCCTAAGCATCATTTCTAGAACCTGACGAGATGCATGTAGATTTGCTACATCTCTGCAATCTGACCCCTCCCCTGTTCTGCACTTCCCCTGGCTGCAAGACGTTCAAGATCTGGGCGTGTCCTTTGCTTTTGTTTTGTACATCGTTTTTGCTTGAATTTGCCTTTTAATTCAGTTTGGATGACTTGGAGATAATTTTAGGGATGTAAGTTGAGTGTCATTGCAAGACTCACCACGATAACATGAATGAATTCACTTGTCTCAAAATGGTCCATTCCAAATAATTAGGCAATATTTGACTTTTCAAGATCTTCAATGTAAGTACATTACATATTTAATGATGTCACTGTTGGGATAGCGGCCGAAGCCAATAAACCCAAGCAACGGATGAAACTGAGCAACAGAGACAAGCAATAATAATATTACTCGTCAACAGTGTTCTCGGGAATCAACAACCTTTACATGTGGGAGAGGGGTCTCCTTTTATAGGGAGACCAAGGGTCTTTACATTCCCGCTGTACCCCTGGGATCAGGCATCATCCTCTAGACTATACAATACAATTAGCCTAGGGACACTTTGGTACATTTACTCCTCCCAATGTGAATGCGTAGACTTGCAATTCCGTGTTTGACTTGGCTTGGACTTGGTCTACGCCTGCTTCGCCAGCTGAAAAGAGTCATGTAGCCCCTTGATGTGGCTTCTTCCGAGTTGGGACGATCCAAAGCCGCCCCTCGGTATCCAAAAGCCAATGGCTCCTCCAGGAACCTGCAATATGGAGTGAACCGAAGCTAACCAGCGACTCAATCATAGCTTTTGGCATTCAATAGTATCATTTCTTCACTACATTGGCTTCTAACTTAGTTTGGATAACGTAACTTTGGTGCATGGCCAGGTAAGCCGACCGACCGATTGGCTTTTGGCTTATTTCTCTGACCGAAGCCGATTGGCTTTGGCTTATTTCTCTGACCGAAGCCGAATATGGGACTCATCAAGTAAAAGAATGCGATTGGCTTCTTCTCCTTTGTGAGTCGCCGTCTTTGTGTGTGTCAAAACAGAGCAAAACAAGTAAAGGGCGTTTGTCGGCGGGCCAAATCCCCAACAGTAGCCCCTCGAGGACGAGGGCTTTCTTCAACAGGCCGAGCTCCATGAACTTTGGATTGCTTGCCAGTCCGAGAAACGCCTCCTCCTTGTTGGAGAAAGCCCCTTCGTTTATAGTTTTGATATTTTGCCCATTGGCTTTTGTTGTTTCTTAACGGTTGTATTTTTGTACCGTTGTCGTAACTTTGCTTCGGTTCATTTGAATTTGAAGGGCTGGCTCATTTTTTGAGACTTTTAACGGTCGGATTTTACTGCCCTATAAATAGGACCGAAGGGGGGGTGAAATTCACTTGCTTCGCTTTGCGATTTTTGCACTTAGCTTGTGTTTGACGCTTTCGATTGGTTTGGGAGCTCTTGAACTCAAGTTTTGGCTTTCCAGTTCATCGCGAGTAAGTTTTTTGTTTTTTGTACTCTCATTTCCTTCGTTCTTGCTTTTCTGTGTTTTTGTTGTTTCGTTTGCTTATTGTTTTTCTGTTTGTTGTAGCGGCTCGCACAAAGCAAACCGCTCGTCTGATTGGCTACGTCTCCGACGAAGACAACTCAGACGCGGTTAATATGGATACTGCCGAAGCTGCATCCTTTGCTCAGGCGCTTGAGATCAACGTGGCCGCAGCCCCAGAAGCTGAAATTGCTATGGAAGTTGATGAAAGGGGGAAGGGTCCCGTCGATGAGGGGGAAGCTGCCGGAGGCGATGACACAGAGGATGCCGAGTCTGCGGTAGGTGATGCCCTTGACGAAGTAGAAGCCGATGTGTCAGATCTTATGGATTACCAGAAGAAGCCAAAGACCACTGTCTTTGGTCAATCTTTTGTTACCCCCGAGCTGATTAGCTTCTACGAGCTGATTAGCTATTTTTCAGCCGGTCACGGACGAGCCCCAGTTACGGAGACTACCCCGATGCCCCATGCGGACGAAGCTGTGGTATTCAAGGAGTTCTTCTGCGCTGGGCTTCGAATGCCCGTGGACAATATAATTGCTGATATTCTTGGGAGGTTCGGTTTGCAACTCCGTCATCTCACCCCCAATGCCATCACTCATCTGCTTCGCTTCTTTTGGGCCGTGAAGACGAACGCATCAGATGTTAATGCGGACTGCTTCGTCCGTTACTTTGAGGGGCATCATCAGACAAAAAGCGTTAAGATTGACGGCTTTGAGTACGAGCCGGACTTTGGCAGTGTTACTTTCTGCGCGCGGTGGAGGCAAACTGAATTGCAGAAGGTAGAACTTACCTTTTGCCAGAAAAACACCTGGGACAAGAATTGGGAGAACTATTGGCTTTATGTCAAGGTGCCGGCGCTGGAGACTGTGTTAGAGGATGGAGCGAAGCATATATCATTTCCTCTACACAGTTCCATTGGTCCTTGTGAGTTTGTTGCTTGCCCTCCATTCGACAAGAATGCTCCTGGTTACGATCGCTGCGAAAGCGCTTTTTTCAAAGCCAGTCGAGTCTCCAGCAGCCGGGACTTGATCGAGGAGGGACTCGCTGTTGGGCTCAACATTCTATCTGCGGCTTGGAAGCCATTTGCAGTTGAGACGAGGCTCTACAGAGGGATCCCTCACGTTTGTTTCCCTAAGTTTGGGGTGAGGAAGCCGGATAACATGTCCGATTTTGCTTTCGTTCAGTCTGTTGAGTTGATGGCCGAGATTATTTGTGGGAAGTATACTTCTAAGGAGCATGAGAGCTGTTTGGCTTTGGTGGATGGGGTCCAGCTTAAGAGAGTTTTTGACGAGATGAAGGTTAGTTACCCTCAGCGCACGGCTCCATCCAAGCCATCTAAGAAATTCTCTGCCGAAGATCATCCCAGCTTGGTTCCCATGAAGCCGGGTCGAGGTCGTGGGAGGAAAGGTCATGGCGGAGGCCGTGGAAGCGGTCAATCAGACGAGGGTGGTGATGAAGCTGGAGGCAACAAAACTGAGGAGGTGCCTCCAAGGTGGTTGCCACGAAAAAGCGGATTATTACTTCTTCCTTAGAAGCTTCCAAGCGTCAAAAGCTTTCGAAAGCTCTTCCCATCGCTCTGCTTTCCAGTGCTCCTCCTCGTCCCGTTGCTTCGTCTGTTGGAGTGCCTGTTACTGCTGCGCCTATGAAAATCGATCCTGCAGCTTCCGCTGTAATTGATGTACCCTCTTCTGGAGGTTTGTTTCTTGTCTATCTTGTCTTCTTGTTTTTGGCTTCGCTTTTCTTATCTATTTTTGTCTTATTACAGTTAAAGCCGTTGTTGCGCCGCCTCGTCATCAACGTCTGCCTGGATGCATTGACGATGAGGATGAAGTGAGCTTCAGCCGTCTTCTGAGGGAGGATGAGACGAAGGATTTTGTACTTGGTGAAGCTGAAGTATCGTCCGTCCCGTTCCAGCCGTCATCCTTGGACTTGTTGGCTGGTGCAGCAGCCAAGTCCCTTCAGATTTCTGAGGGCTTACGCAGTTGGCTTCGGCTAACACTGAGGAGCCAATACAGTTAGCTTCTGCTCTTGAGACTGGGCAGTGTTCTGGCGATTTGACTCTAACCACTACTCTGCCAGTTAATTTGGCTTATTCAGCTGACGCCGGACAATCTGCCCCTGCTAAGGATGTTGAATCAGCTCCTGCGAAGCCAGCTCCTGAATCCAAATGTACGTTTCGCAAAGCAGTTATACTGGTGATTTAACTCACGTAATGGCTTTTTTGATATGTTGATTCTTTTGCCTCAGAAGCAAGTTATGTTGGGTATGGACCCCTTGCAGATCGGCTTCGGCAGGGCGGCTTTTGTCCTCCCAATGACATTCCGATTGTTGCTCCAAATGGTTAGTATTTTGTGTTATTTCGTATGAAGCTGATTGAGTGTTACCTTTTGTCTTAATTTTCCTTTTGCTTTTTCAGAGCTTGAAATTCGTGTCAAATCTTTGGATTTGGACACACTTTCTGTCTCCAGCCTTAGTGGCAGTATCCAGATTTGTTCCTTCTGCTTTGTTTTTGAGTTTGCTGTTTGGCTTTTTGATACTTATACTTTTCTTGGTTTAGTCTACGATGTCCATGCAGGAGTTTTTCGCTCGCCTTCCGCTTCGTCTCAATGATGTTGAAGACGAGCGGGCCGAGCTTGAAACTCAAAGGAAAGAGCGTGAGAGCTTCCTTCAGCTTAAGAGATCTTTGGAAAATGAAAAAGAGCGGCTTCGTCTTGAGCGGGAATCTGCCGCATTAGAGATTGCTTCGCTCAAAGGCAAAGTCACTTCACTGGAGTCTACGCGTGCGCTCAATGTTCAGACTATTGAAGGGCTTCGGAACAAATTGGTCGAGGCTGCCACTTTAGAGTATAATTTGAAGAATCAAGTAAAGTCTCTCAAGGCTGATAAGGAAAAGGCAATGTTAGATGCTGAAAAGTACAAGAGGGAGCTTCTTGTTGCCGTTGACTTGAAGGTTATTTTAGCGACTCGTGGCATCTTTCTTAGGAGATTCTGGTCCGAAACAGGGAGGGAGTGTGCCCGAAGCACTGCTTATGATCGCCTTGTTAAGGTTAGCTTCTTTTACCCTTTCAGTGATTTTTGCTTTCAGTCGTATTCTGTTTGTTTTGTTTTTGGTATTGATTTTTTTGTTTATTTTCAGCACAAGGAGGAGCTTGCTCTCGAGCTACAGCAAAGAGCCGAAGCCGAAGCTGCTATCGCTGCCGCCGCTGCAGGGGCGTCTACTTCAAGAGCTGGTGCTGAAGCTGGTCGTAATGGAGCTGAAGCCGGAGCCTCTGATGCTGACCCAAAGGTTTAGCTTCATTAGAGCTGATGGCTTTGATACTTTTGTTGAGGGATGTTAAAACCTTGTAAATTTGTATATACTCAGATCCCTGATGAGGGAGGTGATCTTGAACTCATGCCAATCACCATGCGCGATGGTCCCTTGTGTGTATCTGGCTTCGCATGGGAACAGTATCGGATGTTATATCCAAGTCAAAGACTTGATGATTTCTGGGAATTTTGCCACGAGTTCTTTCATCATTGCGAATTCGATGTGTTTGACTTTTTTAACTCTTTCATCGTTCGACGTTCTCCTCGTGTCGAACTTGTTCGTGCAAGAAACGCTGAAGCTGCTCGTCTACTTCCAGTTAAGGTGGAGCCAGAAGATTTAGATGATGTTGGAGATTTTGCTTATGTATTTAATGCTCCTAGATTTAGGAGATCTGGCCAGCAATTTGATGGCTGTCTTTGAGATGTTTTGAGTCATCTCTTTGTAACACACACTGTAATTCGTTTGGTTATTGTTTGGATTCGAAACACTTGAATGAATGTAAGCTCGATTTGGCTTCGTTGCGAGAGAAACGCCTCCTCCCCCCCGAAGCGAGGTTTATTCGTTCAAGTGGTGTGCTTACGTTTACCTGTGATTGAAAGCCACTTTGGCTTTTCTTTGAGATTTGTACTTGTGCGTAGATATGAGAATGTACGAGATTACATTGTGCATAAGGTCTAATAGGTTGCCGAAGCCCCTATTAGTTGTGCTTGCCTAAGCAAGTTTCGTATGATTATTTATGAACATTTATAATACTTTAGCCGAAGCTATTCTTCTCTAAAATAGTTGTCAGTCCAAACCCCTTTTACTCTGTTTAGAGTAAACGTTTTTGGACCGAAGCCCCTTTTACTCTTTTTTGGAGTAAGCTTTTTTGGACCGAAGCCCCTTTTACTCTTTTTTGGAGTAAGCTTTTCTTAGATCTGAATTGGCCTTACTCTTGGTAGGGTCAATTCAGTTCTATTTAAGTTATCGAATACCAGCGACTTGGTCGAAGCCAATCGCTTTCGATGCTGCTTTTATGGGGAATACCTCGTTCATCACCCCACATGGCGTCTACTGCTACAAAACGATGACCTTTGGGCTGAAGAACGCCGGCGCCACATACTAGAAGGCCATCCAAGGTTGCCTACAAAGCCAGATCGGCCACAACGTGGAAGCACACGTGGATGATGTCGTCGTCAAGACATATGACGCCAATTCCGTGATCGCCGACCTCCAAGAAACATTCAACAACCTGCGCCGCTTCAGATAGAAGCTCAACCCCACGAAGTGCGTATTCGGGGTGGCGTCGGGAAAGCTCCTGGGCTTCCTGGTCAGCCAGCGCGGCATCGAGGCGAATCCAGTCATGCTGGACGCCATACGCAACCTCGAGGAACCCAAGTGCAAGAAAGACATCATGAAGCTCATAGGAATGATGGCGGTCCTGAGCCGGTTCATCAGCAAGCTCGGCGAAAAGGGTCTTCCGTTCTTCAAAATCCTCAAGAAGGCGGATAAATTCGAGTGGACACCCGAGGCTAGCACAGCTCTGGCCGACCTCAAGGAGTTCCTAGTCACACCCCCAGTACTCACGGGTCCGACCCTAGGGGAAGAGCTGCTATTATACATATCGGCCACTACCCATGTAGTCAGCACGGCCCTGGTCGTCGAGCGACCAGAAGAAGGCCACCCATACAAGGTCCAGCGCCCTGTATATTTCATCAGCGAGGTACTCAATGACTCTAAGGTCTGGTACCCTCACCCTCAGAAGCTACTCTACACACTACTGATTACCACCAGGAAGCTCCGCCACTACTTTCAGGCCCACGTCATTCGAGTCATCTCGAACTTCCCCCTCGGAGCCATCCTCCACAACAGGGACGCCAACGGCCGCATAGTCAAGTGGTCTGTCGAACTCTGCGAGCACACCATCAACTTTTAGCCACGGGAAGCCATCAAGTCCCAGATACTGGCCGACTTCGTGGCCGAATGGACAGAGGTGCAGACGCCGACCCCGATGGAGCGGCCTACACACTGGAAGATGTACTTCGATGGCGCCCTCAATCTTGAGAGAGATGGCGCAGGAGTGCTGTTTATCTCCCCGGAGGGGTAGCACCTAAAATATGTTCTCCAGATACACTACCAGGCCACCAACATTGGGGCCGAGTATGAAGCCCTTATCCACGGTCTCCGATCGCGGTATCGCTAGGCATCAAGTGGCTAATGTGCTACGACGACTCCAAGCTAGTTGTCGAGCAAGTCAACAAGAATTGGGATACAACCAAGGAAACCATGAGTGCATATTAAGCAGAGATACGCAAGCTCGACGCTCACTTTTACAGGCTCGAGTTCCACCACGTCCTCCGTGAGGACAATGTCTCCGCCGACGTCTTATCCAAGCTAGGGTCCACCAGGGCCCAGGTACCCGTCGGCGTATTCGTCCAAGACTTGCGCACCTCGTCCATCAAGATGCTTGAGGACGGCAGCCCCATGCCCGACTCAGAGCCTCCACCGGGTAGCCCGCCAACCAACGAAGTTCTTCTAGTAGAAGCAGACTGGCGCGCCACCTTTATCGCTTTCCTCACAGAGAACTGGTCACCGGGTACGAAGGAAAAAATAGAAAAACTGAGTCAGCGTGCGACAAACTAGGTCATCATCGGCGATGCCCTGTACAGAAAGGCCGCCTCCACTGGCATACTCATGAAGTGTGTCCCCCGCGATGAAGGCATAAGCCTCATACAAGATATCCACTCGGGCACCTGCAGCAACCAAGTTGCTACAGGAACCCTAGACGGCAAAGCTTATAGGGCAGGATTCTACTGGCCAACAGCACTGTCCGACGCAAAGGAATTGGTGCGCTGCTGTACCGACTGTCAGTTTTTCCAGAAGCAAAAGCACTTGCCAGCTCAGGCGCTACGCACCATACCCCCATCTTATCCATTCGCCATATGGGGACTCGACAACGTCGGCCCCTTCAAAACCGCTCCGGGCGGACTCAAGCACCTCTTCGTAGCAGTCGACAAGTTCACCAAGTGGATCGAGTACAAAGTTGTGACCGACACCAAATCATCCACAGCTGCAAAGTTCATCGAGGAACTTACCCACCGGTTCGGCGTCCCAAATCGCATCGTCACCGACCTCGGGTCCAAGTTCACCGGACACGAGTTCTGGGATTTCTGCCAGGACCACTGCATCGGTGTCTACTATTCCTCCACGACGCGCCCTAGGTGCAATGGCCAGGTTGAGAGGGCTAATGACATGGTGCAGGACTTGCTCAAGAAAGCCATGTATGATGACGTCAACAAGCATGCCGGCCGGTGGGCCAAAGAGGTACCCCACGTCATATGGAGCCTCCGGACGCAAAAGAGCAGAGCAACGGGATACACTCCCTTCTTCCTGGTTTAGGGCTCAGAAGCCGTCCTCCCAGCCGACATTACCCACGGTGCCCCGCATATCCAGCACTACCAGGAAGGCGAAGCGGAAATTGGCCGCCAGATCGATATTGACTGCCTAGAAGAGCACTGACTCGCCGCGCTAGTCCGGCACGCTAGACACGAGCAGCAGATACGGTGCTACCACGACAAGAATGTTCGGGAGCGTTCCCTCAACGTCGGCGACTTGGCCCTGCGCCGAGTCATGTCCACCAAGGACAAACACAAGCTCTGCGCCCCTGGGAGGCCCCTTCATCGTCAAGGAGGTCGTCTCGCTAGGAACGTACAGCCTCCAGTGGGCCAATGGCGACCCTGTCCCGAACGTGTGGAACATTCAGCACCTCGTCAAGTTCTATCCGTAGAATATTTGAAAAGCTATGTATTCCCTGTCTCATATTAATAAAATTGGTTCGCCTCATTATATGACTTGATTCCTCACCCGACATCCATGCTGATGCCCGAGGACTGGGCCTGACCCAGGCAAAGTTTTTTCATCATGAGCATTTGGTGGGTACCCGCTTACCCCAACTTTCGAGTCCTTGCCCAACCCCATGTTCCCCCCGGCGAAAGCTAAGCAAATCCGGCAGGTCCGAGTCCCCAACCGTGAAACCATGAGCTCTGTGCTCAACCCGCGCACCCACTACACCTAGGCCTCCCCACTGAGCAGTGTAGTCCAGGTAAGCCGTCCTCTCCATGAGCAGTGGTCAGCGGGTCAAAAGGGTGCTTAAACGGCAAAAGGAAGCGGCCAGTCGGGCAACGTAAAGACCTAGTCGGCAGGGAAAGGGGCCAATCGACACATCATTGCACAGCAACTCTTCAGGTCAACTTAAAACTTTATACATTCAAATACCGCACAGAGTTTACGTTTATTCTCTACAGGCCAAGTTCCTTCGCCACAGCCTCTGCCAGGGGCACGCAGTCGTCGACCAGCTCGTCGAACTGCTCATCGGAGACTTCATCAAGAATAGCCCTGGTGATCGGAGCAAGCTCCAGATCCACGAAGTGCGCCTGGATGAGCGCCAGGAGTCGGCTGCCGAAGCCGATGGCGGTCTCCTGCATAAGCTGCGCCGCCCGAGTTGGCCCGGCCCCGAGCCGTTCAACCAATGTCAGAGACGCGGGATTCGCCCCGGCCGGAACAAGCAAGTCGGCATTAACCTCGGCCGCCTGTCGTAACTCTAGAAGCTCGGCACGAACACCTGCGGCAATGGTCAATCAGACGCAGCTCATGGGAACGACAACAAGCAGGCACGATTATGTCGCACTTGCTATGCATTGCCAGGTCATGCACATCCTTCAAGCGCTGGTTGGCCTCCACCAGACGCTCCAACTCGGCCTTTAGGCGCCGGTTCG
>CM014277.1:18382735-18448650 GCA_004135705.1 Alloteropsis semialata
AGAAAAAAAGCCCGTCTCCCAGCCTGCTGCGGGCGCGGAGCCGGCGCTTCCCGATCCCCTGTGCCGCCGGAACGCGCCCCCCTCGCCGCCCGCGCTTCTCCCGCCCTCCTCCCCTACGCGCGCCAAAATCACCCATGTCTCCCGCCAAACCACGCCTGAATGGATCCCTCGCGCGCCAAATCACAACATAAAGCCACAAAATCCATGACCTAGCCACCAAATCGTCCCCAAATCCCGACCTCTGAAACCCTAGCCTGCTGTCGATGGCTCGACGGTCCAAGAGGACAGCCGCGCCGGCTCCGTTCGTCGCTCCCCCGGGGGCTCAGCCCCTTCAACCGCCGGCCATCCCCTCCATGCTTGGACCTGGTGCTTGGTGTCCATCGCATTCCGGGGTGCCATCCTCTACACCATATTGGTTCCCTGGGCTCCAGCACCCGGCCATGGCAGGCTCGTCGGCTCAAGGCCCTTGGTGTGCACCTGCCGGCCATGGACCCTGTGCAAATCTTGCACCCACGGCTGATACTCTCAATGACTCAGATCCACATGCATGGTACGCGTTCTCTGTTGTCTTAGTTGATTAATCATGATGCGTGTCCCTTTCTTTAATTATGTATTGAAGCATGATGCGTGTCCCTTTCTTTAATGATGAGTTGTAGTCTGTTTTATTGAAGAGGGCTAGTTCCTAAGGTAGATGACACAGAGACAGATTTGCAATAAAAAAGTACTGGTTCCTCTAGTTTTAGTTATTTTTGAGGATTAATTGCTACATAGCTTGTATTAGTCTTAGTTGTTATTTGCAAGTATGCAAGGGGATACAGTTAGATGCTCTGCTCATATACTTTTTTTTTCAGCGAAGTAGTAGCTAATTTCTTTATTTTGTGATGCTCCATATTTAATTATACAGTAATTTTATTGGACAGGGGATTAGATGCTCACCCACCTGGTGGATTCCTTAATTTTTTGAAGAGCACAGCACAGCATGCACAAGCTGGTAGCAATGGTAGTTCATCCCAGCCAATCAATATTGGCGATGCCACCAATGCTACTGACTGCACTAGAACTGAAAAATGTCTGCTATGGACAAAAGAGGAGGATCTCAGATTGGTAAGTTATTTTCTTAGGTAATGGCTTCCATGTATTACATCAATAAACCATTTTTGACCCTTGTTGATAATATTGTAGGTCAGTGCTTGGTTGAATAATTCAAATGATCCAATCCAAGCAAATTACAAGAAGAATGACCAATATTGGAAAAGCGTTGCTGATGTCTACAACAGCACCACCCCCAAAAATCGGACAAGGCTGCCAAAGCATATCAAGGATCGCTTTGGGAGAATCAAGAAAAGGGTTGCATGGTTCTGTGGTGCTTGGAAGGAAGCTAATGCTTTGTGGGCTAGTGGTGAATCTGATGTGAATTTAATGGACAGGGCACTACAAATTTATGAAGAGGAGCAGAAAAAAGATGGTCCATTTATGTTTAAGCATTGTTGGGATGTGCTTTGCAAAGAACCAAAATGGGATGCATATTTGGAGCGTCTTGATGAGCCAGAGGTAGACAAGAGGAAGTACACTGGTGATGAGGATGTGGGGCAGCAATTCTCATTAGATGAAGCAACAGAAGAGCGGCCAATAGGAGGCAAGAAAGCAAAGGAGCAGCGCAAGAAAAAGAAAAAGGACCAGGCTTGTATCATAGATCTTGAAGATGAGCTTACCATGTTTGTAGATGCTCAGAGAACAGCAAATGAAGGCCGTAAAGAGATGTTAGAAACACAAAGGCGTGTGTCCAGTGAGAATCTTGAAGCTCAGAGGCTTGCACATCTTGCAGCAAAAGAGAAGAAGGAATCAGTCATGTTAGAAACTTATCAGTCTTTGTTGATGCAAGACACTACAATGATGCCTGAAGATGTGAGATCTGAGCATGTGCTAGCATTGAGGTGTTTGAGGGAGAAGCTATTTGGGAAAAATGACTAAGGTATTGCCTCCTAACCATTCAAGATAAAATTACATGCTGCATTTAATTGTGATAAAATTTAGTTCAATTGAGTTCTGTACTGCATTTAAATGCCTCTGCTGAAATTATGGTACAGATAACCATGCAGTCCAGATAACCATGCAGTCCAGATAACCATGCATTAAGTCAGTAGTCAAACTATACTTGACTACAATGCAGTTCAGAACTACAATGCAGTTCAAGAACTACAATGCAGTTCAGAACTACAATGCAGTTCAGAACTACAATAATTATTCATCTAACCTGGAAGACATGCACATCTATATAAAGCTCCATCACATCTTCAGGCTCATCCACACACCTCTCATATTTCTTCTCAGCCTTCCCCTGCCTCTCACCTTCCCAACCATGTCAGACTCATCTTCACACACAGATGAACTAGCCCCTTCCAAAATCATTGAACAATGTGTTGTTGAGCAGAGTGTCCTAGACTCCTTTGCTAGAAGGCTCACAATGAAAATGAAGGCTATCTTCTCAGCTGGAGCAACTCAGCGTCAGTATGGTCCAAGGAAGCTGATCCGAAGGGATCATGGAGGTGCTCATCAGCGTCTCGTGGAGGACTACTTCGCTGAAGAGCCACTGTACCCCAACAGTATGTTTCGCACTAGATTCCGTATGAATAAGCGCCTCTTTCTGCGTATTGTGGATGCCCTTGGCCAGTGGTCTCCCTATTTCACTTATAGGGAAGATTGTGCTGGTCAAATAGGGCTTTCACCATTGTAGAAGTGTACATCAGCAATGCGTATGCTAACATATGGAACCCCTGCAGATGCCCTTGATGAATACTTGAAGATAGGGAAGTGTACTGCATTAGAGTGTTTGGACAAGTTTGCACAGGGAGTGATTGAGGTGTTTGGTGGGGAGTACTTGCGACGCCCCACACGTGAGGATGTTGAGCGTTTACTTCAAGTCAATGAGGCTCGTGGTTTTCCTGGAATGTTAGGAAGCATAGATTGTATGCACTGGCGGTGGGAAAAGTGCCCTTTAGCATGGAGGGGGCAATTCACCCGTGGCGATTATGGAGTGCCAACACTAATCCTAGAAGTTGTTGCTTCCCATGATCTTCATATTTGGCATGCTTTTTTTTGGAGTTGCTGGGTCAAACAATGACCTTAATGTGCTGAACCAGTCACCACTGTTTTTTGATGCACTAAAAGGAGAAGCCCCTCAGGTTCATTTTTCAGTCAATGGAAATGAGTATAGCACGGGTTACTACCTTGCTGATGGTATATACCCAGAGTGGGCTGCCTTTATGAAGACCATACCACTTCCCCAAACAGAGAAGCATAAGTTGTTTGCCAAGTTTCAGGAAGGGGCAAGGAAAGATGTGGAGCGTGCTTTGGGGTATTGCAGTCCAGATTCACAATTGTCCGCCAGCCTGCGCATCTATGGAAGCGCAAGAGTGTTGGGAGGTTCATGTTAGCTTGTGTGATTCTCCATAATATGATAGTCGAAGATGAGAGAGAGGAAGCTACCATCCATGTTGACTTGAATGAAAATCCAGGAGCATCATTTGCTCTACCAAGTGAAGTGAATATTGGTGGTAATTTGCGTTTTGCTGATGTACTGCATAGAAAGGCTTCTATCCGTGCTCGTCCACAGCACACCCAACTCAAAGCTGATCTGGTTGAGCACATTTGGCATAGGTTTGGACATAGCAATCAACATTAGTCATGGTAGGATGCTGACATGAAATCTACATGTTTCTATTGTTTTTCCATGTAACTTTGGGCACTAATATGATTTCTTGTTCCTACTTTCAGGGCCAGGCTATGATCTGGTGATTGCTGCTGGTGCTACTGTGCATTCTCTAATCTACTCTTGTATGGAAGCATTTCTAGATTACTAGATATATATTGTTTTACACTATAATTAATACTGCATGCTTAAAAAGTACATACCCTTACCTTTGTTTCACTTTATCAATATAGGGACTCAAGGATGATGCAAACCGGTTGGCTTCTCCTCATTACTGAAGTTCAGACCTGAAGTTCAAACTATGGCTTTATGCCTTTATCGTCGTTTAGATTAATAACTACTGGCTTGTTTGCCATAGAGTTTATTTGGTCTTACTTTTGGTTAATGTTGTTTTATGAAGACTCTTGTAATGCTTAAGTGTCAGTCATTGTCATGGGCACAGTGTGCCACGATGAAGCGTCCAACGTTGCTTGGATGCAACAAGTTATTTGGTATTGAACTGAACAATGTTTTTAGTTAATTTGCCTTGGTATGTTATTACTGCACATTGTGTTGCTAATTTGTTTCGATATATCTTGGTATTTGTATGTCCCATATGTATGAATGGCCACAAAGATGTAGATCACAGCTGATGGTATGCACATGCAAGTATTAAATATTGTGATTTTTGGGCAGCTATCCTCTTAGCCAACCTAATAGTCAATCCACTACAGGAGCTGGCTATATGATTGGCTTTAGATGACATGGCAGTAGTATTTAGCCAGCAGTGGGCTAAGTTACTAGCCTTGCTCTCATGCGTACTGTAATATACGAGCTATTAGCTAGAGTCTGCACGCTTGTGAGAGCACGTTTAGAGGGTATTTGGATCTTTGACTAAAGTTTAGTCCTTGTCACATTGAATAGTATGATGCTAATTAGAGGACTAAACATGATCTAATTATAAAACTAATCGCAGAAGTCCTAGGCTAATTCACGAGACGAATCTATTAAGCCTAATTAATCTATCATTAGCAAATAGTTCCTGTAGCACCACTTTGTCAAATCATGGACTAATTAGACAATAGATTCATATAATTAATCTATATTTAATACTTCTAATTAGTATTAAGACATCCGATGTGACAGGACTAAAATTTAGTCCGCCTGATCCAAACATGCCCTTAATAGTTGAGACAAGGGTTTGTCTTTAAGACAAGACATGTCAATTGTAGACAATTTTAGAGTCTAACCTGCACAACAGCTTCACTCCTTCACGTGCTCCTATACACAGTATTTATTGTTCCACGCCTACCCGTCATACTCCATGGCCTTTAAACCTCTCTCTATTCCGTGGGTGCGGCAAATAGCCTGCGAGACTTGAATTCGTGCTCAGCTGGTCGACGAAAGAAGCGCCAAGCAACACCCTCTCTCTTCGCCAGCTCACGCCCAAATCCGACGTGTTTGACGATACGACAATTATTGGGCTTGCTCTGAGTGATGTGTAGGCAGAGCTGGAAGCCTGGAAGTCAGCAGTAACAGCAAGCACAGTGGGAATTGGTGCGTATGTACACCATTAGTAAATTTCATTTGCCTTTTTTTAATCCGATGAGATTCACCACCGAGACTTTTGTGTAAAAAGATCTGAATTAATGGCCTCTCCTCTCGGTTCTCCGTCAGCGAGAAAAATTTATTTAAATAGTTCAGATCAGACTCGGACCGAGAAAAAAATGTGGGCTTCATCTGCATCGTGGCCTAAGTCCATCTTATTAAGTATCATGGGCGAGTCAAAATCTACTCAGACCAGGCTAGAAATGCTCAGATCTAGGTACCACCAGGTGTGTATGAATGACTAGGTGTCCTTTGGATGCGGCGCGCCTGCAGCGGCTTGCGGCACGGCGACCGGCGGGGACGTGTGCCCGCAGCTACGTATTGTGGCGACAGCATGGCGAGGGCAGCCGCGGCCGGCGGCCAGCCGGCCGGGCATGTAATGATCCTAATCTCGTCCCCGAGGCGCAGATGGTCTGCCGTTCACGAATGACTCCACCCCGAGCCTCTGCACTTTTCTGTGTTGCACAGCACCTTTGAACTGCAGACGTTCCGCCCTTTGCAACCGGACAGTCCGCAGGTCATTTCGAGCCCCGGAACAGAAGTTATGTTCGTTTCTGCGAGTGCTGATTTTGCCACTGCAGACGGTCCGCCCCCTGGGCGCGGACTGTCCGCCCTTATGCCCAAAAACTTGTCCTGAATCGGTTCTTTTTCACCATAACGGTCCGCACTTGCACAGCGGATGGTCCGCGGCATCGTCCGCCGTTATGGTCGGACAGTCCGCCATCTGGGCGCGGACGGTCCGCCGCCGCTCGTCCAGCACCCATATACTTAGGCTTGCTTCACCTACACTTATGTTATGTATCTAGCTTAATTGGAGATGCTTTATACATGTTTATGCAATGTTTATCCTATCATTTCATGCATCATGGCAATCATTCATGGCATGTTTATTTACCAAGCATCATTGCATCTCATGTAGAGAATGAAGCACCGGAAGTTGAGGAGGCGGATCCCGAGCCGGAGGCCTTCTCCGACGACATCCCTGCCGAGCCTCAAGGCAGGCACCTTACTAAGCATACCTCTCCCTATTTTGGATCAAATTGTATCTATGAGTCTTGCTTGTGCATTTGTTATGGTTATATACTATGCTTGAGTAGAACCCATTTGATGCATGATCCTCCTTGCTTAAGATCAATCCTTTCTAGATGAGTATGCTTGCTAGGTGTCCCGTTTATTATGCTTAGTTACGCTTAGCCTTGGTAGAATTCAAGAGGTGGCAAGGTCACCACCCTTGCGAGTTATAGGGTGTTTGACAACAATTACTACTAGATAGTGGTGAATGAGTAAAAGATGAGCAACTATGAGAATGATGATCGAGGCTTGAGCAAGTATGGTGACTTGCTTGAGTGATAGGGATGTATCATTGTAGCCGGGTTTCTTGAGCACTATCCGTACAAACCACATAATTCGATCGGGAATGAAAGCTAAGTAGTATAAGTCGCCCGGGTCACCCGTCTGGTATGTCCGGATTGGGATAAGGTGTCGCTAGCGGATTCTAGGGCATCTATCCATTACCGGGCGCCGGTATGGGTGTTTGGGGCGGGTATATGAAAGGTTGGGACATGAGTCAACGCTTACCCTTGGCCTAGGGTATGGTGAAAAGCCTTGTTCCGTGTGGTCCCAGTTGTACACCCCTGCAGGGTAATTGATCTATTGCAATAGCCGCGCTCTCGGTCATGAGCACGCTCTTGAGGTTGGAATCTCAATGTAGGTACCAGAAGTGAGTTCATGGAAGATTGAGCTCATGTCACATGATCACACTTTATTATTTATGCAATTGTATTGATGAATGATCTAGAGTAGCTTAGAATGCCATGTCTTTTGCTTATTATAACTTCATCAAAAGTAGAGGCTTTTATGCAAAATTAAATATCCAACCCTCCCTTGCTACTTATCCATATGCATATTCCTTGGAGTCGGGTACATATACCCTATGTGGGTAAGTCCTGTGGAGTACCTTTGTACTCACGGTGTTGCCGTTAAGTTGATGCAGGTGATGAGCAGCCGGAGGCCGTGTTTGGCTTCTTCTACCCCGCGGACGGAGGCGCGGGTAGGGAGTGACGGCCGGTGGTTTATGTGGAGAGGCACTATCGGCATATAGTGTGGACTCTCTTATATATTGCTTTTGGACTATCGTATGAGTGCGATGTAGACTTTTCGCTGTTAAAACTCTGAACTGGGTTATGTAATACTTGATTCTCTTTATGTATGTGAACTATGTGTGGAATGTGGTATTGTGATGATGTTTCACTATGTTGTACTTTGTGAGGTGTGTATAAATCCTGGGCATGCTTATGACACATCTCAAGGACTACCGGGATTAGGCTCCTTTAATTGAGTTGGCCAATGGAAGGCACTTGATTAAATGGGTTTAATTTGGTTGGTTCCTCACAGCGTGGTATCAGAGCCGTGTTGCATTTTGCTACATGGTTTGCACTTAAAAATTGTGTGAGGTACAGTAGAAATAAAATGGTGATCACCAAAATTCACTTGCTTTTAAAATTTTGACTCCCTAGGGTTATATTTCTTTGTATTGTTCTATGTAATCCTTATCTATCATCGAGCTAATCTTTCCTATGGCTGCACTTTAATTCTTATAATTTGTTCACTAACTTGCCTTTTCTTGCCATATCTAGATGAACGGGAACTTCGGGCGCTTGGTTTTTGCCACCCGGGGTAGGAACGCGGAGGGTTTCCCACCACTTTTGGATGTGATGCTTTGGAGGGGAAACTTCTCCTATAGGCCAGAGTACTCGGTCTATGCAAGGGGAGTTGGGCCGGGTATGGTGGACTATGTTACCACTGTGGTCATTCCAAGGCGTTTGGCGGAAGGTGTGCACCATGAACACCGGATTTCAGCTCATGGAACTTCGGTGGAGATGGCAATTCAAGAAGTTGCCTACAAGGCCATAGCAATCCTTCGCCAAGAGATAATTGAGCTTGAGCACCAACCATTCACCAACTTCCCAAGGAATGGACTAATGCAAGGAGTGAATGAATTTGAGGTGGGAATGGTGGATGCTACCTTGTATGAGAGGCGTATGTCCGAGTTGGTGGCGGCACAAGACCGAAGCCTCCGTTGCATCCGGACGGAGTTAGCGGAGACAAGGCGCCGTTTCAACCGGCTCCAACATGCTATTGAGCCCTATGTGCGCATGGGTCGTGTCCCTCAAGATGTGCTCTATGGACCCAATGACCTCACCCCACATGAGGCGGCACCATTGGAGTTTCGCCACCCTCATGTGCCGGGTTACCACATTCCTCAACCGGCAATGATGCAACCTCGCATGTCCAATGGTCTACGTGTACGCCGCATCGCACCTACGGAGTGGACGGTGGATATGTTACTTGGCACCGAGCATGAGGCTCTCACTCATCAGGAAAATCCGGAGGACACCGGTTCACCCAACTACCACCTCCTTGATGAGTTTCCATCGTACTTCGCGAGAGGTCCCTATGGCCCCTTCTAGGCCTTTTATGTAACCTTGTGGCGGTTTGAGACTCCTCAAGCTATGTAGCTTGTTGTAATGAACTGCCTATTTTATGTAAGCGAATAGTTAATTGGTGAGACGATGTGAGACACTAATTAGCTACTATGCCATGTATTGTACTCTATCTATATATGTGGACCTCCGTTATTATTTGTGCGTTGCGATATTTATTTGCGTACAGCCGCGACATGTCATCATTTATCATTCATGCATGCATTTCATAACTATGTGGTAAATATTGGAAATATATGATCATGTCTTGTGGGTAGTGAATTTTATTCCTAGCTATCCAATTATCTTTAGTTCCATCATTTTGAGGTGATCTTGTCTATGTTGTGGGAACCTTATCATCCATGAGTTGCCGATATTGTATTGATTGTGCAAATTTTTCTTCTTGTGCAATTGTACTTTATCAATTTTATTTCCCAGTCGCTAACCTCATTTGTGGTTGGCGGCAGGATGGTTAATCCCAATGATGGTGCCGGTGGTGCGGGAGAGGAACTTCCTCCTCCTCCTCCTCTCCACCCCGACCTTGTGGAGCTTTTCCGGAGGTCGGATGCTAGTCAACAAACTCAAAATCGCATTTTGGAGGCACTTGTGCAAGGCATGGCGAATCGCAGCGGCGGTGGAAGACAAGGGTACCAAGCTTTCTTTGGAACCGACCCACCTCTCTTTCGTGGGTCAACGGAGCCTTTGGATGCCGACCATTGGCTTCGGGCTATTGAGCAAAAATTTGATCTTATCCAAGTGACGGACGCCGAGAAGGTGGCTTTCGCGGCTCATCAACTTAGGGATGCCGCGGGAGCATGGTGGCAAAGCTACTCGGCTCAACAAGCACAAGGCCATGTGATGACTTGGGCACAATTTCGTGAGGCCTTCCGTGCTCACCATATTCCCAAGAGTGCTCTTCTCATCAAGAGGGATGAATTTCGCAACCTCAAGCAAGGCAAGAAATCGGTCACGGAATATATGAATGCCTTCAATTATCTTGCCCAATATGCCCAAGATGACACCTCTACGGATGAGAGGAGGCAAGATCGTTTCATGGGAGGTTTATCTTTGAAGCTCCAAGAGAAACTTTCGAACATTAAATTTGAAGATTTCAATGACTTGGTGAGTCAAGCAATCAAGCGGGAGTACAAGGTCAAGGAACTTGAGGAAGAAACTCGCATGCTTGAGGCGGAGAGCCGCAAGCGGGCTGCCACTTCCTATGCGGGTGGCGGTTCGCAACGCTCGCGTACGGGGCCTTCTCAACCGCCCCGCATGCCGGGCTATGGCGCCCCTCAACCTATGTGGATGGCACGCCGTCCTCCCGCTCCCCAAGGGCAATCCTCTCGCTTTGTGGGGCAGCCGGGCGGTGGTGGTGGAAATACCTCCCATGGTCCATGTTACAATTGTGGAGGTCATGGTCACTTTCTCTAGGGAATGCCCTTCACCCAAGAAGAATGGAGCCGGCAATGCTCCTAGGCAGCCCACTTCTTCACCTCTTCTCGCCAAGGGGGCAAAAATAATCAAGCTCCAAGAAAGGCCAAGATCAACTATATCAATGCGGAACAAGCTACGGAGGATGATCAAGTTCTTGTTGGTATGCTTCCAGTTAACTCGCACCCGGCAATTGTTCTTTTTGATTCCGGAGCATCGCATACATTTGTTAGAAAAGGATTTGCTATGCAACATCACCTCCCCATCCAAAATACTACCATTCCATATCATATAGATGCACCCGGTGCTAAATTAGTGGCCACCCAAGTAGTGCCCAATGCACAAATTAATATCCATGGAAATCCATTTTATGCCCATCTTATTCTTATTGACACCGAAGATCTAGATGTGATTCTTGGTATGCAATGGCTTTCTAAGCATGAGGTGGTTATTCGGTTAAATCCTCGGTCCATAGAACTCAAACATCCTTCCGGGTCACTTGTGGTTCTCCAATTGGGGAAGAAAGTTGGCCCCATGCTCTATGCTCTTAATGCCACCGTGCTACCAGAATTAGAGGCAATTCCGGTGGTGCGTGATTTTCCGGATGTGTTTCCCGAAGAATTACCGGGGATGCCTCCCGACCGGGATGTGGATTTTGTTATTGAGCTACTCCCCGGGACGGCCCCGGTATCTAAAAGACCCTATAGAATGGCACCTAATGAATTAGTGGAGTTGAAAAAGCAATTGCAAGATCTTCTTGATAAGGGATATATTCGTCCGAGCTCCTCACCTTGGGGATGTCCGGCTCTCTTTGTGAAGAAAAAGGATGATAGCTTGAGAATATGTGTGGATTATCGGCCATTGAATGATGTGACCGTGAAGAATAAATATCCTCCTCCTAGGATTGATACCTTGTTTGATCAACTAGTGGGTGCAAAATTCTTTTCCAAGATTGATCTTAGGTTGGGTTATCATCAAATCAAAATTAGAGAAGAAGATATTCCCAAGACGGCTTTCTCTACCCGGTATGGGCTTTATGAATATACCGTGATGTCTTTTGGGCTAACCAATGCCCCGGCTTATTTCATGTACTTGATGAATTCTATCTTCTTTGAGGAGTTGGATGTGTTTGTGGTGATCTTTATCGATGATATTCTTATCTTCTCCAAGATCGAAGAAGAGCATGCCGAACATATTCGCATTGTTCTACAAAAACTTCGAGATTATCGTCTTTATGCCAAGTTTAGCAAGTGTGAGTTTTGGCTTAAGAAGGTATCCTTCCTAGGCCATATCCTTTCCGAAGAAGGAGTTGAGGTTGACCCAAGCAAGGTGAATGATGTGCTCCAATGGAAGCAACCACAAAATGTTAGTGATGTTCGAAGTTTTCTTGGACTTGCGGGTTATTACCGTAGATTCATTGAAAATTTCTCCAAGATAGCAAAGCCTATGACCGAATTGTTGAAGAAGATCGTAGAATTCAAGTGGACTAGTGCTTGTGAGGAAGCTTTTTAAACTCTCAAAAATCGTCTTACGACCGCTCCAATTCTTGCTCAACCCGACATTACCAAGGGCTTTGATATTTATTGTGATGCATCTCGTATTGGACTTGGATGTGTCCTTATGCAAGAAGGCCGGGTTATTGCATATGCCTCCCGGCAATTGAAGAAACATGAAGAAAATTATCCTACTCATGATCTTGAACTAGCGGCGGTTGTTCATGCTCTTAAAATTTGGCGGCATTATCTTCTTGGAAATCCATTGTAACACTCAAAATCCATCACATAAATCTTAATCAACCCTTGTGTTTTCTTTTTAGGGTTTAAATAAATTTTCTTTTGTTTAATTAAAACATTGGCCTCTAATTATTCAAATGATACTCGAATTAATTTTAGAATCAATAAGTGTTTGTTTGCATACATGCCTTTTGCATTTGAGTTTTGTTTGAGTTTGAGTTTGAAATCCAAATCCCCTTCAAAGTTCAAATCTCCTTCAAACTCCTACCCAATCCATAATTCAAATCCTAAACATAAAACCAAAATCCTTTTTCCCTTTTCTCTCTTGCTTTCAGCCCAACCCGACCACTTCTCCACTTTTGGCCCAAAACAGCCGGCCCAACTCGTCTCCCTCCCTCTCTCCCTCATTGACAGGCGGGGCCCACCCGTCAGCTCTTCCTCCTACCTCCCGCCGGCTCCTTTTCTCCCCTGGCCGAGCCAAGCCACATGGCGAGCCCGACCTCGCCCCGGCCCCTCTCCTCGCCCGCTCGCCTCCCCTCCCACTCGCGCCCCCATCAATGCCAGTGGCGCACTCACCCTCCCCTTTTCCTCTTCCCTCTCCGAACGGCCGCCCACCACCATGGCCTTCAATGGATCGGCCGCCGCCCCTCCTCCGATTCCTCTCCCGGTGCCGCTCCCGCTCCTCCCTCAACCCCTATATAAGCCGCAGCTCTCCACCCCGAGCATCCCCGTCCCATTCCCGCTCCAAACCCTCCACCAAATCACGAACCGAGCCTCGCCGGAGTTGCCGAGCACCGCCACTCGCCAACCGGCCGTCTCCGGCGCTTCCCCGACGACGTGAAGTCCCTAGGTGAACTCCCCGCGATCCCCTCTTCCTCCCTGTGCATTTCCCATCGTCCCTAGTGCCCTCTAGCGCCGATCCGAGCCAGCTCCGGCGAGCTTCGCCGCGTCCAAGGGCGGCGCCGCCACCCGGAATCGCCGGCGGCCACCAGAAGCTTCCCCCACCGTTGGTTTTCGAATGGATGGCTCAGATCAGATCCCAACCCGAGTCAAAACAACTGCATACCGGTCAACTTGACCATTTTGCATAAGAGCCCTCCCCTTTTCCACAAATTAACCCGCAGTCCACATCCTATACAAAATATTCATAACCATGCCCTTTCTTTTTATGTTTAAGCCCCTGATCTTTTCAATATTAGAACCCACCGTCCTCTCTGATCTTTTTATGAATCTAACCCTGTTGTTTAGGTTTATTTATGTTTTAGTCCTCGGTTTTATTACAAAACAACCCAAAAACATAGGATTATTTGCATATTAGTCCCTGAACCTTGTAATTAGTGTATCTTCGCCGTTTTAAATCCGTTTTGGACGATTTTCGCGTTCACGCGATCGTCTCTGCGTAACCTTTAGTTCTAGGTGTTTGTTTTGTGCTTTTGGTACTGTTTGTTATACTGTTTTATTTATTGTGTTGTATGCTTGTGTGTGATCGTGTAGACGTCCCGTTCGAGGAAGGCCAGGAGCAGCAGACCGAAGAAGAACAGCGGTTTGTAGAGGAAGGCAAGTGGCCTCCTTCTTCATATTCTTCAACCCAGTAACAGCATTTTAATCACATTTACTTTTATGTATTGTATTAATTTGATGGGATGCCTATTCATAGGATATACCTAGTTTTTATTCCCTCAACCTTGATACACCGGGTTTAATCATCCTTGATGGGTAGTGTTGACACCGGATTTTCGCACCTGACATGTTGGGTCAGATGATGACGTGGTGAGAGTGAGACTGCAAAGTGGACCCGTTGACTGGTCAAGGCCAAAGGTGACAGAGAAGGAAGCCGATGCTGAAGAAGGGTCCGATGAAGCAGGAGTCCGATCCGATGACGAATTCAAGAGGGAAGACACGTCGGCTAAGGAGGAGGCGTATCAGATTCAGGGACTATTTCCTTTTCAGAAGGCTTATGAGAGTCCCGTTTTGTCTTTAATTTAGTTTACCTTATTTAGTTAGTCTGGTCCGATCAGGACTCTCCATGACCAGGGTATAAATTTGAACCCTCGTCCATTGTAAAGAATATTCTCACAATCAATACAACCCGGCTTCACGCCAAAACCCTAGTAGTAGTTACCGACGAAGCTCATTGGTGACGGGCTGCATCAGTTCTGATCTCCGGCTTACCAGTAAGTTAGTCAATTTATCGAACTAGTATAGGCTTTGAATTGAGGCGCATCGCCCTTTCTCGTTTATACTGTTCAACCGATTTATCTCTGGATAATCAAGATTGATATAGATTCCCTACGTCGGAGCTCGATCAATATTGATTATTCAACAGATTATCGTTTATCGGACTATACTTTAAGCCTAGATTCCCTACGTCGGAGCTAGGTATCAAGATTAGTCTAGATTCCCTACGTCGAAGCTAGAGTAATCTTGGTTACTAAAGGTAGTCTTTGCGGTTTGTTGGAGTTGCTAGATTGGTTTAGATCTACGCCATGTGAATCAATTCTACTTCTTCAACGGCTTTGAGCACAGGTCTTGGTCCGATTTAAGTAATATTTATCTTACAGCATCGTTCTATGTCCGATCCTGCTTTGTGGTTTAATCTGGTTGTTCTTTGAGTATTGCATTGGTGTAGATTCCCTACGTCGGAGCTGGATCTTTGTAATACGCTTAGATTAATCTTTGACTATCATGTTTGGTCTAGATTCCCTACGTCGGAGCTAGGTTCATCTTGGTTAGTTAAAGGAAGCTTTGGTTTTGCCTTATTGCTATTTGAATGTTAAGTGTGGTGTAGATTCCCTACGTCGGAGCTGGATCTTGCTTAACTATTCAGTAGCATATCTTAGAATCAGAACGTATCTGTTAATGTTTTATCTGCTTATTTTGCTTAATCTGATCAACACCTGTGCGAGCATCTTGTCTAATTGACAGGTTGATGAATCGAGTCTGATTATCTAGCTATCTGATCTGATCATAGTTGGAGAAATCTAGATTCCCTACGTCGGAGCTAGATTTCTCTGAAAAGGCTATAGTCCGATCGGTTGGTTAGATGGTCCGATAAGACGAGTCAAACTGGCAACTAGACAAGGTGGACAATGTATCGGCTTACACTTTGATTATTTAATATCTTGTTTCAAGACATAGCTGATCCATTATTTTACATATTGGCCTTGTTTTATGCTTTATTTTCATTATTCAAAGGCTGGTCTGTTATATCAATCAAGGTCCGATCCTGATTGGTCCGATTCTGAGGTCCGATTTGATGTCTGATTGAGGTCCGATCATTCGGTCCGATTGACGTCATCATCGAGGTCCGATTCTGAGGTCCGATCGGTATCGGCCGATGCGTGTCTGATTGGGTCTTGGCTAAAATTCGACGTTACTCCATCGTCTGAAATAGAGCCGACACAATCATAGAGCAATTTAACTGTTTTATTCCCTTGTCAATTTCAGGTCAAATTGACTGGCACGCCGCGAACCTGAACTGGAGTGTAGACTGGCACTGGAGCGAAGCTGATCTCCCTGGTCTTCTTGTGCTGCACGCGGGAGATACGTCCGCCGATTTTCCGCGTCAACACATTTTTGGCACGCCCAGTGGGACTCGAGAAACAAAATCCAAGATGTCGTCGTCTGATGCTGAACAAGAAACTGCAGCAAGACTTGCTGCTGAGAAAGAAGCTGCTGAGAAGGCTAAGAACGACAGAAACAAGACGCCTGAGGTAACCATGCCCGTTACAAAGGCCGATCTATCCAAAGCTTAATTGGATGCAGTTCAGGCCCAGATTGATGCTTTTGAGAAGCTCTGCCTTGGTCAGTTTGGGCGTAATCGTTCAGGCCCTATACTCAAAGGTCCTCTCCCGGATCCAGAGTTGATCAAGAAGACAACTGATGCTCGGGAGCACCAGATTAACATGACAGAGATGATTCACCAGGCTGTTCATCATGCATTGATCAATCAATCAGGCACTTTGGTGAATTCTTTGGACAACCTCATCAAGAAGGCGGTGGACGATGCTATTTGCTTGAAGGGTCCAGTGTTTATAGCAGATTCTGCAGGAGCATCAGGATCAGGAAGAGGCAAAGAGACTGCAGATAATACAATGACCGTTGCTCCACAGATGCCAATTGCTCCACCACCTCCTGTTGAACTGGCCAACGGTTTCCTGTTGATGGCCGATGGAACTATTGTCGGCCCACATGGTGAAAAGTATGCCAGGACTCTGAGCGAACAAGAGAAACAGCCTGCTGCTGCAAGGCTACGTACAGAAGTTCCTTCACATCAGCGTATGGTTGGAGATTACAATAACTATGTGATGGACATAGCTGATGGAATGCCACATGGAAATCAACAGTCCGATTGGTCGCAGAAAATAGCCGAGGTGATTCAAAATCAATTCGGCTTGAAGCCTAAAGATGAAGCGAGGTTGTATCGGCACCCGTACCCATCTTATTTTGATGCAGTGCCGCTTCCTCCGCGTTACAGAGTGCCGGATTTTTCCAAATTCTCCGGACAAGATGATATGACCACCATCGAACATGTGAGCCGATTCTTGGCTCAGTGTGGTGAGGCTGCTTCAGAGGAGGGACTCAGGCTCAGATTTTTCCCTCTGTCACTATCGGGGTCGGCGTTTACCTGGTTTACGTCGTTGCCAGCAGGATCAGTCACAGGGTGGTCCGATATGGAGAAGCAGTTCCATAAATACTTCTTTTCTGGTCTCAATGAGATGAAGATCTCCGATTTGATTGCCATCAGGCAAAGGAATGATGAGACCGTCAAGGAGTACATCCAACGATTCCGTGACACTAGGAATCGGTGTTACAGTCTGAAGCTGTCTGATATGCAGTTGGCCGAGCTTGCATTCCAAGGTCTGCTCGCGCCAATTAAAGAAAAGTTTTCTGCCCAGGAGTTTGAGACATTGGGGCAACTGGTTCAAAAGGTGTCAGCTCACGAGGTCCGATATTAGGAGATGAAGCGTGTGAAATTTTCCAAGCAAGTATCTTATCTCTCTGAATCTGAAGAGGAAGCTGATGTCAACATAGCTGAATGGACTAAATCCAAGAAGCCAGTGTCGCTCCCGTGGATTAAACAGAATCCTGAGAAGTTTGGTTTTGATATAACAAAGGCCGATAAGATCTTTGATTTGTTGCTCAGTGAGAAGCTTATCCAGCTTTCTCCAAATCATTCTATTCCATCGGCCGATGAGTTGAAGAAACGTAAATATTGCAAATAGCACAACTCGACATCTCACGAGACCAATGAATGCAAAGTATTCAGAAGGGAGATCCAATTGGCTATAGAATCTGGCAAGATCAAATTTGAAGATAACAAGAAAGCCATGAAGATCGATGGTCATCCCTTTCCCAGTAACTTTGCTGATTTCTCCTTTTCTGTTAATATGGTTGATGCTAGTGAAAAGGGGAAGTTCAAAGTGCTTACATCGGACCACGCCAAGAGTTCTGGTGCCGTTGATCCTGCTGTTCAAGTTACTGTTGAAGAGCTACGTAGGAATCATCAGGCATTTGGACGTGAATCTAATACTCCTGGTGGATATCGGCCGCGTGTGACTTCCCAAATGTTGATCAACAAATACAAGAGGCAGCAAGCAGCAGCCCGGGCGTGGGAAGAACGCGAGGAACGGCGACGTCGGAGGCGTGAATATCAGGCAAGGCGACTTGAAGAGTTTGATGATCAGCGCCGACGTGATGACCGGTCCGATGGCCGACACCGATATAATGAGTGGTCCGATGACCGACGCCGGTATGATGACAGGTCCGATGGCAGATACTGGTTTGATGAAAGAGTTGATGATCGCCATCAGTACGGTTATGGATCTAATTGGCATATGGACAGGCGTCAAGGTTACGACCGATATAACCGAGATGATGATCATTGGGGGTGTCCTTTCTTTGTATTCTGCTGGAACGAGAAGCTTAGACTGCCATCGAAAGCAGATTGTCCTGAATGTAGCTTCCAGTATGAAGAGTACAGAGCTTCCAAGAGGGGTCGACGATCAGTTCATGAACGGATCGGCGTCAGGATTGATGATCGTCATCAGAGGGATGAAGGCCGGGTTAACACTCATGGCCATAAAATAATGAAGGCCGAGCTGATGCTCATGGCCCTGAAAAAATGGAAGAGAAGGCTCCAGTTCAGAATCGGACTGAAGAACCTCCAATGAGGCCTGGACAGTGGTGCCCATCAGGAATTTCTAAGTCCAAGAAGAGACGTGTGCAACGCTTGCGTTATAATGAGCAGATTCAGGAGCAAGAATTGGCAAAAGAAAAGAAGTGGCGTGTCAAGATGGCCAATGACGATGAAGCAAGTACATCGGCCGCAATAAATATGGTTTTAATGTTGCCTTCTGATTTCGCTGCTCCTGATGAACAAGACGACCATGAGGTCGATTATGAACTGGAAGAAGCCGCTGCATGTTTGGTTCTTGATTCAGAAAAGGCAGTTTTTGAGAAGCCAAATGCAAATGGGTATCGGCACCTGAAGCCTCTGTACATCAAGGGATACGTTGATGGGAAGCCGATGACCAAGATGCTGGTTGATGGAGGAGCTGCTGTCAATCTCATGCCCTATTCCACGTTCCGTAAGCTGGGTAAAGGGATTGATGATCTGATTAAGACCAACATGACGCTTAAGGACTTTGGCGGAAATGTTTCAGAGCCTCGGGGGGCAATTCATGTGGAATTGACCATCGGCAGCAAGACATTGCCGACTACCTTCTTTGTGATTGATGGCCAAGGTTCTTACAGTATGCTCCTCGGACGTGATTGGATCTATGCCAACTGTTGCATCCCATCCACAATGCACCAATGTTTGATCCAATGGCAAGGCAATAAAGTGGAGATTGTCCCAGCTGATGATTCGGTTAGCATTGCTACAGCTGAATCAACAATTTGGGAGTTTGAAGGAGTTGAGTGCCTGTCAGGGAAGACGTGGGATGGTGACTTCCTCAAGGTGTCCGATCAAGGACTAAAGCCGATCCAAGCAGTCGGCTCTGAGACATTGTTTTAAATGGATGATTATATAGAAGATTTTGAGGGCCGATATGGTTAATTAGTTCTTTCAAATGTGTTTTGATTGGATCGGCCTGATTATTGTTTCGTCTTGGGGGGCAAGGTTCGAGTGTGTTTAATCCGATAATACTACCTTAACGTTTAGGTAGATTTGTAAAGCCGATGCTACGCGTCAGGCTTGAAAGCCGATGAAAAATCGCCTCAAGAACAAAAAGAGCCGATGCGATATGCATCGCCTTAAGGATTATATACAACAAAAGAAGAGTGTATTATATCGCTAAGCCGCTCGATGGCGGAACAGGCTATCAATGTATCAGATCACTTAGTAAGACAGACAAGTCTCAATGTTTAAGGCTGCAGGTATTTAACTATCGAATCAAGAGCAGTCTGACGGATCTTGTCAACATCAGCAATGATCTTGGCATCAGCTTCAGCATTTCCTTCTACAGGCTTGATTAATTTGTGAATCTCTTTGGCCGCTTTGATGTGGATCTTGTAATCCTCTTCAGCTTTTGCCTTCAAAGCCGGGATGTCATCAAGCTCTTTTTCTTTAGCTTGGATGCTTGATTGAATTTGGATGAGTTCCTGTTCCAGCTGCTGTTTTCTAGCTCGCAGATTATCAAGTTCTGATTGGATGGAGACAGGAAGTGCCGATAGATCTTTGATCAGTTTTGTTGATTCGTCAGCTTGGGCACGTTTTTCATCCCTGGCCTTGATTAGATCCTACTGGGAGGTCCGATTGTTGATTCGGCGATTGGCCTGCAACACTGGAAAGGAGTGGCCTTCTATGTATGCCGCCGGAATCAATGCTTCCTCCAGGTCCGATGGAAGTTGGCCTCTTAGAATTTTGATAATCTGACGGATCGGCTCTGCATCTTGAACAAGATCGATGATATCTTGGTGAAGAAGAGCGGATATGTCAAGCAATTTTGCCTTCACTTCATCAGATAGCAAGCTTTGCCCAGAGCTAATTTCTTCCTCTTCAGCTTGCAGCCGATCAAAATCGACTGATATGGTCTGGCTGGTTTGAGGGGTATCTTGAGCCTGCAAAAGAAATAATTAGATATAATGTCAAAGAGCTGATATGATCATATCAGGCTAGAGAGTTTACTTGTTTCCAGGCTAATTCTTGCTCGGGTCCAATCAAAGGATTGTTACTGCCCTGGATGTTAGCCTGGGCGATTTCAAGATCCGTCAAGACATTCTGGATGATTTGCTAGAAGAAAGAAAAATAAGAACAAGTTGGATATCAATTATTGAATAAGTCGGCTGATAATTACCGTTGCTTCTGGATCAGGGAGTTGGATCTGTGGAGGAGTTCCTGGTTGATCTCCTTGAGGGCCCTGGCTTGATTGTGCTTGTTCTTCTTGGTGTAGCAAGCCTGGTTGATGAGGCGAACCAGTTATTGTTCTCTCAGATGAGGATGAGTGAGGCGAGCGGGCCTGTGCCGGGCTTGGTTGCATCTGAGCTGGGCTTGGTGATCTTTCTGGGTTCGATTCTGGTAATTCCTCGGCCGATGGGCTCGAAGACTCGGCCGGACTCGGCTGACGTGCAGAAGATTCTCCGATGACCTGAGCTTGCAGAGAGGGTTAGTTTCAATAAAGAGAGAAATCAAATTCATAAAGTTCTTGAACTTGCCAGAGCAGTCTTTGGGCGTTTTGGAATTTTTGAGGACATCTGCTTCTTCCTTTTTCTGCTGTCGCCGTATGCTGATAGAAGCTTGCCGATGGTGGGAGAGTCACAGCCGATCCACGGATCTGGCGAGATATTGCTGTAAACGACTTGTTTCCCCGATCGAGTTATTGTTGGAGGGGTACGATCGACATCCTGGTAAAGAATTGGTTAACAAAATAAAGTTATGTAAAGGAGGGAAACGACTTCACAAGTATTACCTCTGGTTTGCCCTTGAAAGTAGGCAGCAACTTCTGGACATAAGTTTTGCAGGCGATGCAGAATAGGTGTCGATGCCATTCGGCCCACCATATGTTGAAGGTCTGATGAGTTACAAGGCCGATTGCAAAGGTATCCAGATTGGTTTTATCAAGGGGAGGCTCAAGTCCCAGAAGACGATCCCACTCCAAGCCTGAGTCAACTTTTCCCCTTGGGAAAACCCGATCGGCCAAGATTAAATAGGGTGGAAGCTGTCCGATACCAAATTGACGAGCAGCCAGGTTTGGATGATAGTATTCATAGGTTGATTGTCCTGACTTGCTCTGACTAAGGCCGATCGGAAGAAATTGAGCATTGATGCAAGTTCGGAAAATTGTCAGGGCTTCTGAATCTGCCTCTACAATCATGTTGAATCTGAATTTGTAGGGCAGCTCGTATTCATCGGTGTGATGGTACAGGAACCAGAGCATTTTGTCATCAGTGATACCTCTGTAAAGGAGTGCGAAGTACTTGGAAGATTCTTTGTCTGATAACTTCTCGGCAGGGAAACCCATAGCAGCTTCACCGAGCGAGGTGCATCGGCGCCAGGTGATTTCTTCCGATTCAGGCTTGTTCTCTGGAAATTTGATCTTGCGAAGATCTACTTTGACAGCCTTGCTCAAGTGTAGCATCAACCACATCTGAATAAACCACCACGGCCCGCCAAGATTGGTGATGAGTGATCCGGTCCTCAGGCGTTTGGCGACTTGATGAAGCAGATTGTATACTGCTCCCAGGAGAAGTTGACCAAGGCTGATGACATGGTCACTTACCAGCAATTCGGCCAGGTGTTGGAAGTTGGCTGTTGGACCGAGGGTGGTGCCGCAAAAGAAGAATCTGTCCAACCACATGTTCAGAAAGGCCGTATGCTCACGGTCAGTCACAGGTCCGGTCCGATGATTTTTCTCCATATATCCTGACCAGCCGCCACAGCTCTTGGTCTTAAAATGATGTTTGGGTTTGATGTTGAGCCGGGAGGGACGTTTGTCGCCAGTGACATTGAGGCCGAGAAGCATGACTACATCAAGTAGTGTTGGGGTCATCGGACCATGTCCAAAGAGGAAGGCATTCAAAGCATCGGACCAAAAGTGTGATGCAGCAATCAAGAGATTCTCATTCTTAGCAATGGGTCCGATGCTAAGGCCAATACACTGGGCGATATCTAATCTATCCCAGATTGCAGACTTGGAGGCCGACACTCTCAAGTACCAATTCTTCCATCCAGGTAGAACTGTCGGCCAAGATCGAAAAGCGTTCTTCCAATCATCCAAATCAAAACCCGAGGTCTTGAATGGGATCCGGTGGGTTTCCAGGTTAATGAATTCAGTAGGATCTGGGTCTCCCATTGGACCAAGAAGGTAGGCCCCTTGATAGTTGCCTACGGGGATTAGGGTTTGGATGCGAGCGGCCTAAAAAGAAGATGCGAAATGAAAACGAGTTTGGAGAAGCCGAATCTAATGCGGAATTTAAAATGGATTCAGATTTAGTGAAATACCTCTGGGATTGGACAACGCGTTTCTCCTGCTGGATCTGCGTGCGCCGAGGAAGAACTTGAGGCAAAGAAGGTTGATGAAGAGGGGGTTGAAGAGCTTGTTGCTGCCGCCATCGTCGAGGACATAACCGCCGCCATTGTTGAGCTCGTGACCGCAGCCATAGTGGGAGGCATGACAGAGGGAGAACCTGCTAGAGCAGATGCGGAGGTGGAAGCGGACATAGAAGAATGGAGGGGACCCATGGAGGATGATTGCGCCATTTGACACAGCTTTGGTGTAGGTTCGAATGAATGTGAATGGCCGCTCGGAGAGAGGAGGAAGAAGATGAGCAGTACGGGTTTTNAGCAGCCCGAGTGGGGTCGTCTCGCCCCGAGTACTCGAAGCCCGGGTGCTTCCGCTCCTGAATGGGTTGGACCAACCGCCTGCTGAAGTTGCAGGCGATGCCGACTGCTGTCAGGCCTTGAACCTTCAACTCCTTGATCAGCTCAAGGAGCTCCTCCACCTGGTCCATCTCCGAGGCGTCTGGGAGCTCGTTCCAGCAGTCTTGGACCTTTGGCCGCTCGCCGGTGTGGCACGGGATCGCCGGCGCGTGGTTCCCGACGTAAAACCACTCGGCCTTCCACCCTTTGTTGGAGGTATTAAGGGCGATGTCGAAGTAGTCGTCCTTCCGCCCCTGACGAAGCATGAAGCCGGCTCCTCCGACCACCACCATCTTCTCCTCGCTTGGCTGAGGTTTCAGCCAGTACAAGTACCTCCACAAATTAAAGTGAGGAGAAATACCTAAGTACGCCTCACAAAGGTGGATGAAGACCGAGATCGCCATGATTGAGTTCGGGTTGAGGTTGATCGCCTCAATCCCGTAGTAGTGCAGCAGCCCGCGGAAGAATGCTCCCGTGGGCAAACCAAGCCCCGCCTCGAAGAAGGGCTTGAAGAGGACCAACTCGCCGGAGTTCTCCGACGGGAATACCTCCCCCGCGCTCGGCCGCCATTCCGCCACGGCCTGAGGCGGCAGGACGTTCCGCTCCACCATCTCCTCCAACGCCTCCGTTGTCACCTTCCCCCGCGTCCACGCGAGGACAGGGGAAGGGATCTTGTCAGTCTTCGGGACAGCGCCGGCAGCAAACTTCTTCCTCCCCGCCATGGATCTTACGGCAGGGGTCTTGGAACGCATCAGCGAGGCTACACTCCCCGTGGTGGTTAAGATCGCGCTAAGGGCTTGCGAGCGCGGGGAGCTTTGGTGGCGGCGGGATGAAGAGCAAAGAACGGGGAGAACGGATCTGGAAATGAGAAGATTACCCTCCGGGGGTTAATCCTCGCCTTTTATAGCGCGCCTTGATGCCCGAAATTACCGCGAGATCGCGCGATCAGCGGGGGCGGGCGAAACGGTACAAAGAGCCGTTGGGCGCTTCGCCTTCCGTTACACGCCGGGCGCCAACGGTAAAAAAATGACCAAGGAGCACTCAAGCAAGACAAAGCAGTCGGCGTGCCGCTAAGGCTCGAACAGCTTCCACGCTCGGGGGCTGGCGCCGTGATCAAGTCAGTGTGCCTCTCGGGCTCGATTGGCCCCGAACCACTCGGGAGTCAACACTGCAAACTTAGTGGTGTGCCGCTAAGGCTCGAACAGCTTCCACGCTCGGGGGCTGGCGCCGTGATCAAGTCAGTGTGCCTCTCGGGCTCGATTGGCCCCGAACCACTCGGGAGTCAACACTGCAAACTTAGTGGCGTGCCGCTAAGGCTCGAACAGCTTCCACGCTCGGGGGCTGGCGCCGTGATCAAGTCAGTGTGCCTCTCGGGCTCGATTGGCCCCGAACCACTCGGGAGTCAACACTGCAAACTTAGTGGTGTGCCGCTAAGGCTCGAACGGCTCCCACGCTCGGGGGCTGGCGCCACGATCAAGTCAGTGAGCCTCTCGGGCTCGATTGGCTCCGAGCCACTCGGAAGCCAACACTGCACAACTGAAGGCGTACCGCTAAGGTTCGACCGGCACTCGGACTCGGGGGCTGGCGCCATATCAAAAGCAGCGCGCCATGAGGGCTTGATCAGTCCCGAAACGCTCGGGAACTGACGCTGCAAACAAATTGCAACAGGCAATACAATCCTTTTCACAGGAAATACAGTTACAACGAAGCCGGGCTTACGCCGGTTACAAACATCAAACACTTCAGCCGCCAAGATGACGGCCTGCGGCACTCGTCCCTGCGCTCAGTGCTACATCCGAAGCAAGCTTGGCCCACATGAGCTCCTCGCAAGCCCTCTTGTAGCACCACTGCAGCCGTCGACGGGACAGCACCGGTGGAGGGTTGATGGCGGATGCCTTCGGCGATCCCTGGCTCTACAAAGCATTTCACCCCACATGGCCCTCGTCACATGGGAATGCGGGGGTGAACAGGGCAGCACTCACACACCGATCAACGCCTCAGATCCTTCGCAAGCACTCTTCTAGCACCACGCCGTGATGACTCCATAAGCTCTCCCCGGTGGATGAACCCAACGATAAACCTCCGGCATGTTGACTACAAGGATCCTATGTCTACTCGCTCTTGGGTGGCAGCTCAGGCTCCCCGACGGGTATTTATAGCCCCTAGTCGCCGGGGGACGGAAGGTTTCTCCACTATCACGAGCACGAGCTCCACGCCACGCGTCCTCTCCTCCAGCTTGAAGTGCACAGGTCGCCCTTATCTCCTTTGGCTCCACTCGGCCACGGGAGCGCCCTGTGCAATCACGGGAAAACTATTCGTGACGTCGTCTAGCCTGCCTCTCCTTGGCATATCCTGCGAAGAAGGAATCCTCCGGGACTCGAACCTCTCGCCAAGATAAGTTTCATTTGATTATTTTCGCCAATTCCGCGAGCTTTAAAACAAGTTGCTAAAGTACTCGGGAAGCACACGCCTTGATCCGTGAAACCTCGGCTCTTCCGTACGCCTACCTTCCTTCGCGTGCACGCGGCCCAGCTCCCTGCGCTATGGACTACGGCTATCGGGGACCAGGTGCATAAACGTAACAGGCTAACTGCCCAAGGAAATTAAGAGACTTGAAAGCAGGAAGCGGAGTTCATTAGTATTTGTATTGCCGAATATTTTCTCCTCGAGTTTTTACCTTATTACAGGGTACTGACGACTACTCGGCGTGCTCAGCCCTCACGCTCGGGGGCTGGCGCCGGGGCGACTACTCGGCGTGCTCAGCTCTCACGCTCGGGGGCTGGCGCCGGGACTACCACTCGGCGTGCTCAGCCCTCACGCTCGGGGGCTGGCGCCGGACGACTACTCGGCGTGCTCAGCCCTCACGCTCGGGGGCTGGCGCCGGGACTACCACTCGGCGTGCTCAGCCCTCACGCTCGGGGGCTGGCGCCGGGGCGACTGCTCGGCGTGCTCAGCCCTCACGCTCGGGGGCTGGCGCCGGGGCGACTACTCGGCGTGCTCAGCCCTCACGCTCGGGGGCTGGCGCCGGGACGACCACTCGGCGTGTCTCGCAGGACTCCGCCGGCCCTCACGCTCGGGGGCTGGACGCCGAAATTAACGTCGGATGATTTAGCCAGATGCTCCTTGACTAACCCTTGGACCGATTCCTTCGGAATCGCTTCAAGGCTCGGGGGCTACGGCCAACGGACGCACCTCGCGGCGCATCCGTTGATTGTCTGACGACTTCAGAACAAGGCTACTAACCCTTGGACCGATTCCTTCGGAATCGCTTCAAGGCTCGGGGGCTACGTCCAACGGACGCACCTCGCGGCGCATCCGTTGGGTAAACGGCTTTTTTCTCTCCAGTATCACGCGGTTTCGCTTCCAACTGCAGCAGGCTCGACGCTCATCGGACAGCGCGACCTCGCCGACTTGTCCCTCAACCACGTACTACTCGGGGGCTTGTCGGGGGTAGACCCCCAGGGGTACCCAGAAGGCGGATTGGCCCAACCAGCAAGGGGCGGCCCAATCCGAGTACATCTGGATCGGTTTGTCGGACTGGCTGGCCCACCAGTCGGGGCCCACCAGTCGGGCGAACCGAATGGGCGCGACGACGCGCGCAGCAAGGAAAGCACACGGCGTATCCCGCAAGAAGCTCGGAGATCAAGATAAACTAGCCGGAATTGTAGGGAAAGATATCTGTAATCGTTATAGGATCAAATCCTTGTAATTCGGGTAGGTTACGATCTCTGGCCGACTTGTAACTCAAGGCAGCCGGACTATATAAGGCGCCTTGAGACCCCCCTCCAGAGCATGAACATCTACGCTACAACCCACAATCACACAACCCTAGGACAGAACCCAACTACGGAGATCCTTCAGGAACTTCATACACAGCAATACAATCGCCGCCAACACAGGACGTAGGGTGTTACGTCATCTCGACGGCCTGAACCTGTTCAATTCTTGCGTCTTGTGTTACCATCGACTTCTGATCCTCGATCTGTCCCTCGACAAATCAACCACGTAGGCTACCCTGTGTGGACTGCCGGGTCCAAACATCCGACATGTGGTGCCCAGTCCAAGAGCTGTCGCAGTTTGGAACAGATTAAGCCCAGGGGAAGATCTATCAGCCATCAAGGTTGAAGACTATTGCTGCATGACCTCCTGTTGCTAGGGATGCACGAAAAAATTTCATTGTTAATTCTCACTTGTGTCCTTTGGAACATCTAGAAGGGAGCAAATGTGAAGACATTCTGGATCATGACCTTTCCTTGACTGCTGTGCTTAGGTCAGCTGCAGCTGACCTTCACCCTTGGTCTCACCGTCCTTGAGGCTACTCATAAGGAGTCTCTTAGATATAAAAAAAAATCGGTCTGCGAGGGGCGGCTCGCCCCCCGAGCGTTAATGAAAGAAGAGGGTCTATTCACACAGACCGAGAAAATCCCCGAACCCTTACCCCACCCTTACACAGGAACCGTGACTTGTGTGAGTCAGATCGGCTCTTAGACCATGTGCTTTGGCATAGGACAGATGAGGGGATTTTTTTAAACCTAGTATAAAATTCGCTCTGACCAGGAGTAGAACCTAGGACCTGAGGAGGTGCTACTAGAGCCCTCTAATCAACTCAGCTAGAGGCCTCTTCGCAGTCTCTTAGACCATGTAGAATGAAACTTGAATCTGTAATAGTCTAATTTTGGCACCTCTCCGTCCACTGTTTCCTTCACAAATCGATTATGCAACTACTTCTCATCTATCTGTATTTTTGTTGAGGTTGGCGGAAGCCTGCCATAGTTCCTCTATAAATAAATCAATTATTTTTAGTAATAACTTTACACACAAATGCCCTTCATTTCTTGCCCTCTTTAAATTTACCATGGTCTTTCTGGTGTCTGAGATAAAAGAAAAGGTGTTCATCAATTCGCTTGGCAGATATTGGAATTAATCCTATTCCATAATCCTAGGCTGTGAAAACAGCACAGATGCATGTATGACTGCTGCAGGATGGCCTAGGATCGCCAAATGAATTTGCATTACTGTTGCTTTTACAGATCTTGCCTAGGCTGGGAATCACGTGAGGAAAGCTCACTAATAACACTGACACTATTTGTAAATATGTCATTTTTTCCATAAAGGATGTTTTATTGATCTCAGAGTGTTACATTGAGGTGATGTAATTTCTCTAAGACTACTTCTAGCTGCTACACGGTTGGATGTACGCAGCCCATAAATATTAAAGATAAATGACATGACATCATATCATGTCATAGCAAGCCACAACGCATAACGTAATCACCGCTTCCTTGCATCACCATAGCACCACTTGACCACTATGAAGGCCCTCCTAAAGAAACTACTACAAGAGGAAATGACATGTACGCGAGACGCCATTGCCGTGATCCAACCAGCAATGACCAGATCATAGCACTACTACAGAAAGTTTCAGTAGGGGCGGCTCGTAAGTCTCTGTAGGGGCGGTTTTACGAGCCGCCCTTAATCAACCGTTCTTACAGTGGAACCACAGTAGGGGCGGCTGGTGATGCAACCGCCCCTACTGTATGAGCCGTCCCTACAGTGAATTCCAGGAAATCGGGTTTTCAAAATTCAAAAAAACCGAAAATAATAGCAAAAAAAATTTATTTCAATGTGGGAAGGACTCCAACCATCCAAGTCGCAAGTCGCGCCATTTTTCGCGGAAAATTCGCGCGCTACGCGGTCGGCAGGATTCGAACCCGCGACTTCTCTCTCGCGCGTGACCTTCTCTACCACTGCACCACACTCTCATTTGTGACTAAATATTGTTTTGATTCCTACCGTATTATACTAAACTGAGTGTAAATTACTTGTTTGAGGCCCTAAATGATTTCAAATTAAAAACTTGTCAACTACAAAGTTTTATAACTTTTTGAAATCTACAAGTTTTATTTTGGTAGGTTCTCCATCCGAGGTCATTTACAAAATTTGAATTTCAAATTTGAGAACATTCACACTTAGTTTTCGTTGACTATATGATTTCAAATGAAAAAGTGGTCAACTACAAAGTTTCATAACTTTTCAAGATCTACAATTCATATTCAGAAAGTTTTTCCATCCCAGGTCGTTTACAAAATTTGAATTTCAAATTTGAGACATTTCAACGTAGTTTTTGCATGACAAGATGATTTTAAAATAAAAAGTGGACAACTACAAAGTTTCATAACTTTTCGAGCTCTACAGTTCTTATTTAGGAAGTTTTTCCATCCGAGGTCGTTTGAAAAATTCAAATTTCAAAATTTAGACATTCAAACCCACATTTTGAGGCATCAAATAAAGTCAATTTAAAAAGTGGTCAACAACAAAGATTCATAACTTTTCGAGATCTACAATTCTTATTTAGGAAGTTTTTCCATCCGAGGTCATTTTAAAAAATATATTTTCTAGTGTTTCATTTCAAAATTCGGCAAAACACTGTAGGTGCGCCTCAATATAGAGCCGCCCCTACTGTGAACCATAGTAGGGGCGGCTGGTGATTGAACCGCCCCTACTAATCCTGTACAACAGTAAGGGCGGTTCGTAACTCCAGCCGCCCCTACTGTTAATTCTGTAGGGGCGGCTGGTCAGCTCCTGGGGCTGTTCCGTCGCTGTAAGAACGGTTCGCCTCCGAACCGCCCCTGTTGCAAAAAGGAGGCGTTCTTACAGTTTGTTTTTGTAGTAGTGTAGGTTTTCAGCTTTGAGAGCAAATTCTTCAACATCTAGACAATACCTTCAAGAAATGTAGCAACAACCATGTCACAATTGGAAAGTACAACCATTAAAGCCTGGTACCCATCAAGCACCACAAAAAAGTCGTCATCATCGTCTTGGTCTGAATTACATGATGCCACCATCGAAGCCCAACCAGCAGCACGATATACTTTGCACCACTACTTCCCAAGCGTCCCTTTGCCTCATCCCTCCTTCATTCTCTCTCAATCCCCTTTATGCTACTAGAATATAGGGAAAATGATTGGAAAATGGGATCTGTTGGATTCCTTCCTAGACGACATGAGTAGGTGATTAAGGATATGCTATTTTGTCTTTTGAAAGAATTTCTAGCATATTTATCCCGTTTTAGGGCTCCATGGTGTTATTTGTACCAAAGTCTCACCATATTTCTTCTTTGTATTGATTTATTTCTACAGATGAATCTACAGGCCTTGATTGGTACAAGAGATTTGAGATAATTAAGGGAATTTGCAGTGGACTGCATTTCCTTCATGAGAATCATATTGTTCACCTGGACCTAAAGCCTGGAAATATAGTGATGGATGCGACTATGATGCCAAAAATTGCTGATTTTGGTTTGTCAAGACTCTTGGGTACCGAAAAATCCAGAACTATAACCAGCAAGAATCGTGTGGGATCACTGTATACTACACCTCTTGCATTTAATTTCTTAGTGATCTGTATTACTGCATCACTTGCATGAGTCATGCATGCTCTGTCTAAACTTTGAAGTTATCTTGCAGTGGATACATGGCACCAGAGTACATCTTCCAAGGAGAAGTATCCCCAAAGGCAGATATATTCAGTTTTGGTGTTCTTATTATAGAGATAATCACAGGATGTAAGACGATCAACAATGGAAAATTTCTGCAGCCTTCGCGTAACAACCATAGTATTGAAATCTCTCGCCAGCAGTACATAGAGAATGTAAGAGGAATTAGTCTTAACTTTTGTATTGCATCCTGTTTATCTTGCTTACGCAAATGTATACATAGGTGGTTGGAAGATGGAGGATCATATTCAAAAAAGAACCGAAGTATACATCAGCCGAGATATATACTCAGCAAGTAAAAGAATGCATCACCATGGCACTAAGATGCGTGGATGACAAATCGAGAAGGCCAAATGCTTGGGAAATTCTTCAAACTCTAGATGCACTAAAAAGCACAAATTGCCACAAAGAAGATAGTAAAGATTCAGTTGTTTATCAGGTGTGATTTCTCAAAGCACATTATTGCTTTATGTGCCCTCTGCAAAATTTGTATATGCCTTAATATTTTGCTAGAATAGCAATGATATGGTTGTGAAAATTAGTATATGCCTCAATATTTTGCAAGATTAGTATAGTTTTGATTGAAGTGTAAACCAGTTGTCCACTATTTTCCATTAGCATAGGCTATATTGCTGTTGTTCTCATGTACAACATAGCATAATCCAAAGTTTTGCAACTCTGTGTGCTTTCTTTAGTGTTACTTAAAGCATGTAATGTTTGGAGTCGTTCATGACTTAAAGTTCTGGTTTTTGCAGGCTGCGTGTGAAGACACTACTCAATGGTCTGTGATCCGGGATCTGATCCAAAAAGCTTGTGAAGGTCCACTTGCACCCACACAACAAGAGGTACTTTTTTCTATATTTTTCTCATGCATCATTTAATATTTTGTGCATTGTGACATTGCTTTGTTTATTTAAATATTTACTAGAGAAAATAGAACTAAGCCCTTCAAGCTATGTCTTTAGTAGATCCCTTTTTCATTTGGGAAGGTCTTGCATGTGCCCTTCAATTATACCCTTGCAATGTAAGTCCACCATGAACTCATGTAAATGCCAATGTTCTTTATACCTTGGCTCAAATTACTGTTGTTTTGGGGATTTGATATACCAAGTGCTTTCATGTGCTAGGGATAAAGTTACAGTCAGCATAGGGTGACACCTGTCAACAGATTTATCATGTTCCTTTTTTCTTCCAAGCTACTTTTCACTTCTCTTGCCCGAACGAATCAGGCTGACCCAGTAACATGCTGTCGCTTGCCCATGCACTTCAATGGGATCATTTCTCCCCTGCTGGAACTGTTGGGCAACGCTTATGTAAGGCTCCTATCCATGGTCTGTTTGGTGCTTCCTTGTGGGTAGGTTCCACATAGAAAATGTATGGTATCTGCATGGTGGATCCTCCTTGGGTCTCATTCTCCATTCACTACTATAGAATTGATTTTTCTAGGTGCTATTTTCGTAGCCGGTTTTCAAAAAATGACACTGATACATTTTTACAGCCGGGCGTGGCCAGTTTGTGGCTAGATCCACCTGTGAAAATGAACTCCACTTTTATAGCCGGTTTGTAACACGAACCGCCTGTGAAAATCAATTTTCACAGCTGGTTTGAAGCTACAGTGCACATCAATTTTTATTTTTCTGATATTTGTTCTTGAGCCGTATGCATGTGCTTCATTGGCTTCCTCAGCCTTCCCCTTATATGCGGTCTTAGTTGCAACGAGGCATCTTACTTCGGTCATGTTGCCATTATTGAATCCACAAGGCAAAGCAAATCCATTTTGAAAGATAAAATGAATGGGTTGCAGAGAAAAGTAGATGTTATTAGAGGACTACTAAATAAAACAGCAAGCTTTTGTTACTTACCAACATAACAAAAGACATGTATCCATGCATGGAAATTAATTTTGGATGGCTTCAACCTGTGGTAGTTGCCAAATGCTCAAATGTACAAAAGAAGTTACCCATTTTACCTTTGTTTGTATCAAGGGGGAGTGATGTAGAGTGAAGGGAGATACCATGACCTGTGTGCTGTCAAAACTGCTGTCTTGGTAAGTACAGAATTTTCAAATAATAAATTTTCTGAGGAAGTGAAAAATTGTTGCCCATGTCATGAGCCACCGTGGCAAATTAACTTTATCAGGTTATTTATATGTTTGTTAAGTTGCCCAATAGCGCTGGATCCCAAGTTCAATTCTTCTTATTTTAATTTGGGGAGATCAATTAGGTTTTACGAACTGTGGTCACAACCTCAGTTCAAAGCCGTAGTAGATGGTGCAGTGAATCTCATAGGATTATTCTTGGATCTGTTCAATTCTTCTTTTTGCAAGGCCTTTCCCATACTGATTTAGGTTCATTCTTGAGTGGACCTGAAACCTTGAAATCAGGTCTAGTGGTATGGCCTCCTGGTTATTTGAGGGAGTTAGTTCATAGTTAGGACACAGTTTAAGATCCATATTTCTCTGTTGGAGGGAGAAATAGTATAGATCATGAGCCACACACTTACAGCAGTACCAAGTTGACAAGTTGCATTACGGTCTCGTGGCAGTAGGCCAGCGCATAAATGTATCTCTCTATGTTTAAGGAAAAAACTCTTGTATTTATATTCAGTTAAAGATCCATTACTCCTGTGTTAGAGATATGATGATACTTTGCTGCTGGATAGCATAGTCCTAAATCCTTACTGCAATAGTTATTTAAGCTAAGGAAAATTACAGTTTCTTGAGAATATACAGAAATAAGTCTCCTAGAACTTATCTCGGTCTTTCTTGGCTGCCAGGTGAGTGTCTCGCTGGGTGTTTAACCATTCCAATGGGCTGCCTTTGGGCATGTCTACAGCCTTTATTCATCTATCTGGAGTGATTTGGTTAACCACTGGCTTTCTTGTTAGTTGTTACACTCCTTTTGTTGAAGAGAAAAGTCCATTTTTGACCATCCAACTCTTACCTCAGTTTGGTTTTGGCCATCGAACTTCAAAACCGGGTATCTTTGGCCATCCAACTATCAAAACCGTTCAAATTTGGCCATCGGGCTGTTTTGATGAGTGGTTTTAAATTTTTTAATTTACAATTTAGTCCTTTGATCTTAAAATGATTATTACTTTTTGCCCGTACCTCCGATTTAGGTGATTATTGCGGTCACGCGTTCATAACGGTGAGCTTTATCTTTTAAAATGGTCTTTATACTATTTTATCACTATTTGTTATATTATTCTTATGTTGTTGTGTAAAAACAACAATATAAGAAAAGTAAAACAAACAGTTATAAAATAATATGAACAACATTTTAAAAGATAAAGCTCATTGTTACGAACGCATGACCACTAGAATCACTTAAATCGGAGATACGAGAAAAAAATAGTAATCATTTTAAAATCCAAGGACTAAAAATAGTAATCATTTTAAGATCCAAGGACTAAATAGTCCTTGGATCTTAAAATGATTACTATTTTTTTTCTTGTATCTCCGATTTAAATGATTCTCGTGGTCATGCGTTCGTAACGATGAGCTTTATTTTTTTTAAATCATGGACATATTATTTTGTAACTGTTTGTTTTGCTTTTGTTATATTATTATTTTTACATAACAACATAAGAATAATATAACGAATAGTGATAAAATAGTATAAAGACCATTTTAGAAGATAAAGCTCACCGTTATGAACGTGTGACCGCAAGAATCACCTAAATCAGAGGTACAGGCAAAAAGTAATAATCATTTTAAGATCTAAGGACTAAATTATAAATAAAAAATTTAAAACCACTCATCAAAACAGCCCGATGGCCAAATTTGAACGGTTTTGATAGTTGGATGGTCAAAGATACCCGGTTTTAAAGTTCGATGGCTAAAACCAAACTGAGGCAAGAGTTGGATGGTCGAAAATGGACTTTTCTCTTTGTTGAATGATGAAATGAAACCAGTTTTGTCACAAAAATTGGAAAAACTAAAAATGAAACGTCTAGATAGGAAAGTCAGTTATAGCCTTATAGGAGAATGAATAAAAAAAATTGAGTGCTATATATGGAAACAATGAATACAAATTAAATAAATCATAAATAAACTGAACCTATAGTTGCACTATAGTCATCGTAGCCGCCTATGTCCAGTTATGTAGGTCAATGAAATGTTTACCTGAGTGAGGAAACAGGCCCTCACTTGAGTCCAGTTAGCACCTTGTTAAAGTAAGAAAGTATCATTAGTACCCCCAGCCAAAAAAATGCTATGCCCCTACTCGTTTAGGACAGACACTACACTTGTGTGATTTGGGAATTAAACTATTAACCATGCAGTAGATAAAGCGTGTGCACGCCTAAGGCGATAGAATTGTTTGCATGTTTCACAAAAGAAGAAATTCATAACATCACATCGAACATCTACTGATTATATGAAAAGATATATCTGGCATTGGGGCCACAGATATTTTGAGGCATGCCCAATCCCCCAATTCCCTCCTCAAAAAATAAATTTGCACCATCTCAGCCATCAATGGGTGAAGAATATTTTGGAGACGCCTGAGATCAATTTTGCTGGAACAGCAGATGAGCTATAGTGGTCCCAACCATACATTTGTATTTATATTCTGCCATTTTGATCGTTTTACATCCCTAATAAATTTATTACTTCATGCAGAAAATTGTTTCTGAGTTGACAAAGGACTGGAAGCTAGTCCATCAATGCGGGCTGACAACACGGAAGCTCCCTGTATGTTGCTTCTGCTGAAATGCTGGATGTTTTGCGACCACACACAACCAAGTTTTTGCAGAATTTTCAGCTCATAGGCTGATCATAAATAAATTAGAAAAAATACACAAAAGATAGGAAGAAATCAAAAGCAAAGCCTATCATTGCTTCTCCATCCATTCTTGGCAAAAATATCTAATGCAACGACCTCCAATGCCTTGCTTGCCAGACGGATAGTCTCTCTTGTAACCTCACAATTCAACAGGGACATTTGCATTTCCCCATCCATTCTTTGCATGCTTTGTTGATCTGACAAATTTATTTTTTCAGGATCTTGTTCAACATAATCCATTTATAGCCGTCGAAGTCCTTTCAAAGCTAACATACTCTCAGGACATGGATGCGTATGTATATAATAACTATGCATTATTCTTTATTTTTGTAACTCTTTTGTTTTACTTTATCACATTTCACAATTGTCCTATTGTTTGACAGATACTTGGAAGTTCTCTTGCATATGGAAAAAGAATTGCATTCATTGGAAGTAGTAAACAGGCTCACTATTGCAGTTGGTTTACCGCAAAGATTCATTCATGACTATATCTCCAGCTTTATTGGATCATGTCATGACATTAAGGTTGCTAAACGAATTTGTTGTAGATCGTCATCTTTTGATACTTTTAGTAACATCGTTCTAATATTAATTCGGGGCTGCTAAAAGAATTGTTGGATTGATATACTTACTTGTCCTCAACTCCAAATTAATTCTCATTGCCCAAGAAAATTAATTTCACGTGTTATGCAAATGAAAAATATTAACCAACAGCCATTTTTCTTGCCATACCATGTCCCACTAGCTCTAGGTGCAGCAATGCCTCGATTGAATTAGGATCAAATCAACATAAATGCTTTTTGGAATAAATATTTAAGTTAGATGTTGTCTACAAAGTGTTGTATCGTACTGTAATATTTCAATTTCAAGTGCGAATGTATCTATTGAGTACTGCCATTTATTTTAGTCTCCAATGCACTATTGTGCAGTATTTCTATTTCCTATTTACCGTTTCCACCATCAACATGCTACATTGAGGACTAACTTTTGTCTCCTTTTGGCTATTTGAATGAAAATCGAATACTCCGCACAGCACTTTGTTTAATTTGTTGAATACTGAAATAGTGCTTCTTAATTTTACATTATTGTGTGCAGGACAAGTATATGCAAAATAGACATGTGAGATTAGTATGTGTATTTCTACAGTGTCTATAATTCGAAACAAGATAGTAAGTGGTGAGTGCACCACTGTGCAATTCTCGTACTGCACTTTTGATGTACTTTATTTATTTTCTCTATATGTGCTAAGCATGTTCTGCACAAGCTACTCATTTTTATACTTCTATATTAATCTTAGTAGCTAGTATGGTTTAATAACTTACACTTAACGTCATCGTATTTGGTCACTTGGGGAACAAGCTTTCATGCAGATAGCAGTAGCACTCTGAGCTTTTCTTCTTTGTTGAAACTGATTTTCATCTGTTCCTTTCTCATTCTAAACTTGTAATCAACTCAAGATTTGCTACAGTTTTTCAAATTCTTTATTTTTATTGTTTAGTTCCTGTATATATAGCTTATTAGTACTGCCTCTATCGCGGAATATAAGGGATTGTCCTATGCATTTTTAGAACAAATTAAGGAGTGTAGGAGAAGATGCAAGCACCCTAGGTTACTCCTGTCTAAACCAGCAATCCTCTGAAATCAAGGGATGGATCAGCCCTTAATATAAGGCACGAGGGTGTTTTGAATAGAGGTAGTAGTTAGTAGGGATGTGCCTCGTGGTAGTTGTCACTTGCAAAGTTCAAAATTGTTTGGTCCTTTTATACCGTCTAACAGTTCAGCAGTGATTTTTTTTTTACATATAGCGAACCACGATTGACGGACATCTAGGCCTGTATCATAGTGAACGAAGGTTGCTTACGGAATATAAACTGGCATACTCACTATGAACATGTAGTAGTTAGTAGGGAGATGACTTGAGGAGAATTAACTTACCTTTTCGATGCATGTTGAAGCAATCATAGAATTGGTTTAGAAATCAGCTTCCCCAAACTGAGTTTTATTTCAAGTTATTTTTTTCAGCTTTATGACTGGACTTAGTAAAATCCTTTCCACAAAAGAGATGGATCAAGTTGTGCCTTCTGGACCCTGAACTGACCCCTCACAAAATGTTATTTTGCACACAATGTTTTTATTTCTTCATTTGAGAGACGATTAATTTAGACGTCCTATCATCTGTTTACTACTTATTCAGTAATACTGAAATTCTATACTGTGCAGATAATAACATTTTTTTTCTGAATGCTTCATTTTTTACAGTGCAAGATGAATTATTTTTCGTCGAGATACAAGAATTTTGCATCGAATTCTCACGAATAAGAGAGGCAGCGGGGCTGTTCAGGCTCCTCAAATCTTTAGAAATGAACACGGCTGTATGATCTGCTGGAGGCCCCGTTTCTATTAGCGGTGTTGGGNGTGTAATATACTCTTTGTTTTAGAAAATAGAAGCGTCTTCGCATATAGCGTTTGTACATTATTACATAGTTTCGGGCACGTTGTCCATGAAAAAGGGAACAAACAGAAATCATAACAGCAAAGTCTATTATTGTGTAATAATGTTGGTCCCTACTACCTCAAAGAAAAAAGTCCGAGTAAACGATGGACCGGAATTAGATTACATACAGGTGAGACAGCTCGTACCAGTATACTCTCTTGTTTAAGAGACAGGGGTTAGCAGTGATTCAGAGCAAATGGGTGTGTGTCCTGCCGGCGGCTGAGATGGGTGTGTGGCCTGCCGTTTCTTCCTCGCGATGATATCAAAGATAGTTTGTCTGGATCAAAACAAATCATGGCAAGATCTGAAAAGTGGAGACTAGAAATCCAAGGTGCAGAAAAAAGGAAGGAATTGAGACACTGAGATGGCGTTGACCACTGTGGCTGAGGCGCTGATTGAAAGATGATGGCCTTCTGATATACATGGGGGACTTTCAATGATTGGACTCTTCGAGTACTTCCAATTGTGGGATGCCCTACTGATGGTGGAGCTGACAGACAAATCGGATCAGCATAAATGGTGTTTTGAAAGCTCTGGAATTTTTACTTTTAAATCAGCTTACTGCACATATCTAAATGGGTCGACAACATTTGAACCATGGAGAAGGCTCTGGAAATCTTGGGCACCAGCTAAATACAAGGTTTTCCTTTGGTTAGCAATCTGCAACAAATGTTGGACAGCTGATCGCCTGGCAAGGAGAGGCCTTCCTCACCCCGCCAAATGTGTGTTCTGCGACCAGGCTGATGAAGACATCCAACATATCCTCACTGAATGTGTCTTCGCGTGAGAATTCTGGGTCAAGGTGCTGCTGCCACTTGGTCTCCAAACTAGTGCGCCGGGACTACATGATCAGGTGTTTGTGGATTGGTGGAGAAAGGCCCGTAAACGGGCAGCAAAGGAGAAAAGGAAAGGGCTTAATTCGCTGATCATCTTGGGCGCCTGGATGTTGTGGAAGCACCGCAACTCGTGTGTTTTTGAAGGGACCCAACCAAACATTAGGAAGATTTTGAGCGATTTTCGTATTAAGAGACAGCTATGGCACCTCGCTGGAGCTAACTCCAGAGTGAGGCTCTGGTAGCTTCTTCTTCTTTTTGGTCTAGCTCTCTTTGGTGTGGTTTTTAGTTTACACTCATACTATATACTCAGCCCCTCACAGCTCAGTTCGGAGTGAGGTGCTGGTGTTTGTAAGGGACCGGTTTCTCTCTTCTTAATATAAAGATACGCAACTCTCCTGCGTATTCGAGAAAAAAAGAGATGGCGTTGACGAGCTGCTCCGGAGTGCTCTAGCTACCCAAATGCCCGCCGCATACGGATGTACCCCAAGGCCCCAAGTCAATCGTTGCACCACTCAGCACTTGCCATCCCGTCATCCGCTCGCTATCCTGTCACTCCTGCTCCATCGCCCCTGCGGCTGTTGCTGCACATAGTTCCTACAGAGCAAGAACATCCGTAATTTCTAGCTAGCTTTTTGTTCCCATTCTGGTTGTTGTGGTGGGCGCGAAGCTACGTTAGCTCCAGGTGGTGCATATGCACCACCTAAAAATTCAAAACCATTGAGTACAAACAATTTTTCACCATATATATGAATCAAATTTATAGAAATATAAAGAAGATGCACCACCCTACAATTCAATCCAGCTTCACCACAGGTGGTGGCGATTGCCAATTGGTTATTACATTGCTTTTTATTCCAGTTCTTGGTGCCGTGGTGCAATTGGAGATCTTCAGTGTTGTTTGCTTGGAATGACATTCTTCTATTGGTATTTCAAATAGCGAGATGTCTTGGTTGCCAAAAACTTTATGCATTTGAGCATTCTTGCCGTATTTCTCCTTGCTAACACAGAGCTGCATTCTTCCCTCCATTTTCTTCATTATGCATGTTTTCTCGGGTATTCGGGATTACTCGAACCCGAAATATCGGGTACCAAAATGTCAGGTTCCACTTTTTTCAGAAATCTTGGTAGCATTTTTGAAAACCCAAAATTTAAAAAACCCGATCCAAACTTTTCAGATTACCCAAATGCCCCCCACCCCCCAACACATGAGATTCTACCACAAAAAAAACTTAGCCCACCTAAGGTGTGATCTCTAGAAAATAATAAAGGTTCAAAAATATCTTAAAAAGAACTGCACCCCACTATATTGCACACCCTAAAACATTATTTTTCTAAAATTTACATGAAAATATTTTTACATATGTTATACTGTATACAAGTTACCATGGAGGAGTTTTGAACTTTTTTAAATGATTTTCTATGTTCTAATGATTAAATGAAATTCTAGATATGTAGTCTCAGTAATTCTAAGTTGGACTACATGTATCTCAAATAATTCTTGACAAATTCTAGGAAAATATTATCTAAATACCTACGTTCTAGGTTAGATCATGTCCTGAAAAGATTAGAAAGGTATAATAGATAATTCACACTTTTATGTATAGCTTTACTTGTAATAATAATAATATCTAAAACTAATTAGAAAATTATGAAAATTGGCTTGGAGTCCTTTTCTAGATGCATAATCTTCTCATGAAAAATTCATCACATTTTTATAAAAATTATACTATATATAGTTCACAAACACATACCACGCCCAGCCTTAGTAGAGATGAGGGAAAACAACACTTAGGTTGAAAAGTATAGGGCAAAGGAACAATGAAGAAGATGAAGGTAAATGATTTGTTTGATTGATCGAGTCATTGTCAATTGGCCGTGATCCTTCATGTATATCTAGCTGTTATGCATAACAGTTGCATTTTATATATACTAAAAGACCTAACTATTTATCACTGACATTGTGATTGTTGGAATGTTTCCTTAGCCTATTCCGAACAATATCTGATCTTAATACAGGTAAAATATATTAATATCCAGTGTTTCAATTCATATGGTTTGGTTCATAAAACCTTGCAGACTTGAGGGTGTACTGGATTGTGGCTGCGGAGAGGTTCGAGCTATTGCTTGTTTGAAGGGATCAAGAAGGTATGCAACTGAAAGTATCTCTCTGTTCATTTTAATGTTTTGATGATGATATGAATTCGTGGATCTATTTAATTATATGTCAAATAACGACTTTGAAACAGTCTCCATATAATTCATCTCTGTCTTTTTTTTGGGGAAAACTACACGATCTCATAGAAGTTTCTTATATGACACTCTATTAAATGGGAGTGAAACTTTAATTGGGGGTACGCTTAGAGAAGGTACTTATGCAAACCTGGTTTATTTTGCCAATGTCATATGGGGTGGGTGTTTATATATATGCATGTTCGGATGCGTTGCCGCTGAAGTGTGATTGGGGGTTGATTAGAAGTCAAATTAGAGGAATTAACATAAATAAAAAATAGCATAAAATTGTAAATTGATAGGAGCACCTAAAAGCTCAAAAAAGGGGTCACAGAAAATATAACAAAAGAATTGAAGAAAAACGAGTGGGACGGGTGTTGACACTGGGATGCGTCAATACATGAGAAGCTCATGTGCAATTTGTAGTCTCGTGCTTTGCACGTGATGATGAAGAAACCATCAGTTCTGGACTGTATCAAGAAATTCCGAATATGCAGATTCGTTGGTAGACCAATGACACCCAAAAGGGTTTCCGTTAGGTCAATCACACTTGGTTCATAGGGTCATCGGGCTAGCATTAGATTAAGGATGGGGATGGTCTTATTCAAACCATTGGATTCCCGATGCGCTCCACAAAAGTGCATCCAATGGATCGGTGGGTCAGCAGAAAAGAATACCTAGGGGAAACGGTTCAGCACATGGAGCACCGTACCCTAGGATCGTGTGGATCCACTCACATCTCCGATTGATAATCAACCACGGCGCCAAGGGTGGTGCAATCTGAGTACTCGCACGTGTAATGAACCTGGATGGTGCCGCATATGGCTGGATCGGAAGAGCTGTTGTCCATGTGCAGCTCGGAGAGGTAGCGGACACCTATGGCCGGCCGACACGAAGATGCCCTAGTGGCACTCCAAGCTGCCTGGGTCGACGCTCTTGTTATTCTCGTTGTGCATCTGATTGGTGACATCTGATGGCCGACACGAAGACAAGCAATAATAATATTACTCGTCAACAGTGTTCTCGGGAATCAACAACCTTTACATGTGGGAGAGGGGTCTCCTTTTATAGGGAGACCAAGGGTCTTTACATTCCCGCTGTACCCCTGGGATCAGGCATCATCCTCTAGACTATACAATACAATTAGCCTAGGGACACTTTGGTACATTTACTCCTCCCAATGTGAATGCGTAGACTTGCAATTCCGTGTTTGACTTGGCTTGGACTTGGTCTTGTTGGACTTGGTCTACGCCTGCTTCGCCAGCTGAAAAGAGTCATGTAGCCCCTTGATGTGGCTTCTTCCGAGTTGGGACGATCCAAAGCCGCCCCTCGGTATCCAAAAGCCAACGGCTCCTCCAGGAACCTGCAATATGGAGTGAACCGAAGCTAACCAGTGACTCAATCATAGCTTTTGGCATTCAATAGTATCATTTCTTCACTACATTGGCTTCTAACTTAGTTTGGATAACGTAACTTTGGTGCATGGCCAGGTAAGCCGACCGACCGATTGGCTTTTGGCTTATTTCTCTGACCGAAGCCGATTGGCTTTGGCTTATTTCTCTGACCGAAGCCGAATATGGGACTCATCAAGTAAAAGAATGCGATTGGCTTCTTCTCCTTTGTGAGTCGCCGTCTTTGTGTGTGTCAAAACAGAGCAAAACAAGTAAAGGGCGTTTGTCGGCGGGCCAAATCCCCAACAGTAGCCCCTCGAGGACGAGGGCTTTCTTCAACAGGCCGAGCTCCATGAACTTTGGATTGCTTGCCTGTCCGAGAAACGCCTCCTCCTTGTTGGAGAAAGCCCCTTCGTTTATAGTTTTGATATTTTGCCCATTGGCTTTTGTTGTTTCTTAACGGTTGTATTTTTGTACCGTTGTCGTAACTTTGCTTCGGTTCATTTGAATTTGAAGGGCTGGCTCATTTTTTGAGACTTTTAACGGTCGGATTTTACTGCCCTATAAATAGGACCGAAGGGGGGTGAAATTCACTTGCTTCGCTTTGCGATTTTTGCACTTAGCTTGTGTTTGACGCTTTCGATTGGTTTGGGAGCTCTTGAACTCAAGTTTTGGCTTTCCAGTTCATCGCGAGTAAGTTTTTTGTTTTTTGTACTTTCATTTCCTTCGTTCTTGCTTTTCTGTGTTTTTGTTGTTTCGTTTGCTTATTGTTTTTTCTGTTTGTTGTAGCGGCTCGCACAAAGCAAACCGCTCGTTTGATTGGCAACATCTCCGACGAAGACAACTCAGACGCAGTTAATATGGATACTGCCGAAGCTGCATCCTTTGCTCAGGCGCTTGAGATCAACGTGGCCGCAGCCCCAGAAGCTGAAATTGCTATGGAAGTTGATGAAAGGGGGAAGGGTCCCGTCGATGAGGGGGAAGCTGCCGGAGGCGATGACACAGAGGATGCCGAGTCTGCGGTAGGTGATGCCCTTGACGAAGTAGAAGCCGATGTGTCAGATCTTATGGATTACCGGAAGAAGCCAAAGACCACTGTCTTTGGTCAATCTTTTGTTACCCCTGAGCTGATTAGCTTCTACGAGCTGATTAGCTATTTTCCATCCGGTCACGGATGAGCCCCAGTTACGGAGACTACCCCGATGCCCCATGCGGACGAAGCTGTGGTATTCAAGGAGTTCTTCTGCGCTGGGCTTCGAATGCCCGTGGACAATATAATTGCTGATATTCTTGGGAGGTTCGGTTTGCAACTCCGTCATCTCACCCCCAATGCCATCACTCATCTGCTTCGCTTCTTTTGGGCCGTGAAGACGAACGCATCAGATGTTAATGCGGACTGCTTCGTCCGTTACTTTGAGGGGCATCATCAGACAAAAAGCGTTAAGATTGACGGCTTTGAGTACGAGCCGGACTTTGGCAGTGTTACTTTCTGCGCGCGGTGGAGGCAAACTGAATTGCAGAAGGTAGAACTTACCTTTTGCCAGAAAAACACCTGGGACAAGAATTGGGAGAACTATTGGCTTTATGTCAAGGTGCCGGCGCTGGAGACTGTGTTAGAGGATGGAGCGAAGCATATATCATTTCCTCTACACAGTTCCATTGGTCCTTGTGAGTTTGTTGCTTGCCCTCCATTCGACAAGAATGCTCCTGGTTACGATCGCTGCGAAAGCGCTTTTTTCAAAGCCAGTCGAGTCTCCAGCAGCCGGGACTTGATCGAGGAGGGACTCGCTGTTGGGCTCAACATTCTATCTGCGGCTTGGAAGCCATTTGCAGTTGAGACGAGGCTCTACAGAGGGATCCCTCACGTTTGTTTCCCTAAGTTTGGGGTGAGGAAGCTGGATAACATGTCCGATTTTGCTTTCGTTCAGTCAGTTGAGTTGATGGCCGAGATTATTTGTGGGAAGTATACTTCTAAGGAGCATGAGAGCTGTTTGGCTTTGGTTGATGGGGTCTAGCTTAATAGAGTTTTTGACGAGATGAAGGTTAGTTACCCTCAGCGCACGGCTCCATCCAAGCCATCTAAGAAATTCTCTGCCGAAGATCATCCCAGCTTGGTTCCCATGAAGCCGGGTCGAGGTCATGGGAGGAAAGGTCATGGCGGAGGCCGTGGAAGCGGTCAATCAGACGAGGGTGGTGATGAAGCTGGAGGCAACAAAACCGGGGCCCCCTCCAGCCGGGGCGGGAGCCAAAGCCGAGGAGGTGCCTCCAAGGTGGTTGCCACGAAAAAGCGGATTATTACTTCTTCCTTAGAAGCTTCCAAGCGTCAAAAGCTTTCGAAAGCTCTTCCCATCGCTCTGCTTTCCAGTGCTCCTCCTCGTCCCGTTGCTTCGTCTGTTGGAGTGCCTGTTACTGCTGCGCCTATGAAAATCGATCCTGCAGCTTCCGCTGTAATTGATGTACCCTCTTCTGGAGGTTTGTTTCTTGTCTATCTTGTCTTCTTGTTTTTGGCTTCGCTTTTCTTATCTATTTTTGTCTTATTACAGTTAAAGCCGCTGTTGCGCCGCCTCGTCGTCAACGTCTGCCTGGATGCATTGATGATGAGGATGAAGTGAGCTTCAGCCGTCTTCTGAGGGAGGATGAGACGAAGGATTTTGTACTTGGTGAAGCTGAAGTATCGTCCGTCCCGTTCTAGCCGTCATCCTTGGACTTGTTGGTTGGTGCAGCAGCCAAGTCCCTTCAGATTTCTGAGGGGCTTACGTAGTTGGCTTCGGCTAACACTGAGGAGCCAATACAGTTAGCTTCTGCTCTTGAGACTGGGCAGTGTTCTGGCGATTTGACTCTAACCACTACTCTGCCAGTTAATTTGGCTTATTCAGCTGACGCCGGACAATCTGCCCCTGCTAAGGATGTTGAATCAGCTCCTGCGAAGCCAGCTTCTGAATCCAAATGTACGTTTCGCAAAGCAGTTATACTGGTGATTTAACTCACGTAATGGCTTTTTTGATATGTTGATTCTTTTGCCTCAGAAGCAAGTTATGTTGGGTATGGACCCCTTGCAGATCGGCTTCGGCAGGGCGGCTTTTGTCCTCCCAATGACATTCCGATTGTTGCTCCAAATGGTTAGTATTTTGTGTTATTTCGTATGAAGCTGATTGAGTGTTACCTTTTGTCTTAATTTTCGTTTTGCTTTTTCAGAGCTTGAAATTCGTGTCAAATATTTGGATTTGGACACACTTTCTGTCTCCAGCCTTAGTGGCAGTATCCCGGTTTGTTCCTTCTGCTTTGTTTTTGAGTTTGTTGTTTGGCTTTTTGATACTTATACTTTTCTTGGTTTATTCTACGATGTCCATGCAGGAGTTTTTCGCTCGCCTTCCGCTTCGTCTCAATGATGTTGAAGACGAGCGGGCCGAGCTTGAAACTCTAAGGAAAGAGCGTGAGAGCTTCCTTCAGCTTAAGAGATCTTTGGAAAATGAAAAAGAGCAGCTTCGTCTTGAGCGGGAATCTGCCGCATTAGTGATTGCTTCGCTCAAAGGCAAAGTCACTTCACTGGAGTCTACGCGTGCGCTCAATGTTCAGACTATTGAAGGGCTTCGGAACAAATTGGTCGAGGCTGCCACTTTAGAGTATAATTTGAAGAATCAAGTAAAGTCTCTCGAGGCTAATAAGGAAAAGGCAATGTTAGATGCTGAAAAGTACAAGAGGGAGCTTCTTGTTGCCGTTGACTTGAAGAATTCCCTCATATCTGAGGCGAGTCAACTTAAGTCTCACGTGGGTGCGCTTAAAGCTGATAAAGAGGGCTTAGATTCTGAGATTCTCAGTCATAGATTAGGCATCTACACTGAGTACAAATCTGCACTGAAGCAATATGGAGCCGAGCCGCTGCCTTTTCCCTCTGACGATTTTAACGTCGGGAAGCTTTTCGAGTGGCTGGATGACGAGTTCAAGTCCCTACCAGACCTCTTCTCCAAGGTTGGCGATTATGCTGCTCGGACATGTATCACGAATGCTTTTAAGATGCTAGCGGATGAGGAGTGCTCTCACTATAAGAGTTTCTTGAAAAGGGACTTTAATTTTCCTTCGGCATTGAATCCTGACAAGAAGGAACTTTTCAACGAAGCTATTTTAGCGACTCGTGGCATCTTTCTTAGGAGATTCTGGTCCGAAACAGGGAGGGAGTGTGCCCGAAGCACTGCTTATGATCGCCTTGTTAAGGTTAGCTTCTTTTACCCTTTCGGTGATTTTTGCTTTCAGTCGTATTCTGTTTGTTTTGTTTTTGGTATTGATTTTTTTGTTTATTTTCAGCACAAGGAGGAGCTTGCTCTCGAGCTACAGCAAAAAGCCGAAGCCGAAGCTGCTATCGCTGCCGCCGCTGCAAGGGCGTCTACTTCAAGAGCTGGTGCTGAAGCTGGTCGTAATGGAGCTGAAGCCGGAGCCTCTGATGCTGACCCAAAGGTTTAGCTTCATTAGAGCTGATGGCTTTGATACTTTTGTTGAGGGATGTTAAAACCTTGTAAATTTGTATATACTCAGATCCCTGATGAGTGAGGTGATCTTGAACTCATGCCAATCACCATGCGCGATGGTCCTTTGTGTGTATCTGGCTTCGCATGGGAACAGTATCGGATGTTATATCCAAGTCAAAGACTTGATGATTTTTGGGAATTTTGCCACGAGTTCTTTCATCATTGCGAATTCGATGTGTTTGACTTTTTTAACTCTTTCATCGTTCGACGTTCTCCTCGTGTCGAACTTGTTCGTGCAAGAAACGCCGAAGCTGCTCGTCTACTTCCAGTTAAGGTGGAGCCAGAAGATTTAGATGATGTTGGAGATTTTGCTTATGTATTTAATGCTCCTAGATTTAGGAGATCTGGCCAGCAATTTGATGGCTGTCTTTGAGATGTTTTGAGTCATCTCTTTGTAACACACACTGTAATTCGTTTGGTTATTGTTTGGATTCGAAACACTTGAATGAATGTAAGCTCGATTTGGCTTCATTGCGAGAGAAACGCCTCCTCCCCCCCGAAGCGAGGTTTATTCATTCAAGTGGTGTGCTTACGTTTACCTGTGATTGAAAGCCACTTTGGCTTTTCTTTGAGATTTGTACTTGTGCGTAGATATGAGAATGTACGAGATTACGTTGTGTATAAGGTCTAATAGGTTGCCGAAGCCCCTATTAGTTGTGCTTGCCTAAGCAAGTTTCGTATGATTATTTATGAACGTTTATAATACTTTAGCCGAAGCTATTCTTCTCTAAAATAGTTGTCAGTCCAAACCCCTTTTACTCTGTTTAGAGTAAACGTTTTTGGACCGAAGCCCCTTTTACTCTTTTTTGGAGTAAGCTTTTTTGGACCGAAGCCCCTTTTACTCTTTTTTGGAGTAAGCTTTTCTTAGATCTGAATTGGCCTTACTCTTGGTAGGGTCAATTCAGTTCTATTTAAGTTATCGAATATCAGCGACTTGGTCGAAGCCAATCGCTTTCGATGCTGCTTTTATGGGGAATACCTCGTTCATATATGATTTGACGAGTTACAGTAAGCACCGCCTCGTTAAAAACCTCACCCCTTGGTCAGGGTCCCCTTGTGAGGAAAAGAGTACGGGCTTTTGGAAAGAAATAAAAAATGCTATTCTACTCAATGACTTCGTTTATAGAACACAAAGCCATTTTACATCTTTTTATAAATAATATTTGCATAAGCTGTCGGCATTCCACGAATGCGGCAGCTCATTGCCTTCGTCGTCGCCTAAGCGAAATGAGCCAGGCCTGTTGCTTTTGATGACCAAAAATGGGCCTTCCCATTTCTGTTGCAGCTTTCCAGCGGGCATGCTTGGGTTTTTCCTTAGGACCCAGTCCCCTACCTTGATATCTTTCTTAACTACCTTCTTGTCTCGCCATTTTCTTGTCTCAGCTTGATACTTGGAAATATTTTTTGCTGCTTGCAGCCTGTATACCTCAATGAGATCCTTGTCAATGGCTTCGCTATCTTTGGGAGCTTCTTGTTGGGTGCGAAGCCCCTTGTGCAATATTTCCTCTGGGCATACTGCTTCTTCACCATAAAGCAGTTTGAATGGAGTGAACTGTGTTGCCCTTGATGTAGTAGTGTTGTGAGCCCAGATCACCTTCGGCATCTCTTCTACCCACTTGCCTTTTTTCTTACAATTTGTAAGGCACTTTCGAATGGCTGTAAAGATTAAGCCATTGGCTCTTTCAACTGCTCCATTTGTTTGCGGGTGATAGACCGAAGCGAATTTAACTTTTGTTCCAATCGACAAGCAATATTGCCTGAATTCATCGCAGTCAAACTGCTTCCCATTGTCCACTGTTATTTCCCTTGGCACTCCAAATCGGCACACAATTTGCTGCCAGAAGAACTTGATCACTGTTTTTGCTATGATGTTAGCCAATGGCCTGGCTTCAATCCACTTGGTGAAATACTCAATTGCTACTATGGCGTATTTGAGATTTCCTTGAGCTGTTGGAAGTGGGCCAACCAGATCTATGCCCCATCTTTGCAGAGGCCATGTTGGGGTTATCAGCTGTGACTGCACCGAAGGAGATTTTCTGTTTGCTGCACACTTTTGACACTGATCACATGTCTTGACCGTGTTTGCTGCATCGATGATGATTGCAGGCCAATAGAATCCTTGCCTCATTGCCTTGCCACTAAAGCTCTTGCCCCAAAATGTGCTCCACATAAGCCACTGTGTATCTCTTGAATCAACTCTTTCCCTTCGTTGTGGGAGATGCAACGAAGCCAGGGAGCTACAACTCCTTTTTTGTAAAGGACATCATCTATCATCTGATAGCATCTTGCTCTTTGTTGCATAGCTTTTAGGTCATCCTCGTCAATTGGCTCATAGTATCCCCGAAGATAAGCTATTATTGGGGATCGCCAATCCTCTGAGTTTATTGCACTGATCAGCTTCGGTGGATCATCTGAGTCCTTTATCGATGGTGTTGTTAATGTTTGAAAGAATACGTCAGGTGGAAGCTTATCCCCCTTTGCAGCTGCCTTGGCCAACGCATCTGCCTCTTCATTTTTTGCTCTTGGGATGTACTCCACAGTGAAACCTTTGAATTTTTTCTCCATTGAGCGTATAGTGGTCAAGTATTTGATGAGTTCTGGTTGTTTCGCTATGCTTTCTTTTTCAATGTGGTCTGCTACCACCTTTCTTTTTCTCCATTGAGCCTTGGCTTTTCTGAGCCCAAGTAACACAGCTTCGTACTCAGCAACGTTGTTTGTGCTTCTGTCACTGTATTTGCAAAACTCTAAGTTTGCTGCATATCTCATTTTTATACCCGAAGGCGATTGCACAATTGCCGCGATGCCAGCTCCCTTGTCCCCCCAAGCACCGTCACAGTGTATCAGCCAGTTTTCCTCTCTGATAGTGTTTTGTGGCTTGGGTGATGTCCACTCCACTATGAAATCTGCTAAGACTTGTGATTTGATTGCTGTTCTTCTTTCGAAATCCACGACATACTCTGAAAGCTCTGCAGCCCACTTGCGAATTCTCACCGAAGCTTCTTTGTTGTTCAAAAGCTCCTTGAGAGGCTGATCCGTGAGGACTTTGATGTTGTGGCCCTCAAAATAGTGTCTGAGCTTTCTGGAAGCCATTATCACTGCATTGATCATCTTCTCAATCTCTGTATAAAACAGTTTCGACGTGGCCAATGCCTCCGACACATAGTATACTGGCTGCTGAATGTTTCTGCCATCTATCAGCTTTTCTGTGATGAGCGCTGCGCTCACTGCTGATTGTGATGCTACAATGTACAGTAGCAATGGTGCCTTTGGGTCTAGTACTGTCAGCTTCGTTAGCTGTATCAAGTATTGCCTTAGCTCATGAAATGCTTCTGATTGCTATGGTCCCTATTGAAACTTAACTGCATTTCTGAGTGTTGCAAAGAATGGTAAGCTTCGCTCACCTGCTTTTGTGATGAATCTGTTGAGTGCAGCAATTCTGCCCGACAGCTTCTGCACGTCTCTCATGCACTTTGGCTCTTCCATGTCAAGGATTGCATTTATCTTGTCTGGGTTAGCTTCTATCTCATGAGCTAATACCAGACAGCCAAGTATTTTGCCTTTTGTCACTCCAAATACACACTTTTCTGGATTTAGCTTGAGACCAGCTTGTCTCATGCGAGCGAAGGCAGTTGCCAGATCTGATATGTGATCTTGTCTTTTGGCACTTTTGACCAAGATGTCATCAACATATGCCAATATAGTTTTGAACAGTTCGTCCTTGAACACTGTGCTTGACATTCGACAGAAGCTGCCTCCTGCATTCCGAAGCCCCTCGGGCATCCTGACGAAGCAAAAAGTGCCAACTGGTGTGATAAAGCTGGTCTTTTCCTCATCCTCTTTTTTCATCCAGATTTGGTGATAGCCAGAAAAGCAATCTAAGAGGGACATCATTTCACTTGCTGCTGCTTGATCAACGATCTTATCGATTCTTGGTAGTGGGAAGTCATCTTTTGGACAAAACCTTGTTGAGGTCGGTGAAATCAATGCACATTCGTCATTTTCCATTCTTCTTCTGAACTGGTACAGTGTTTGCTAGCCATGTTGGATATTTGACTTCGCGTATGACATTGGCGTCCAGCAGCCTTTGCACTTCGGCTTTTACTGCATCAGCTTTCTCTTCTGACATCTTTCTCAGCTTTTGCTTTTTTGGCTTCATATCAGGACTGATTGCCAACTTATGCTCAATTATGCTTCTGTCAACACCTGGTAGATCTTTGCTTGACCAAGCGAACACATCCTTATTATTCCTCAAGAATTCGATGAGCCTATCTTCTTCTTCCGGCTCTAGATCTGAGCCAATGATCACTTCTCTGTTGAAGACATCAGGCTGTAGCTGCACCTGCTTCGTCTCTGTAGCTTTCTGTATCTTTCTGCTATCTTTCTCAATATTTGGCTTTTCTTCTGGGTAATATGGATCTTTTTCTTCAAGCAAATGCACATTTCGCTGACCAGGTGCTCTGGCTTTCTCAATATTTCTGGCTTCCCTTTGGTCACCATATACAGTGATGATTCCTTTTAGAGCTGGCATCTTCATGCATAAGAATGATTGCCTTATGATTATGTCAAAGGCGTTTATAACTCATCTTCCAAAAATGACATTGTAGTCAAAGATCATGTCTACGACATCGAAAGTGATGTACTCCGTTCTTGCATTGGATGTGTCACCGAAGGATACTTGCAATGAAATTTTCCCGAGTGTTTGGGTTCGCTTCTCCCCGAAGCCGACCAATGGAGTGTCTGATGGCTCCAGGTTGTCTGGGTTGATATTGGTCATGTTTCTCAGTGTTTTTGCTAGGACGATGTCAGCAGAGCTTCCTGTGTCTACTAGCACCTTTCCGATCGTCCAGCCAGCAATGTTGGCTTCGATTGACATCGCATCATTGTGTGGGAAATTGTGGAGTTTGAGATCTTCCTCAGTAAAGGTGATGGGCATATGAGACCATTCTGACTTTTTGTATGGACCATCAACAGAGATATTGTTGACTTGACGGAAATAGCTTTTCCTTTGCTTTTTGTTCTCAAAAGCAAGCGATGATCCTCCAGAGATGGGCATGATGTGTCCATAGCTTGGGAGTGGGCTTGGAGCTTCCTGTTGATTGGCTTTTTGTTGTGGAAGTGGTGGTGGTGGTGGTAGCTCCTCAACCTTTATGTTTTGCGAAGCCACTTGCTGGGAGGTTTGAGGGTATAGGTGAGGATATATGGCTTGTGGGTAATAATGCTGAAAGGTTTGTGGCGAAGGCAAGTATTGAGTTGCCATCGCTGTTGATGGGTGTACAGTGTTTGAGTTTAGCGAGGGATATACTGGACAGTATGGTTGGATAGCTTGGGAAGGGTTTTGTGTGTTTTGCTGCGAAGCCAATATTGGCTTCGTTTGGGTTGCTTGAATCTTCTCTGCTCTTAGCTTTTCTATTGTTTTCTTGATGTCTCAGCACTGCTCTGTGCCATGGGTGTGGTTTTTGCTGTGGTATTGGCAAAACAGTTCAGGTCCCAATGGACCTCTTCCTCTTCCTCGGCCTCTGCCGGCTTTTCCGCCCCTTTGAGTGGGCTCATTTCTCTGATTGTGGTATTGGCTTTCTGGGTAAGGTGGTTGGGTAGCTTGGGAAGAAGGTGGGTTGTCTACCTTCATGATTGTTTGGTGGGAGTAGTTTTGGTAGTTGTGGCTGTAGTGGTGGTTTTTGGATTGTGACTCATATTGGTTTCTCATGATGGCTTCTCTAGCCAATCTCATTCGGTTGTCATTGTCAGACCGACAATACTTCTTGAACTCATCATATAGGTCTGCCAAAGTAGTTGGTGTCTCTCTTGCAATATGCTGTGCAAATAGCCCAGAGCGAAGCCCTTGTATTGCTGCGAATTTCGCCGCTTCGTCAGGGATGTGAGGAGCTTGAGCGCGTAGAGTAACAAATCTGCGGAAGTAGTCCTCTAGGGGCTGGTGTAGTGTGAGTTCAGCATATGAGAGTGATTGATCTCCTATAATGCTAAAATTTTTGATGAGCTCCCTCTTCAGATCATACCAGCTATTGATTGATAGACCTGGCAGCTTCGTGTACCAGTTCATTGCTGTGCCATCGCAGACAATGATGAAAGATTTTGCTAGAACAACATCATCTCCCCCAACAGAAGCTATTGCAGCTTCGTAACTCATGAGGAACTGCTTCGGGTCAGTGAGGCCATTGTATCTTGGTAAAGAAATAGGTTTATAAGATGATGGCCATCTTGCCAATTGAAGGCTTTCTGAGAGTGGGCAAGTATGGTCGATGGGGCGAGTGTGGAGTGTTTGGAAGCCAGTTTGGGATGAAGAGTTGTGGTTTGGTGGGTTGATGGTGATGTTTGGCTCATTGAGCTCTGCTTGTAGCTCAGCAACTTGTTTTTTGGCTTTCTCAAGCTCTTGACGCAGCTTTTCAGCTCTTGAGCTTGTATTGTTCAGCCTCCTCTGTTTTGCTTGCCTCAGCTCCTCCAGGTGCTTCTTGACTTGCAGCAATTGAAGCTGCTGCTCCTCTTCTTCCTCTTGCATTTGTTGCTCCAGTTCGAGCTGTGCAGCCTCCAGCTCTCTCTGCTGCTCAAGGCGTCGAAGACGAAGCCTTTCTTCAAGTCGGTGCATTCTCTCTTCAGTGGTAAGGGTTTCGTTATCGACCTGTTGATCATCGATAATAGTTTCGGTTATTTGTAGTAGGCTTGGTTGTGGAATTGGGGGTTGGGGAGCGACTTCGTTGCTGGAAGTTGCATTCGGTGTGGTGGTGGTTGACTTGGCTTTTTTGGGTGGCATGGTGGTTTTCGTGGGTTTTGTTCGTGCACAGCACAAACGGTGGGCGCCAGTTGTTGGGATAGCGGCCGAAGACAATAAACCCAAGCAACGGATGAAACTGAGCAACAGAGACAAGCAATAATAATATTACTCGTCAACAGTGTTCTCGGGAATCAACAACCTTTACATGTGGGAGAGAGGTCTCCTTTTATAGGGAGACCAAGGGTCTTTACATTCCCGTTGTACCCCTGGGATCAGGCATCATCCTCTAGACTATACAATACAATTAGCCTAGGGACACTTTGGTACATTTACTCCTCCCAATGTGAATGCGTAGACTTGCAATTCCGTGTTTGACTTGGCTTGGACTTGGTCTTGTTGGACTTGGTCTACGCCTGCTTCGCCAGCTGAAAAGAGTCATGTAGCCCCTTGATGAGGCTTCTTCCGAGTTGGGACGATCCGAAGCCGCCCCTCGGTATCCAAAAGCCAATGGCTCCTCCAGGAACCTGCAATATGGAGTGAACCGAAGCTAACCAGCGACTCAATCATAGCTTTTGGCATTCAATAGTATCATTTCTTCACTACATTGGCTTCTAACTTAGTTTGGATAACGTAACTTTGGTGCATGGCTAGGTAAGCCGACCGACCGATTGGCTTTTGGCTTATTTCTCTAACCGAAGCTGATTGGCTTTGGCTTATTTCTCTGACTGAAGCCGAATACGGGACTCATCAAGTAAAAGAATGCGATTGGCTTCTTCTCCCTTGTGAGTCGCCGTCTTTGTGTGTGTCAAAACAGAGCAAAACAAGTAAAGGGTGTTTGTCGGCGGGCTAAATCCCCAACAGTCACCTCATTATCATTACTGGACAGAGCGTCATATATGGTCAAGCACTTTGCACCATCCAGCTGTGTGAATCTCGTTCTCTCCATCTCGATCTCGCTCTTCTCTTGCTCGCATTCTCACAGATCTTCTCACGCTGCCCAAGTGTAAATAGCTCTTCTTTTCATATTTTTCATTTGCGAGTTTCAATTTAACAATCGATTTTGAGTTTTGAGGGATGGATTAAGTTATGGTGGACTTCCCTCCATGGAGGAGTTGCACGTCTCGCGCCGCAAACTCGAGCAACTGAACGTCTAGGGAGGTGAGCACGACCTCCTGCTGGCGTATGTGCTGCCGATCCGCCAAGATCCCTTTGTCACCGCCATCATCTGCATTGCTAGAAAACTGGGGAGCTACATCTTTAGGCTCATCCCAAATGATGATGCTTCCCACATCCTCTATGTGTGCATGCCATCAATGGAGGTCGTGCAAAACTTCCATGGTCACCCTTGGAAGTGGAATTCCACATAAACACCGGTTAGTTTTATTGACTCCTATATACAAGGCACGCGCATGGGGGTGGGGCTACAAGCCCTAACCCTAGCCTCCTCCAGCACCGCCACTGCCGCTGCCTCCGCCGTGCCACACACAGGCGGAGCTATGTTATGACCAAAGAGGGCAGTGCCGCCCCCCCTCCTGCTCTGGACATAGTTCTCAAGAAGTGAAAAGACTGGAGCACTAGCTAGTAGCTGATGCATGTTTTTTGCTCAAAATTTGCATGGCTACATGAATGCTGACTACATTCTCACTTTCTCACACTCATGGCTGAATGAATTCCTAGTTAGCTCTGTTCTTTAAGGCTCGGATCTGTCTCGCTTCTTCGTCTTATGCTTCTTGTTGAGATCTTACATATTTGACTACCTTATCAACATATATGATTAGTTTTATTTTACATAATATAGCACTTGTGTGCAGTGCTGGCTGAGATTAAGATGAAGTTGGCCCCCCTTCACATTGATCCTAGCTCCGCCACTGGTGCCAGAACCTGCCGCTACCACCACCACCTCCTCCCCCAGAGATGGAATGAGCTGCTACCGCCGGCACCATCGAGGTTGCCCTCAAGGTCCTTGGAGCGGCCTGTATGGTAGTGGGCGGCAGCACTATGCTTTGCGGCAACAGAGGCTGCACGCCTCACCGCCACCTCGTCCAGCCGGGCGGCTGAGGCAAGCAAGGCTGGAGGACAACGTCCGGGTCACGGCCGATGCGGTGGAGGGCCGGGGCCATGGAGGCCCATGCCGTGTTGGATGAACACCTCCTCATAAGCAGCTTTGGCTTTTGTATTCCGACTTCCTATGGTGTGTTGACCATACTTTCAGGTAATTTGTTCCGCATCTTAGGCATTTTTCCAATGATCATGTTTTATTCAGGTTTTCTCTCACATCTTTGTACACATCATGGTGGTTCAGTTGTGAAGGCGCTATCGTGCGGAGGAGGGCTTGGATAAGGCTGTACATTATTTCGCCATCTCGAACTCCGATTCTATGGGTTCTCCAAGGATATCATCTAGTAGCTTGCCTGCTCAAGTTTTATGACTGATCTTTTGGAAGTATGAAAAATAAACATGAATAGAAAAGATACGTCTGGTCGGCTGTGCATACATCGCACGTTCTTCCATGTGATTGGATGGAATGCTATAGTAGTCTCCTTTGTTGTTCTCTAGGAAATGTCGTCTGAACGCACGGTTCACACGATCACATAGTACATATAAATGATCAATGTTAATTTTTTGGAGAAGATATCATGTAATCATATTATACTCCCTATCCCTACAAGTACAAGAGATTTTGAGTTTCTCTTAAGTCAGATTATCCTAGGTTTGATTAACTTTAAAGAAAAGAATATGTAACATATACCACATCAAAGATTAATAATATAATGCTCATTTGATATGGTAAATATTGTTATTCTTCTCTGTAAAGTTAATGAAAGTTAGAGCGAGTACTTTGTTTGTACCAAAGATTTTAAGGCTCTTATGTGAAATAAAAAAATGAGGCATTATATTAGAAAAATACAAACAACCAAGAATTTATTGCGATTCGGTAATAAATGCATGTTACTTTGTGATACCAGAAAGACATAGTTGATATTTCATTCTAACGGAGCGATGGGCAAATGTTTCTTGCCGATATCTTCTTAATTTATATATAACTTACAGTAAAAGACAATTTCTTTGGTAGATTCTAATGCAATTGGAAAACCACAGCAGCTACTGGTGAACTGATTGTCTTTTTTTTTGAGTATAAATGGTGAACTGATTGTTAGTGTGGGTGCAAATTGGCTGATTGTAATTAACGGCCTATTGGATGGCCTGTTAGATGCCCTCCAGCAAAGGAGTTTCGCAAAACAAGGCTTAAGTGCGTATTATATTACTATACTAATATTGATTTAGGGGCCCGCAATCTTGGCATGTGCTGTCGCCCCAGTTGCATTTGGCACTGTGCGTCCTACCGAAAAAGCTACAATAAACTAATACAATATTATGTAAATAAACGTCATTATCCCTTGGTTCTAATCCAGTCATATGGTCAAGATTAGATGCTCCCGCAAAGTCGCAAGCTTAGATCTGAAGTATAGCCTGAGATATCTTTCCCCATGTTCTTGATGAAAATAGCTAATCAAGACACTTTGGCCTGTTTTGAGTTCCAGATCAATTACTTTCCAAGGTGAGTTGACCCCTGTGGATCTAGATCTAGATTGAGGTTTCAACAAGCTCGTCCTGGATCACTTGTGGAGCTGGAGACGGGTCTCTCACCATTATCTTTGTTTCCACGAAATTTGTTTCTGCAGAGTTTTGCTCACATCTCTGGACAACTGATGGTGATTGGGTCTTTAATCGTGCTGTCCTGATGAGGAGCGAGGCAGACCTTCATACGCGTTCTCCCAGTATATAAGCAGGTACATCTCCTGCTCCCCTTGTCCATGACTGATCTTTAATGAGTAGGCAATGTCAATACAGATCGAGATGGCATAGTGTTGGCTGTTGTCAAGTGGATTGCTTATCTGTTCATCCATAAGTACTTACAGTTATCTGTAAACCTCATACTGTTTACTGTATGTTTTACTGTGTGATTGCTTCTTCGAATGGGTTTCCTTAAACTGCCTACCAAGTACCAGCACAATTACATCTCCTAGAAACATTAAAGGCATGACAAATGCAAAATTAGTGGCTCATCTAGTCTGCGTCCTCTGCTGCCCATCGGCTCCATGCAGTCCTGTTCGGCGCTCCTCCTGCAACCTCAGCAGCTGCTTGTTCCACATCGGTTACATCTTGATTTTTTTTTTCACAGATAGCATCATGCTAGCTTCTCATAAATTGTAATTGCAGCAGCAGTTGTGTGTTCCAGAATGCAGTGTTACACTGGAGCGGAGTTGGCCAATAGTATACATGTCCAACATTCCATTATAGCTCATCCTAGTGCTGAATTCACCTGTCTGAGCTCTGTCTGGATTTTTATCATTGCTACTGGTATGATGACAGTTCTTGTGAAACTTGAACTGGTTGCACATGCATACCGAAGACCACACACATGTTTGTTTCATTGACCAAATTAGATGACTGCATATTGCAAATTGCCATATTCTATTTGCCCTAGAATTTTGATGCTGTGGTATAATTAAATGCGTTACTACTATGCTCCGTTGTTTTTAACTTGCTCTAGGTATAAACAAATGTCCTTGTACTGCTGTTCTCAAACTCTATGCATGTACTTTGTAGAATGACTTATGACTAATTGGATATGCAGACAAACACAATTCTGGTTAGCAGTTATCCACATAACCTAATCTTTTTGCATCACCACTTGAATTTAGTATGTCCTGTTAAAAAGAGGATTGCGTGCTGGTGTTTGAGATTGTTGATGCCTGACCTTTTGGGATATAGCTGCAGCTCAGTTATATATCCGCTAGAGGCTATAGCACATTGTCAGTTATAATTTTGACTTTAATTCTCAGCAAGATTTGTTAATATCTTGTGCTTCAACTGTATGTTCACTGCACTGCCCTTTGAATCTGAACTTGCTTGCCATATTTCCTAATGCTCTTTTGTGTTGGTTTATTAGATTGTAGATGGCCGACATTGTACTTGGTGGACTGCAACTTTTACTGAAGACGGAGAGGGAGAACAAGTGTAAGCACTGAGAAGTACTTCCCTTTCCCCATTAGCATTGTAGAGAAGTTGAGAAGAATAAGACATCGATGTTCTTTAATTTACCATCTGTTTCATTTGTCCATTAATATACTATAAGGATAACATTGACTTTAAATAAAAATTAAGTGTAATTGTTTTTCTTTGGTTCCATAAATATTTTGTTCATTATACGTCATGAATACCGAGGCTAGCTCAACAGCTATGCAACAAGCTTGCAAGTTACAACCAACAGCCACCAAGCTCGTGTGCATATGTATCCCGTATACAACTAGCAAGCTAGCTACCGGAGCAACGCGGGCTGCGGCAGAAATCCGTAAAACAGTTGCGGACGTACGTGGGCAGCCGCAAACCGCCCCGCTTGCAACATTAAGATTGATGGAGATTCTATTAAAATAGTTACTTGCTTCATGTTGGGGACTGGCAATAATGAAATGAAACTTAGGCGCATGACATCTTGCTGTGAGGTGTCCTGGCCTTGTGCAGTCGTTGCATGATCTGTTCTAGCCCCTTCAGAGCTTAGCCAGGGCGCAGGGGCAGCCTAGATGTCATTGTCAATAGACATATTCATCTTGTGCAAAAGGCTCCTCTGTCTACATCTTCTTGTCTCTTTCTAATTTGGTAGAAATTTGTTGATCCAAGTACACAATACTATTTTTGTTTGTCTCCATTCTCTGTTGTGTAAATTTTTTTCTGCGGGGAGATGAATAGACAAGTTACAGCAGCTCACAGGATTATTAAGAAATACCATGGACATCTCTGTCAGAAAACAGGCTGTATCGCCTTTGTTTTTAAATAAGCTCCTGTATGATCACTTGATCAGGCATGGGCAGTACAGCAACTTATGACCGTGATGAATTGGAAAAGAAGCTATGTGATCCAACTGCACCAGCAATTTGTTTGCCACTACAGTTTTTGAGAGACATCACATGCAATTTTTCCAAGGAGCGAGAACTTGGTAGGGGTGGATATGGAGTAGTCTACAAGGTAAAATTTATTCTTTTCTATTCCATTTAAAATGTTTACTACACGAATTAATCAATGCATACCAATGCTACTATGTGAAGGGAGTTCTTCGGAGTGGGAAAATTATTGCTGTGAAGAAGATATTTAGCGTACGTCTGGTGGAAGACAACCAATTCAAGACAGAGATCAGGAACCTTATCAACATGAAGCAAAAAAATGTAGTTAAACTTGTAGGTTACTGTGCAGAATCAAGATTGGAGGCGATAAAGATGGAGAGCGGGAATCATGCCATGGTTCCAGTACCAACAAGGTTGCTCTGCTTCGAGTATCTATGCAACAAGAGCCTTGATAAGCATGTTTCTGGTATGATTATACAAAGCACATCATATATCCATTTCTACGCCTGTCTTGTTTGATATTTTCACTTCAGAGTCATGACAGCGGTGCAGTATCATGAGTCAGTTCTTGATTGTAGCGCTTTTGCAGAATAAAGTTATTTAGCTGAAGTTTACTATTTTTTTGTAAGGATTTTGCTAATACAAATAGCAAATATGCTTTCAACTTACATTGGTGCTTTTTGAAAAGCCTCTGCAATACTAAGCAAAGCCTTAATTTCTAAATAAATAGTTCTGTTAGGCCAGTCAGTAACTTGGTCTTAATAAATGTCATGATACTACTACTTGTTTTGCATTGCTAGGTCAGCCAACATTCTAACAAAATCATTTCCACACTCTCGTGGAATGCATGCACACGCCCATAACAACAATGGGAAATGCTCAAGTGTCATGGTGTCCTTTCCCTCCCCTCCCACAACTTTCATTTGCCACCATGAAGCCAAACTCACTCATATCTTTACTTTCAAAACATGCACCTCCGATCCCTTCCTCCCACTCACTCTTCATCCTTCGTCTTCAAGCCATCTACTAGTGTTTTGCGTGGCATCTTGATTGCCTGGCAGGCAACGGAGTTTGATCTTTTCACCCACTCCCATGATCAATACTCTCTCACTGCCCACCATCACCTCCAAGTTATCCAATGATCATTTCATGATAACTTACACCTCCCATCACCATAAACTCCACTAAATATTAAGCCATCTATTCGTGTCTTGGGTGGCATCTTGATTGCCTGGCAGACATTGGATTTTGATCTTTTCACCCACTCTCATGATTAAAACTCTCTCACTGCCCACCTTCACCTCCAAGTTATCCAATGATCGTTTCATGATAACTAACGTCCATGGTCTCTGCAGTGATGCCAACAAATTGTTTTTTGGTTGAAATCAGAGGTGTTGCTGATCAGGCGGTGCACCCCTGGACAATGCTTGGGGGTTTCAATCTCACGTCCACGCCTGCTGACAGATTAAATGGTATTTTCAAAATGTATTATGCAGCCCTTTTGAATGAGGCAATTTGGACCGGGCTACTCAAATGATCTCCTTCTCCAAATAAGCCCTCTACCTGGTTGAATCACGAACCTGAACACTGATCATGGTAAAGCTTGACTGGTTTTTCATTAACAATGCCTGGTACCAGCTCTTCTCAACAATGGCTGTGACATGCATGCCTAACAGTCTGATAACTGATAATGACAATAGGTTCCACATTAGTTCCTCAGCCAACAGTCTTCAGGTTTAACAATCACTGGGTGCATCTGTTAGAATCAGTGAATCAACTAGGAGTAGATCGAGCAGGTAATAAATTTTCTCTGAGACGCACCTTGGGGTACTGTTGCCGGCCATGGCGCCGGCGACGGGCGATCTGCACATGGCAGTGACGGTTGGTGCAGACGAGCTCACTGGTGGAGCTTCCCGCCGCTAGCAGCGCCCCCTCACAGATCGGATTAGGGTTTTGAGGAGTGGGAAACAGTGACGGCGAACCTCATGTCTAGTGCCCTGCCCCCACCTCCCTATTTATGGCGCTGCGCGACAGGGGCCCACCAGCCATCTATTGGGCTGGGCGTCCCCGATCAGGACGCGAGTCAAAGGCCCAGTTGGCCTTTGGGCCAACTGGCTGGAGATCAACCTAACATTCTCCCCCTTGATCTCATCTTAAGTTTTCTTATACTTCTGCTCTTCGCTTAGCATCCACTTCATCACAAACAAGCACATCGAGCATGGGTCATCATGATTGTTATTTCAATCGGATTAACCAGCCACAATATACTTATCCATTTTGAAGGATCATAACTTTGGGCCATTTATAGTCCGGAAGTCATAGGCTATACCATGAACCCATGTCAACCGTGTGTCCTCTGCACACACTGGGTGGTAAGCCTTGAATAGACGGATCCTGAAATACTTAATTGTTGCTTTTCAATATGATTCCGGACTTTCTCCTTTACAACGTATGCCTTTCTGTCAATGTGTTTGGCACCACACTTGACTCGTTGTCATAGGAGTAAAACATTTAGATGGTTGTTGTTGTTGTCAACCACTATTAACTCCGGGCAGAGGTTTTCTCAACCATTTTGCCTGTCCCTCAGCCTCATATCATGCTATACCATATCTTTACATCACATTGATGATAATTGTTCCATTCTTTGGAGATTTTCCACACAAAAACCCCAAATGTGAAAGTCAGCGACAATTGTGGATTTCGCTACACATTTCACAAGTTCTTTCCTGTACTCGCAACCTTTTGAGAGCACTGGTGATTACTTTCTCAATTTAACATTCATAAGTTCTTCCCCGTACTCACAACCTTTTGAGAGCACTGGTGATTTCTTTCTCAATTTAGCATGAGGCCGATATACTTAACTCCATTCCAGTGATCTATATCTGGACTGGACATTGCCAAAATAACCCGAATACTTGAATTATGTCAGGGTAATGTTCATCTTTGCATCTTTTGCATTCATTAAGCTTCCAACAGCTGAAGCAAATGGTACCATATTCCTTTAATCTTCTCCTTGTTGGTTCTTGGAACACTATAGTTCCATAACCATTCCTTACTCATTCTTTGGAACACTAAAGTTCCCAAAACCATCACCCTTGACTTTAAGGATAGGCCTAGGTTTTCTTGCATGCACACTTTATTTTTTTAGGAACTTTCCTAAGCATGCCTTTGCGATAATCCTAATATCCCTTTCTTCTATCTTGGTGAATTTCAACTCTTGTAACGATAGACATTTTACCGAGAACATTCTCATTTAAACTTTGAGAACAAGAACTTCTTCTTCTCCTGCAATAGACTGACATCACTACTAGCAAGTAAGATGTCATCCACATATACAGGATTAGGAAATGAATTTTTCATTCTATAACTTTATACAATTACAATTGTCCTCTTATATTCTTTAACCCAAACTTTCTAGTTGACTCTTTAACTTTAAACTCCACTGTCTAGAGACTTGCTCTAGTCCATAAGGATTTCTTCATGTACTTTTCTTTCACGACAAAACCCTTAGGTTGAGCTATGTAAACATTTTCTTACAAATCCTACTGGAGAATGCCTTCTTTTCTATCATCTGTTGTAACTTAGATCATGATGTGCCACTACCACTCATTGTAGTCTATACATTCTCTTTGCGCAAAATCTTTCGATTTAAGTCGCGCTTTACACCTTTACATATTCCCTTTGGAGTCACATTTCATCTTGTAGACCCATTACGGCCTACTGTTTTGGCTCCTTTAGGAATTTCTTCTAAGTCCCAAACTCTGTTGGTACTCATGGACTTCATTTCTTCTTTCATGGCTTCAAGCCATTTTTGAGATTCAGCGCTTCTCATAGCTTCTTCATAAGTTGCAGGATCATTCCGCACTTGAATTTCTTCACTATTATAAACTTCATAATCATCAGGGATCGCTGGCTTTCTTGCCCTTTGAGGCCTTCTTGGGGCCTCCACAGCTGGTGCCTCTTGCACTGGGATCTGCTGTGGTTCTGCTTCTTGTGCAATGATTTGTTCTTCCTGCGGAGCAGGTTCAACATTTTCATTCACTACTTGTACCGGTGGACTCGCCACTGGCGCTAGTTCCACAGTGCCTTGCACTGATGGAAATAAAGAAACTAGTAGCTCGAAGAAAAGTTCTTGAATAAGCGGATTAGGTACACACACCCGCTTTTCTTCAAGATCAATCTATCGCGCTATCATGCTCCCCCTGATTCTCTTGAGTCACTTAGGTATTCTCATACCATGCTCCCCAGATTCTCTTGAATCACTTAGGTATTCTCATACCTCTTTAAACTTTTCTTATTTGGGTTTATTCTTAAATTAAAATTTTTCTCATATGGCGCTTTAAGCACCGCTTTAATAACTCTAAAACTTATCCAGTATGAATACCGGCTAACTGCGCTATCTTCCCATCAGAACCATAAAAGGTCCGTTTAGGAATTTAGCTATTTCTTTGCTTTAGGGGTATCTTATTATGACCGTTGTACTCCCCCGACGATCACAATCATCTTTTATAGATCACTTTTGCCTATCTGAAGTGTAAGGGAGTTTCTTGTCTATCTTTCATTTCTCCCCCTCGAAATGTGGCATGAATTTTTCTGCCACAATTCAAAAACTATTCATAACTCTTGTGAATAAGGAACTTTGATTACTTACTTTATCCACATGATTACGTCATGCAAAACAAAGTTATCTCTTATTCATGTGGGAGTACTTTTTCCTCATTTCACCTTAAGAACTCAACAGAGTCCTTTATCATTAGTACTTCTGCAAGTCACGCTCGCATGTCATTCTTATCTTTAGGTTTGTCTCTAACTTTCTCTTGCCATGCAGGACAAGTCCTTTGCCAAACTTCTCCCGCTATGCGAAATTGCCTGACATGAGCATTGTTCCAACTTTACCCCGCCATGCGGGTATTTCCTCAAACTTTTCCCGCCATGCGGGTATTTTCTCATAAGGGACACAAATGCCAGAATTGGCTCTCTTGACTGCCTATGCAATCATCAAATTCAGAAATAAATCCGAATATTCTTTCAAACACACGCTTAATTCTTCTTCATAGAGAGTACATGAAAAATATTTCTCAAGCAAGACTCTCAATGATCTATCTCTTTTCTTGGATCAATATCCCAGAATTCTTTTCTTGTGAATCCATTCTTTACAGAGAACACAGTCTCTCACGCAATGGCCTTCTTTCGTACAGAACTTGCCCTTGGGCCTTTTATCATGTGAGTCACAAGTACCCAATAATCAGCAACAATGCTCATTAAACTTTGAAATCTTTGTGTTCTATTCTATATCACCTTTGGGCAGAAATAGAATAAAACATCATCCTTCTACATTAATTCCACATCACCTTTGGGCAGAAATGGAAATAACATAGAAACTTTAAACATTACTCTACTTTAAGAGCATTTCTTAGACTTTATCCTTACATTAATTCCACATCACCTTTGGACAGAAATGGAAATAACGTATAAACTATAAACATTTTTTCTACTTTAAGAGCATTTCTTAAACTTTATCTTTACATTAATTCCACATCACCTTTGGGCAGAAATGGAAATAACGTATAAACTATAAACATTTTTCTACTTTAAGAGCATTTCTTAAACTTTATCTTTACATTAATTCCACATCACCTTTGGGCAGAAATAGAAAAAATGTATGAAAAACTTAATTATCTTCCAAACTTTGCTCCTCAAATTAAATTCTCCCTTTGGTTTGAATTTAATAAGAAGATAATTATTGCAGCGGAAAAAATGTTTAAGAGCATTGCTCCTCAGAAAACATGAACTTTGCATTGCTCTACTTTAAGAGCATATCTTAATCTTTATCTATTCTCTGACAATTGATCACTTTGATTCAGAATTTATTAGAGATTTAAACTTTAAACATAACACTCATAGAATTATAATATTGTTATCATCAACTTTGGTCAGAAAATAACAATACCATAATTTTAACTTTAAACAAGTGTCTTTCTACTCCTCTAATTAAACTTAAATTTGGAGGATGAAACCTTTACTTTGCAGCGGAAACTTTAAATCTATTCTGAAGCAACATCTCATTAAACTTTACTTTTCTCTAAAATAAACTATCCCTTTGGTTCTAGTTTGAATAGAGTTTAAAACTACACTTAAAATCATCAAACAACTCACTGTTCTTTCGGCCGAACCTTGAAATTCGGTACCGAGTCGGCACGTTCGGTACAGCAGGCTGCTGCAGTAGCCTAGGCATGCTCATGTGGCTCGGACCAGCCGGCCTTTCGGCCTGGCCTGCCTTTCTAGCACAACCCACACCTACTTTTTTTTCTTTTTCTTGGCACGACAGCACATTTGGCCCTGCAGGCTGCTTCACGTGGTTCGGCTGATTGCTGTGCGCGGCTCCGCACTGCACTGCCTGGCGGCACTGCCGCATGCTCGGCTTGGCCCAGTCAGCAGCTGCGCAGCGCATAGCCGCAGCCCGACCTAAAAAAACCAGAGCATCTGAGCCATTCAATTCTTTGGATGCCGATCTAATGGTCCAGCGTCAATTTCGCTTGAACAAAAAAGAACGAGCGGACTGCCCGGGAACCCTAGCCCGTTCTTTCCCTGGGAGCGCAGCCGCTCGCCCGCGCCTTCGCGCAGCTTCTTCCGGTGAACAGTGCCACGGCCGGCGTCTTGCCGTTCGTGCTTGTGGGCCGCGCGCTCGTGGCCGCTGGGGCCCCACGCCGCGCGCCGGCTACCGGCC
>CM014277.1:18449086-18462142 GCA_004135705.1 Alloteropsis semialata
CATGAAATAACAAAGTATACATCAACTATAATGATATATGAAATAATGTAAATCTAGATTCATATTTCTATATATATTTTATTTGGTATTAGTAATATATATTAACTCCTTTGATATTAGTAATATATATTAACTCTTTTACTATTCTACATTCATATTACTATTTAGTAATATATATTAACTCCTTTACATTACATATCATAACGCTTCAACATAATTAGAATTACATAGCATCATCATGCTTCAACATAAGTACAACATTATACTTGAACAGCAATAATCAGGGTCCCTGCACGCCATGCTTCTTCATGAGATAGAAAGGATAGTTTATATCGATAATCTCGATGCCTAGGAACCTGTCGACATAATTGACCGATGTTTGCATCTTTTAGCCATGTAATTGGATTAATGATCTGCATTATTAATAATTTCTATTCTCAGTGACATAGTGATTACATTCAAATGCAACTTGCAGAGAAATATCATAACCCTACCATATTGTAGCGAAGTTGCTGAGGTGTAGGAATTGGGACATGATCAACTTGTTGAGTTGTCGACCATCCAGGCTCGTGAGCCTCTCGAATCGGGATGGTAGGTGGCATATTAGTAACATAGCCACCACGTCTAGCTGCTTGACGCTGTCTCGGCATGATACTATCCAAAATAAACCGTAATATATTACAAGTCAATTTAACAAAACTAGTAAATACTTATCAAGAAGCATAAGACAAAATCAAATTTGGCCAACATTACATACCATAATGCTTCAACATAATTAGAATTACATAGCATGATCATGCTTCAACACAAGTACAACATTATGCTTGAACAGCAATAAATGTTTGCTTTACAAGAGTGCCTTCGTTATGATCGTTGCGAGCGTAAGGAGCATCTTCATTGGCCAACAGGATGCTTGTGTCATCCTCCACACTGAACGGAGACACCTCGTCACACCTATTATAATCATCTTCATCGGTGACGTCCTCGACACCCACGATTTTTCTTTTTCCCGTGAGAACTATGTGCCGTTTTGGATAAAGTTCGGAGTTGTTTGTTTGCAGAGTCCCCGTCTTGGGTTTGGTAGACATGTCGTTCACATAAAACACTTGATGCACATCCTTGGCAAGCACGAATGGTTCGTCTACATACCCAATTTTGTTGAGATCCGCAGTTGTCATGCCGTAGCGGTCTATAGTAACACCTCCACTTGTAAGTTTCACCCATTTGCACCGAAAAAGTGGTATTTTCAAAGGTCCATAATCTAGTTCCCAGATCTCCTCTATCTGGCCATAATATGAGTCCCTGTTCCCTTTGTTGTCATAGGCATCTATACAGACACCACTATTTTGGTTGGTGCTTTTGTCGTCTTGGGCTCTCGTGTAAAATGTATACCCATTTATGTCATAGCCTTGGAACGTCAAGAATGAGGATGATGGTCCCTTGCCAAATACGCCAGCTGTGTATGTATTGTCTCGTTACCCATGAGCTTTTGTCGCAACCAACCAGCGAAAGTTTCTATGTGATGGCGTGTAGTCCACTTCTCAGACTTTCTTGGATTTTGGTAGCATATTATAGTCTTGTGCTCCTCGATGTAAGGAGCCACCATGGTTGACGACTGCAATACGGTGTAATGGGCTTTCATGAATAAATCGTAGTCGCTACACCTTGTTTGTTTCCTTCCTAACGTGCCCTTTCCAAGTAGTCTCCTCTCATGGCGTGACTCAGGTAGCCCAATCGGTTTCAGTTCGGGGATATAGTCAACACAGAACTCAATGACCTCCTCTGTTCTGTATCCCTTGGCGATGCATCCTTCTGGAAGAGAACGGTTACGAACATATTTCTTTAGAATAGCCATGAGCCTCTCAAAAGGATACATATTGTGTAGGAATACAGACCAAGAATACCAATCTCTTTGACAACATGGACCAGCAGATGCGTCATAATATTAAAGAAAGACGGAGGAAATATCATCTCAAGGCTGACAAGGCTTTGGGCCACATCATCCTGCAGCTTTGCTAGATTAGTGGGATCGATTGCCTTCTGGTCGATTGCATTGAGAAAGGCGCATAGCTTCACAATAGTTGTTCGGACATTAACGGGTAGAATTCCCTCAGCGCCACCGGAAGCAATTGTGTGAGCAGCACATGGCAGTCATGGGACTTGAGGTGTACGAATTTCTTCTCTTTCATATTTATCAGACTCTTTACATTCGCTGAGTAGCCGGACGGGACCTTAATACTGTTCAAGCAATCAAACATGCTGGTCTTCTCCTCCTTGCTTAGAGTGTAGCTAGCAGGACGCAAGTTCCAACGCCCTTTCTCTCTTTCTCAGGATGCAGGGGATCTCGTTGTTTCATACGTTTCAGGTCCTGTCGTGCTTCAAGCGTATCTTTTGACTTTCCGTAAGTACCAAGGAACCCTAGCACGTTTACGCAAAGATTTTTCGTCAGGTGCATCACATCAATTGCGTGGCGTACATCTAAGACCTCCCAATATGGTAGGTCCCAGAATATTGACTTTTTCTTCCACATGGGCGCCTTTCCATTATCACTTGCCGCTGGCTGGCTGCCAGGTCCCTTTCCAAAGACCACCTTCACATCTTTTACCATAGCAAATACATATTTTCCATCCCGATGCCTTGGTTTGCTACGACCTTCCGCCTCAAAATGCTTTCCTTTCTTTCTCAGCGGATGTTTCTCAGAAAGGAATCGACGATGGCCATATACACACACTTTCTACAATGTTTCAGATAAATGCAGTCGGTGTGTTCTAGGCAATGTGTGCATGCATTGTATCCCTTGTTTGACTGTCCCGACAGGTTACCAAGTGCAGGCCAATCATTGATGGTCACAAACAGTAATGCTCAGGTTAAATTCCTCTTGCTTGTGCTCATCCCACGCCTTTACACCATCTTTGCCCCACAACAACAAAAGTTCCTCAATCAGTGGCCTTAGATACACATCAATATCGTTGCCAGGCTGCTTTGGCCCTTGGATTAGCACTGGCATCATAATGAACTTCCGCTTCATGCACATCCACGGAGGAAGGTTGTACATACAAAGAGTCACGGGCCAAGTACTGTGGCTACTGCTCATATCACCGAAAGGATTCATGCCATCCGTACTCAAACCAAATCTTATGTTCCTTGCATCTTCTGCGAAGTCTGGGAACGCTCTGTCGATTTTCTCCATTGCGACCCATCAGCGGGGTGTCTCAACATATTGTCTTCCCTCCGATCCTCTTTGTGCCACCGCAGCAATTTAGCATGCTCTTTGTTTCTGAACAAGCGCTTCAGACGTTGTATTATAGGGAAATACCACATCACCTTGGCAGGGACTCTTTTCTTGGGGGCCTCTCCCTCAACATCACCAGGGTCGTCTCGCCTGATTTTATACCGCGAGCAATTGCAAACCGGACAGGCGTCCAAAGATTCGTACGACTTGCCCCGATAAAGGATACAATCATTGGGACATGCGTGTATCTTTTGTACTTCCAGTCCTAGAGGGCAAACGATTTTCTTGCTTCGTATGTTGTTTCGGGCAATGTGTTGCCCTCTGGAAGCATCTTCTTTATCATTTTCAATATCTCTCCAAAACCTTTGTCAGACAAGCCATTAGTTGCCTTCCATTGCAACAGTTCCAGTGTGGTACCCAATTTTTTCTGGTCCTCTTTGCAATCTGGGTACAACAATGTTTTGTGGTCTCCAACAAACGGTTCATCTTCTCCCGCTCTTTCGCACTTTCGCAGTCTTTCTCTTCATCACGGATCATGCCACCTAAGGCGTCATCATCCTCATCCTCTGCAACTGCTTCACCCTCGTCCATTGCCGTATCATCTGCAAAGGCACCGTATTGTGCAAAGTCCGGGATGTTGTCGTCACCTTCTTCATCACCTTCTTCAAAGAATATCCCCGCTTCGCCGTGTTTGGTCCAACAGATATAGTTAGGCATGAAACCACTCATAAGCAAGTGTGTGTGGACCACCTTCTTCGAGATGTGATAATCCTTCTTATTCCCACAGACCTTGCATGGACAGCATATAAAACCCGAGGTCGAGTTAGCCTCTGCCGCGTCGAGGAATTGATGAACGCCATTAATGAAGTCAGATGAGCGTCTATCCGCGTTGTACATCCATTGCCGATCATCTATTCACAAAATACAATGAAAATTCATCCCCAATTTCTAAAGTTCGTAATAAACCTAAATAAGAATATCATATATAATCTCTAAAAATCTTAATAACCGTAAACATCAACATCATTTGATGCCACCAAAAGATGTATTTCTAAAGACACGCGCAGAAATTAAATTACAAATCGTACGTAGGTTTTGTTCTTGCTTGGGAAAAACTTATTAATTTGAAAACAAATACAGACATAGATCACATTATGACAGGCGGTGGTATTTAAGCATCTTTGGGCGTATTCTTTGGGTCTGGAGGTGGAGTTGTTTGACCCGCAACTGGCGGTGGAGCATAACGACCATCAAACGGAGGTTCTAAGCCTGCCGCAACATCTTCTTCATGCTTCCTTTGCAAATATCGAACCATTGCTCTATGCAACGCTCCTTTTTTCTTTGGCTTCGGTTGAGGGTTGACGGTGGTTTCCCCTTGCCAGCAGAGGAACGATGATTACCCCTACCATCATCACCACTTCCTCCAGCGGCAGTATCCATGTTGATTCTAGAACACTTGATTTTTTTTTAATTTTGACATAACATATTAGTATATTACGAAAAAACTATCCATTATTCCTAGGTCTCATGCATTCTCAAATAACTAGAAGTAAAATTCTATTTTCTATTGACAACCATGAGAAGTAAAATTGAATTTAAAATCTAACTAAATAAGAATATCATTTATAATCTCAAAAAATCCTAATAACCCTAAATATCAACGTCATTTGAAGCCTCTAAAAGATGTAATTCTAAATTTCGTAATAAGCCTAAATATGAATTTCATTTATAATCTCTAAAAATCCTAATAACCCTAAATATGAATATCATTTCTAATATCTAAAAATCATAATAAGCATAAATATGAAATTCATTTAATGTTTCTACAAATAATCCAAAAATCTAAACAATGTCTAAAAATTTGTGCATCATCTCCACACATGCAACAACTAACTATATATTGATTCTCTATTACAAATTCATAATAAAATGAAGATTCAATCTAAAATCTCTTATTTCAATCCATTCCACAAAACACAAATTACTCAAAACATAGAGCATGAAATAGACCATACTAAACGTCAAAAGAGAGAGGATGAAGTTGCTAACCTTCTAGCGGACTTGGTTTGCAAAATCTCCAAAAGTTATGAAAAAATCGGGCATGAGCTCCCCAACCCGAGCTCAATGGAGGATGAAGAAATGAGCCATGGCTCGGGCTGGGGGAGGAAGAAGGCCCCTTTATACGCAGGGCCCCTTTGGTACCGGGTTGTGGCACCACCCGGTACCAAAGGGGGCCCTTTGGTACCGGGTGGTGCCACAACCCGGTACCAAAGGCCCCGAGGCTCATTGGTACCGGGTGGTGACACCACCCGGTACCAATGTTTCCTCATAGGTACCGGGTGGTGCCACCACCCGGTACCAATGAGCGCGCAGAATTATTGGGGATTGGACCCGGTACCAATGCTCACATTGGTACCGGGTCTTTAGTAACCGGTATCTATGAGAGTGGATGGATAGAGCGTTTTCTGGTAGTGTTCAGGCTATCTTGCAGTGGATATATGGCACCAGAGTACATCTACCAAGGCGAAGTATCCCCAAAGGCAGATATATTCAGTTTTGGTACTATAATCATAGAGATAATCACAGGCTGCAAGACGATCAACGGTGGAAAATATCTCCAGCCTTCTGATAGCCACCAGACTACTGAAATCTCCCGTCAGCAGTACATAGAGAATGTAAGATCAATTAGTCTAACTTTTGCATTGCTTCGTTCCTGGCTTAATATCTTGCGCAAATGTACATATAGGTGCTTGGAAGATGGAGGAAGATATTTGAAAAAGAACCGAAGTATACATCACCCGAGATATATACCCAGCAGGTAAAAGAATGCATCACCATAGCACTAAGATGCGTGGATGACAAATCGAGAAGGCCAAATGCTGGGGAAATTTTACAAACTCTAGATGCACTAGAAAGCACAATAAATTGCCAGGAAGAAGATAGTGAAAATTCAGTTGTTTATCAGGTATGGTTTCTCACAGCGCATTGCATTATGTGCCCTCTGTAAAATTAGTCCCACAAGAGTCTACTAAAAAAATATAGACCTATATATTTTTGCATGTACACCTATGTAGTTTACTACAGAAATATAGTAAGATTTTGTGCCTCATTGGTTAATTGCAAGTATATATGGAGGGTATAAGTGAGATAACAATGCTATGTTGGAGGAACCATGGGACCAAGAAAGTATAATGCAACTTTTGGGGTCCTGGACTGCTAGGTGAGACAGCCTTTTGCGTGTTGAAAAAATATGAGAGGGGGCTAGTAAATACGTACATGTGTAGTACCAGAGAGGTCCAGATTAGCCATTTATTCTACACACATAAGTAGTAAAATTAATTAACTGATGCTAGCTTAAAGGGACATGGTGGTGTGTGGTCCAGATTAGCAATTTATTTTATACTTAGGCATGGCCAAATACTAAGCTCCGCCCCTGTCGGTATGTGCGTTCAGGTGCGAGAGGATGTCAGGTGTGGACTGGTGCGGAGCCCACGCCACATGGACAGGCTGAAGATCACTGACGTGAACGTGGAAATGTTCCGGGTCTTCAGGGACTTCCCGCCAGCGCCAAGCGGCAGCGTGGACTGGGCCGGCAACGCGTTCCGGATGATGAAGCGCCCGATGCTCAGGGACGTCGTCACCTTCATCATGAGGGACTTCATTTCAGCAAGCATGGAGGAAGAACGTCACAATGCCCACAACACCACAATGGTGCTTGATCCTCGGGGCCGTGTACCTGTTGGAGTCAGGCCACCACAAGCAGAGGCCATCATTCGCCGGCCTCTGCTGAACTCTGGAGCAGAACGACGCACGGCACCAAATTCTCGACGCGAACGAGCACTGCACCAGCCTCCAAAAGGAGGACGCCGTTAGCGCCCGGTTACAACGTCTCTCCCAAGTCTCAAAACATATTTTTATAAATGTAATGAACTCAAGCTTGTAGATATATACTCTGTTGTGCTGACCTCCTCGGCCTGGGCGACAAGCCAACACGCGCTGCCAGCACCAGCGGATACATTACACACAAAGGCTAATGACAAGCAATAATGCAATATGTGATTGAGAAGGATGGGAATGGATCAGAGTAGTGCACATGACCTTATCACGATAGGGTCAACTATATCAGCTGCAGCAGCAGGTCAGCAGCATGGCATATATAGGAAACAGCTATCAGGCGGATTTAGATTGCAAAAAGATTCAAGAAAATCTTCGCTTAGCTTATAATCCAAGCATGGCTGAGACTGAGAATCGGATACAAATATGCCCTTAGTATGACTAGAGGTCCTCACTATATATATATAGTAACCATCTTTTTTGCCGACTAATAAGGTAGTAAGGTTTAGCCAGTAGATCACAATCTTATATTCTCCTCCTTGATCACAATGCTAAACTTATAAGGCTAAACATAGAAGTTCGCTTGTGGAACTAACACAGGCAGGCATGTGTGTGCAAGCCCTCATCTTCAGCAGTTGCAGGGGTTGCACTTGCAGCTGGAGCCGCAGCTGCAGCCATGGCTGGCCTCACCGAACTCGGTGGCCTTCTCGAACCCATCCCCGATGACCTGCAACACGAACATAGCAGATTTAGGCATGGGACTTGATGTCTATTTCGAGTTCGATATAAATCTTAGGTGACCTGGTGAAAATTCATACCCCTTCTCAGGTGCAACACCGATGACCATGGCTGTCGGGGCAGCGGAGGCGGTCTTCTCAGCCAGGTCAGGGTACATCTTGCTGCATCTAGAAGAACCAGCACATAGATTTCAGAAACTAGAAAGGACCATAATATTCTGCTACAAAAACTATCCAAAAATAACATATGTAGGTTGCCTCAACACAATCAGTTCAGTAAGCACATGTTGAAAGCACACCAAATAGGTGCTATCTCTGAACCACACTTATCGCAGTTCAGATTCATATATTTATGAATGTAGTGTCAAACATACCCGCAGCCACTGCCGCAGCTGCAGCTCGGACCGCAGTTGCAACTCCCACCGCAAGACATCTTCAGGAATTCTGCCTCTTCTAACCTCAAGAACTTTTATGCAAAGAGCGAGAGGAAGCTTGAAATGCTGAGCCCAGAGCAATTGCCAAAGAGAGGGCATATGTGCCCCCCAATTTATAGTGCTTGAGAGGCTAACAAACAACTGCATGGTGTGTGAGGCATTTACATGTCCTGACGTTATTGGTTAGCCACTTTTCTGAAATAGTGGAAGAAAATCCCAATACGTCATCGATGTTAGTTTTTCTATGTGTTGTTTTTCCTCAATACCGAGATAAATGTTACGTTGCTACTAAAAAGCTGGCATGAATTTAAAGTCCGATTGTTTGCCTGATTGACTTTGGTAACACTAATTTTACATGTTTTTGTAGCATATGCTTACCTACAGAAGTAGCAATATTTTTTTTGATTTAAATCTGAACAAAATTCTTGTGTCAAATTGTATTCAGGAGATAAGTCCTCTGCTGGCCAGTTCAAACCTTGCTTTTCTTACAATGATGTTTCTTGAATAAAAAGACCGATTATGACATCTTGCATAGTTTGCATAAAATTTGCTGAAATCCTTAGCTGTTTAAATTATCACCTGCAGACTGCGATGTGATACCATGCTAAAAATGCATGCATCATTATTGCACATATTCAAATTGAATATGTTTCTTGTAAGAGTTGTACATTGGCTTCAATCAGTCAAAAAGATTTAGCCATATTCATGATCCAATCCAAAACAAAGCCAAACATAAATTAGACATGGTAGCTTTCAAACTGAACATTAATTCCACGGCATCCTGTGCAGCCGTGGATAATTTTTTAAAACTGATTGCTTTTGCAATTGCTCCAGGTTCATACAGATTTTGCCCAAACTCGGGTGTACTCTTCCATACGTCACACTGGGGGAAACATCAAAACCAAGAGCTCCGTTTTGAAATCTTGTGATGACAGGGTCTCGTTTTCATCAATCCAAAAGATGGTTGCTTTCAGTTTTTCGTATGGAAACAAAGCGATTCATACGATTCTGGATGGATTATGCCAAAGTTAGGTGCACAGTTCAAAAAATCATGAGAAAAAAATATAGCAAAAGCAACAAATGAATTCTATGTTTGTGACAAATTTCTCGTTTCCATCCAGCAAGGAAATGTCAGACAAGAGGTTTGAATTCCTTGCTCTGTCCGGATCAGTAAGAAACAAGGTGTACATATGTATGATGTGCTTGAATTCATATTTGCATGCAGATTTGGACGGTTGTGAACAGAAACTTCAAAAATAGATTCAAAAAATGCCCAAATTTAGAGGTCCTTCTTGGTTTTAGAATCGATGTAGATAATTTGAATATTAAACAAAAGGACAATCATTAGGGGGAAAAACAAACATAGAACAAAATCAGATTGGGTGATCTGTGCAGCACACGTTGGAGAAAGAAGAAACATGTAAAAAAAATCTTTTGGAGAAAGAAGAAACATGTAAAAAATCGTTTGGGAAAGAAGAAACATGTAAAATGAATCTTTTGCAGAAACATGTAAACAAATCTGTACCCTCCTCTTCAGCTTTTGCGACATTGCTACAGCAAACAACATGACTGACCCACACTATACAAAATCACCTTTGTCTATTAAACCAAGAAGGTTGCAACTTGCAAATGCAGATTCATTGTACACATATAATTACTGTAGTAGGATGTGAGTGGCATAAGCAATGCAAGTATAATTGTTCAGGCCAGCATCGTGGTCCAAAATCTGTTGGCAAAAGGGCTTCTTTCGAAAGCAGAAGTCACAAAATACACGAAGTCACGAACATGGTAAAGATTGAAGTTGTCTTTGACTTGCTCCGTTGTAGGAACTAGGAAGTATATAGGAACTAGTAGAGTGCACGTGCGGCACGCACGTGTCTATAAAAATTTATATTTAAAAATTAAAGTTTCTAACAATGAGCGTGTTTGGTCGGATTAATTTTGGGACTTCAGAAATTATTTGCAAAAGATTCCTAATACCGAGCATCGATGTCTGGTGATAATAATTTCTTCCCATTTTGCTTGCCGACTATCTCGGCAACGTTCGATGATTATGCACAGATGGTAGGAATACTCATTACATCAACTAAGGAAGCATGAGGCATGTGTTGTTGCATGCGTCATCTTTACATGGTAGATTTTGACATTATATTATTTATGCTAAAATCATATTATTCAGCCCAAAAATTGGACCACTACACCAGCAGAAAAGAAAAGGACGTATCAGTATATGAGCATCACCCTAACGTAGAAATATTGCTGCAATCTCCCTATAAATCCCACTTTGCAGATGAGTACATATGCAAACAATGAAAGTCTGAGATAACAGGGTACAATATTTTGAGGCATGTTTAGTGGTAATTGATAAGATATTTTGTATGATTACTCACATGAACATCAGTAGAACTGCTAAAGAGTTCAAAATAATTGCAAAGGTTTGTTCTCTTTGCAACAAGTAAGCGCAGGGGATGCATTGTCGGACTTCAGTTATGTAATCTAAGTGGAATTCATTGTGTATTGACTGTACTTTTTACCGTTCCTCAAAATATTGTACCCTGTTATCTCAGACTTTCATTGTTTGCATATGTACTCATCTGCAAAGTGGGATTTATAGGGAGATTGCAGCAATATTTCTACGTTAGGGTGATGCTCATATACTGATACGTCCTTTTCTTTTCTGCTGGTGTAGTGGTCCAATTTTTGGGCTGAATAATATGATTTTAGCATAAATAATATAATGTCAAAATCTACCATGTAAAGATGACGCATGCAACAACACATGCCTCATGCTTCCTTAGTTGATGTAATGAGTATTCCTACCATCTGTGCATAATCATCGAACGTTGCCGAGATAGTCGGCAAGCAAAATGGGAAGAAATTATTATCACCAGACATCGATGCTCGGTATTAGGAATCTTTTGCAAATAATTTCTGAAGTCCCAAAATTAATCCGACCAAACACGCTCATTGTTAGAAACTTTAATTTTTAAATATAAATTTTTATAGACACGTGCGTGCCGCACGTGCACTCTACTAGTTCCTATATACTTCCTAGTTCCTACAACGGAGCAAGTCAAAGACAACTTCAATCTTTACCATGTTCGTGACTTCGTGTATTTTGTGACTTCTGCTTTCGAAAGAAGCCCTTTTGCCAACAGATTTTGGACCACGATGCTGGCCTGAACAATTATACTTGCATTGCTTATGCCACTCACATCCTACTACAGTAATTATATGTGTACAAGTGTATTTGGGCGCATTTTTAATACAGTTTTGCTTTCATATGAAATTAGCGGCATGGCAAAGTTTTGCCAAAAAAAAAACCAGCTCAATTAAGCTCGCGTCATCTGATCAGGCAGATGGACGTGGCGACCCAAGTAGCCACCTGAGCATTTCTTCATCGCTGGTATAAATATGGGGTGAGAGAGGCTCGAACTCTCGACCTCAGGATTACTCAATAGCTATGAGACCTACGCGCTAGCCAACTGCGCCACCACCCCGTTGTGCTTTCACTTCGAAAACGATACTCAAAACGGGTGTCTGACATGGCTCCAGCAGATATTCACATAGAATCGTGTTTTCGCTCCGCAACATAACCTCGACGAATCACATGGATCTGCGCAGTTTGTGGTTTGGTCTTCAACGACTTCAGAATAAAAAAGAAAAAGAAAAATCAACACCCAAACTGTTTGTAATTGAGACGCATCTGTCTATATCAAATAAACACAAAATATTAGGGCAAAGACAATGTATATTGCAAAACCAGTCTATAAGGATGGGTTCTACTAAAGTGGGCTATAGTTATTTTCATCTTCACAATATGCAAACCATAAGATGAAGCCTACATGGAAAATTTAAAAATGCTTCACTCCTCTTGTGTAAGAGAGAAACAAGAGAGAAATTGTTTATTGCTTGTGGCCACGCATTAGTGCTATGGGCAGCTGCAACTATGAACTACTATAAAGACCACGAGCACCTCCACAATGCTTGTGGGTACCTTTATGACGTCATAAAGACTGGTTTTGCACACATTGTGGGTGCCCTTAGTATCTTTCTATCATAGGGTTGGTCTAGATTCAAACCATAGATTGTTAATGACATATCATATTTTAATAAACCTTCTTCCCAAATCTGATACGGGTCACACGGGACATATATCCTAAGTCTTAGAAACAAGATGTGACGTAGGAATACCCGATCTTAAGTCATCTCCACCACCACTACAAAAATTGCGAATCCAGGAATAAAAGACAGGTCCTACCCAAAATTAAAAAGAAGCTATTGTCCCAGATGATTTTATTTTAAAATAAAAAACACATTGCAACACTCGCACCCTAGGTTTCGAAATCTACCGCTTCTCCAAGAATCAGAGTCAATCAAATTTCTTTGTGCGCTCGCTCAAAATGGCGGATCCAGGATCCCCTAATAGAGTGGGCTTTCCTTTCTTTCTTCATCCTCCCTCTTTTTTTTCTCGAACACGCAGGAGAGCTGCGCATCATTGTATTTGTTGGTGTATATATGTGGCCCTTATGGCCCATGTAGTCTGGCCCATCTAGAAGCCCATGTATAGCTACTATATTACCCATCCTTCTAGGGTTTGGAGGAATACAGAGAATATTCCTTTGCAATATGGTATCAGCAGCCTCTCCCCTTCCTCTCCTGGGTGCTGCCGCCGCCGCCGTCGTCAGCTAGCCGCCGCCGCCGGCCATGGCTGGCCGCAGCTTTCTCCCTCCCCTCTCCCCCTTCTCTTCCACCCCCTGGCCGCCATCTGCTGCCGTGCCGCCTCGATCTGCGCAGGGCGCGCTGGTCGCCACCGTTC
>CM014277.1:18465289-18475873 GCA_004135705.1 Alloteropsis semialata
GCACGTGAATCGCCGGCGAGCGAGTGCTGCGCCGAGCCGCCAAAGCGCAGGCGCCACCGTCGATACAGGAAGCGCGGCTTGAGGCAAAATAAAATTGGAAAGTTGATCGATAGATTGGAATTTGCATTGGAACGATCGCCAGAGCCCAGACTCGATACGGAGTCGGCATTGGAGGAGTCGGCGTGGGATACAGAAGGGCACGACGATACAGAAGGCGTGAGATAGAGAGAGGATGCTAGACTCGATACGGAGTCGGCATTGGAGGAGTCGGCGTGGGATACAGAAGGGCACGACGATACAGAAGGCGTGAGATAGAGAGAGGATGCTAGAGGCTGGCCCATGTTAGCCCATCTAACATGGTAGTAGTTTGTAGCAACACTCACAAACCATTGCAATAAGAACGCCATATTGCATCCATTTAGTTGTTTGGTTGCAATAGACAACTTACAATTGCAACGCCAAAGAAGGTTTTTGCAACCCTAAAAAGTCATTGCAATAGGTTCAAGATATTGCATCTACATCGAAATTCCTGTTGCAATAACCATATGTCAATTGCAACACCACAGGAAATTATTGCAACCCAAAAAAGCCGTTGTAAATATAGTTGCAATATCATCGCATTGTTGCAACAAAAATTAGTGCTAATGCAACTCCAAAATAGCGTAGCAGTAACAAGAAGTGATTGCAACCATAACAAAGGATAGTTGCCATAGCACACCCCTATTGCAACCCAAAATCATAGCTCAGGCAACCATTTTTGTCCGTTGCATTAGAGGCACATATTGCTACCATTTTGGGCAAATGTTGCGATTTGGCCCCCCATTGGCAACCAAAATAGTGGTGTTGCAAATGTGTAGCGTGGCATTAGCCAGGAAACCTTGTAGTGAAATGAGGGCAGATATATTTCTAAGCACCACGCTTAAGATAATATCGGCTATCCTAACCTTGATCAAAGATTAAGATACTTTATGAATAAATCAAGGAACCCACAAGTAAAATAAAGAACTCAGCTTTCTATAACTCAAACTCAAATACTTAGCTGAATATCCCGGATACTTACTAAGGAGCTCGTATCCGCCGAGATACAAGTGGAGGGTCGCCGACACACCAGGACTCCTCGAGACGCTCCTCACTCTTCCCTATTTCAACTCTAAAATATATGGAGGGCTTCGCCTTGACTTCTTGCTCCAGATCTATGATGCTCTCCAATGCCCGGGGCTTGGCTATTTATAGCATGTAGAGGCGGTTGTGAGTGGACACGTGGAAGCTGGGGACGAACGGACTCAGTCCCAGGTCGGACGACTGGGGAGGTCATCCGACACTTAGATCCACTGCCTTGAGTGGTGCATGGCATAGATAGACTCCTGGAGGCGGTGGGAACGTGCACGAGAAGGATGAGGCAGTTTGGCCATCGGACCAGGTCGGCCGACCTAGAGGGTCGGGCGATGTGGTGCCGGCACATCTCAGGCCCATCTTTGACTGAGTGACTGTGTAGTGGGTCCTCATGACGGTTTCAGATGTGTGGCCCAATTTGAGTACGTTTAGATGTGTTGGTGGGTCCCTCAATCTATATGACCTCCCCTTGGACCATTCCCATCTCTTGGATTCAACCGACATGGAATCAGCGGCTAGGATGGTCCTGGAGTGTGCTTCTTTGCCCTCGAGAAAGGTGGGCCCCATTGGGCTCCGGGCCAAGCTCGGTCGACCTGGCTAGGTTGGACGACGGCGAATCTAATTTACGGTCGCCCGGACGGAAGCTTCCGTCCGGACGATCCCCAGACTACACGTTTTTTTTTCTCGGTCCCTCCCACGTACATTCTCTTTCCGTTCTTTTTTTATTTGTGCCTTTTTTCTTTCTCTTCTTAAAGACTAAAAACATTTGGGATGGGGGAAAGAGGGAGAAGAAAATGGTGGAGAAAATAAAATAAATATAACTTTCAAAACTAAAATACAATACAAATAAAAGGAAAAATTGCTGGAAAATTACTTACACAAGTTTTTCGAATTTCACATCAGTTTGAATACAAAAGTGTCCTGCAACTACGTAATACCTATGTTTTTTGAACTACAGATAAGTTTTAATACAAAATTTTTTTACAAACAAGTAACAAAAAGTTTTCATCCATAAATTTTATAGCAAACTTCCATAAACAATTTTAACGCTCTAAATGAAACTTTTGTATGGCAGGGGGACCGAAACCAAAGCAATTTAGACTTCTATGGTCGGAGATACATAGCCGCCCCAAACCTAAACATCCTTCTGCACCCGATAGGACGGAGTCGCCCCCCAATAACCTTGAACACTAACCAGTTCAGTCTTCTATGGCAGGGGGCTGAAACCGAATCAATTTAGCCTTCTATGGTAGGGGATACATAGCCGCCCCAAACTCAAACATCCTTCTGCATCCGATAGGACGGAGTCGCCCCCCAATAACCCTAAACACTAACCAGTTCAGCCATCTATGACAGAGGGACCAAAACCAAATCAATTTAGCCTTCTATGGTAGGGGATACATAGCCACCCCAAACCCAAAATATCCTTCTGAACCCGATAGGACGGAGTCGCCCCCCCCAACAACCCTGAACCCTAACCAGTTCAACTTTCTATTGCAGGGGGATCGATGTCGAAGCAATTTAGCCTTCTATGGCAGGGGTACATGGCTGCCCTAAACCCCAAACATCATTCTGAACCCGATAGGATGGAGTCGCCCCAACAACCCTGAACACTAACCAATTTGGCCTCCTATGGCATAGGGACCAAAGCCGAAGAAAAATAGATTTTTAATATAAAAGTTTTAGATTAAAAATACCGATAGTACTGCTGCTAAGTCATATTTGTAATGTAAAAATTTAAAAGTTTACAATGAAAAAGTTTATCATAAAAGTTTACAATGTAAAAGTTTATCATAAAATATTTTATGTAAAGTTTTACATAAATATGCTAATTTTGTACCTCATTTCTCATACTAGTGGAGATGCACGTGCCCAGGCACGTGTTGTAAAAACCCAATAAATAAGAATTTTATTTTTTAACAAAAAATTAATTAGCAGAAACATGTAAATTTTAAAAAAACATTTGACATGGTATCACATAAATAGGCACAATACATTAATGTCAAGAAAACAAGGTCTGTGGCTCTTTCTTTGCCAACAAGGTCTAAAATAAAATGTATAAATCGCAAGGTTTCTCAAGATTTGTATCCCGATCTAAACACAATCTATATGGTACACAACAAATAAAATTACGAGTAAAAGTACTATGAAAACAAACATCGACACACCTCAATAAACATTTCTCTCTATCCTTTCGTCTCCTAACTTAATGCCTATAATTTATCTATCTCTCTTTTAACTTTGTCCACATGTGATATCTTTTCCTCTCCTAACCCGGTCCACCTGCGGCATCTCTCTCTCACTCCTAACTCAATCCACCTATGGTATCTCTCTTTTTCATCTTCCTCTCCTATCTTGATCCACAAGTGATCTCTCCCTGCCTCTCCTCACTCGAGCCACCAGACATGTCTCTCTCTCACTCATCCCCTCTCACCTAACATGATCGATATGTGATTTATCTTTCTCCATTGTTCTACATCCTAACCCGATTCAACTGTAATCTCTCCCCCTCTTCTAAGTCGATCCACATTTAATTTGTCTCTCTCCATCCCACTCTCTCTCTAAACTCCATCTTCCTGTAATTTGTCTCCCTCTTCTGCTCTCTCCTAACTCAATCCAACATGGTTTCTCTCACTACTTCCCTTCCCCTCCAACCCTCTCGGCCTATACTATAACTCGATCCACCTATGATTTCACTTTACCCGCTTTGTGTTTGTTTCCTAACTCAATTCACCCTTAGATCTCCCCCCTCTCTCTCCTAACTTTATCACGAGTGATTTCTCCATCTTACCCATCCTACGTCAATCCCCATACTAACCCGATCCAACATTGATATCTCTCTCTCTTAACTTGATCCACCTATGACTCTCTCCCTATTCTAACTCGATCCACCTTTAATTTCTCATTCACTCCTTCCCATAATCTCCGAACTCCAAGCATCTCTGTTTTCTCTCCCCTTCTCCCTTTTCTAATGTACCTTTCATAATTTGGTCAACTGTTATTTCTCCCTCCCCCCCTCTCCCCTTCCTTTTCCTCCCTCTCTCGGCCTCTCATAACTCGATCCACATATGATGATCCACATATGATTTCTCTTGAACCCCCTTTCTACCTGCTTCCTAACTCAACCCACCCTTTGAGATCTCTCTCCCCCCTTCCTTTCACGTTTTCCTGACTCCATCCAGATGTGTTTTTTTTTCTGTCCCTCCCTCTTCAAACGTAACGCACTTGTGATCGCTTTCCCTCTCCTGACTCGGTCCACATGTGATTTCTCTATCTCAATCCTAGTAATCGGATTCACATGAGATCTCCCTCTTATATTAATAGAAAATAAAGTAAACAATAATTTTTTATATAAATAGTGAAGATGCATGTGCCCAGGCACGTGTTTTAAAAAAACTTAGCAAATCAAAATTTAAATTCATAAAAATAAAGTAAATAATAGTACCTATGACAAGAGTATATTTAAAAAACCAATAAAGTGTATAATTTATCATTACATATATTAGAACTATTCAATAATATAATAGCTTAATCCATACCATAATTCCTCCCTCCCTCCCCCTCTCTCTCCTTCCCGTTCATGTCTGAGAACTGACTACACAGGTCACAGTTGAATTTTTGTTTCTCGTGCTAATGATATAAACTTTCTTAAATTAATTATTCCTTGTGACAAAAAAAATTTGCAAATGCCTAGCGTGAGAATAGATCATTTTTTCTTTCCTTGCCTCGGAAGGAAGGGCATTAATCACGCGTGCAGTATTAAGGGTGAGATTTTGGGCAGGGACACCCCAATTATTTTAGCAGTCATTAGCGATGATTACTTGACTTTCCTTGCCTCGGAAGGAAGGGCATTAATCACGCGTGCAGTATTAAGGGCGAGATTTTGGGCAGGGACACCGCAATTATTTTAGCAGTCATTAGCGATGATTACTTGACTTTCCTTGCCTTGGAAGGAAGGGCATTAATCACGCGTGCAGTATTAAGGGCGAGATTTTGGGCAGGGACACCGCAATTATTTTAGCAGTCATTAGCGATGATTACTTGATTAGGCCCGGCGGGTACGCTCCTACCATGTACCTAAACTGATCTCAGAACCGTGAGATTTCATCAACGTACATATTTCCCCAATATATGCAGGAGTGACAAGTGATCAACATTTTTAAAGGATTTATGGAAGATTTTTCATCTACTTTGCCAAATAAGACAAAACGTACCGTAAAAAAATTGAGCAATAATGGCAGGTGCTCTGCCTATTCATTGACAGTAGAGTGAGCAGAAAAATTTACAAGATTTAAGACTAAAAGGGAAAATAAAATTGATATATATGCAGAAATCAGAGTCATGGAAACTAAAAATATCTGCTATGTTAGTGACAGCAGCAATACAATTTATGACATGTTTGTGACATACTGGCGTTATTTTCTCACACACAATATGCGGCTTGCACAAGGTGATCTACTCAACTTGTTGCTCAAAAGGCTAATATCAAAAGGCCCAAGAACATATTCAGTCTTAGTAAGGATAATAACACAGGAGTGCGTCTATGGTTCTTTGAAATCTAAATGAAAACTATGCAGATCCTAAGTGAAGTACTTAGATCAAGCGACTAATCTAGTAACTTGCAACAACCGATTAGTCACTGACAATACTGTAGGATCTATGTAGTTTTCCTTAGGCAACGGCGTTGTAGGTTGTAGCAGCAACACTCCTTGCTTCAAGTGATTAGCTTGAGCTGCATCACTCGAACACAGTAGCTATAGCTAGAACGGGTAATCCATGGGGGCAACGTCAAGCAAGCTGGCGCTCTGGACTTGCTGGAAGTGGGTATCGTCGTCGAACAGCCACGACTCGATCGCCGACAGCGGCATCTGCTGCTGGGCCGCCACAGCCGGCCGGCTTCGTCTCGTATTCGGAGAGGGCCCCAGCCATGGCGGGCGCTGCCGATGCGACGGCGGCGCCACCGTAGGACACCTCCGACGCGTCCGAGGATCCGGTGGACGCGCTCTCGGCCCTGCCGGGCGTGCCTGGGCCGGCACTGCCGCCGCGGCGGCCCTTCCTGCCGGCCCACCCGTCCAGCATCCGCGAGATGTTCTCCGTGGTCAGGACGTAGGGCCCCGGCGCGGCCGCCGAGGGGGAGCACAGCGACGCGCCCGAGGAGCTCGATGCCGGGCTGTCCCGCCACCGCCCATGCCAGCGCCCGCTGCGTCGTCGACGCCGTCGTGCTGCTGCTGCTGCTTCTGGTCGCCGAGCGGCGTCAGGGCCTCGCGAAGCGCGCGACGCGCCATGTTGATGTCCGTCTGCAGCCTCCTCTCCCACTGCCCCTTGGACGACAAGGCCGGCCTGTGCGCCGGAGGCTTGGCCGCCCCGTCGCCGCCGCTCTGCAGCTTACGCTTGAGGTGCGTGTTCCAGTAGTTCTTGATGTCGTTGTCCGTCCGCTCCGGCAGGTAGGACGCGATGGCCGCCCACCTACACCAAAAACCACATGCGCATCAGCCTCCCTGCTCACACAAACGAGGAGACACTCAATCCAAGAAACAGCAACCGTGTTCCAATCCAATCTCCCCGTACCTGTTGCCGAGGAGAGCCTGGAGGTGGACGATGAGCTTCTCCTCCTGGTCGTGGCTCATAGGTGGATTGGGCAGGGGAGGCTGGGCGAGTTGCTTGATTTATAGGTGGAGGCGGTTGGGAGGAGCAATTTGTGCTGGGTGGATTGATTTGCGCGAGGAGATCATGAGACGAAATTGCGCGCGGATCGGCCGCGGCCGGCGCCATCTGCGGCGAGCGGAGGAACGGGGTGGGCATAAATTGTGAGCATGCGGAAGGTGCTGTGGGACCGGCGAGTACACCCTACAACTACGGTGCAAAAAAACGGGGTGCATGCGAGGATTTTCACGGGAACAACACCAAAACCGTTCTCCCCCCCTTTTGGTCTTCGTCCTACCTGCTACGTGGGCCCAAAAGGATGGTTAGTGAGGTGAGGGTTGGTTTATGGTTGTGTAGAATTTGACATCAAATCTCTCCCTCTTTATAGTATAGATTTGTTGTGTAAAAGTTCTACATAATAATTTGGCATAAAAGGGAGCAGGTCATTAATGTGGTCCACCTTGTCGGCATTAAAAAAATAACTCCTAAAACAATCATATGGTCATGTGTGGGGACGTATCTGATTATGTGAACCCATGACTATGTAGCAGTTTTTTTTTAAAATAAAACGGGACAGAGAGGTGGGGGCGAAAAAAAAACAGCCGTAAGAAGCTGGATCGGGGGAGGGGGCGACGCGACGGATCGACCGCGAGTTTGGAAACTCGCGGGCGACGGTAAAGTTAACATTTGGGTTGGACGACGGCCTTTTGTGTCCGATTGCCCTCATCTTTTGCCAGTCATTATCTTGTAGGCCCTGGAGTCCTACCCAAGGTGGCACCACTCCATTTGAATATGTGTACTTGTGGATGTGGCCCCTTTGACCTATGTGCTTCTCTTGAGGTCCTTCTCACCTATGGGATGGACCCTATCTTGGTGCAACGACAAGGGTTGGTATGGAGTGGATTTCCTAGCGTATACCCATAGATGGGCTCATTTGGCCTCGATTGGGCATCGGCCGACCTAGGGGGTCGGGCGACGGCCCACCGAGCCCGTTTTGCCTCAAATTTAACCTGTTGCCTCCTACATACACATAATCACCAAAACTAGTTGAATTGGTTAGATATAACCCCTATAGCTATGGTGAAAGTTTAGTGCCATGCCAGAATTGATGGTTGAAAATTAGCATTAATGACCGTCAACATGGGCCCGTGGCTGCCTCCCCGGCGGCGGCATAAGGGATGGCCATGGTCGGCTCCCCGGTGGCGGGAGAGAGACGAGAAAGAGAGAGAGAGAGAGTTTGGATCTCCTGGATGGTGGGAGGGAGAGATGAGAGAAGGATGGAAGAGATAAGGTACGGAGGAAGGACAATGAGAAGGAAAAAGTAACAGAAATGTCGCCACGACGTTGACTTGGTAGGAACGGTTTGGAACGTTAGATGTGCATTTGAGGGTTCTATATGTCGGTGGGCACATGCTCTGGTGGGCAAAAAATGCACTCTCGGGATACAATCCTTTTATATTTATCTATCTGGTTTTTAATAAATTTTTTGAGGCCACACCTAAACTCCAATTAGGCTGCAATTTTCTGTGGTTGTCTCAGGGAAAGTATCAACTTGTTTTTTAAAAGAAAAAATTCTAAATTACCCCCTCAACTATAGCCAAAGTCTAGATAACCCCTAAACTATTTTTTGGTTTAAATAACCCCATAAACTAAGTCAATTGGTTCAACTTACCCCTTAATAGAATTTTTTTTTGTATCTCCACATACAGATAGATTTTTAAGTTCAAATTTTGCGGTGTGATAGCCAACATCAAAACTTATGTTGGAAAAAATATATTATGACTTTTTTCAATATTATTTTAATAGGCTAGTACATCTAATTATAAATTATTCATAAACTATATAAAAACTAAGTACAAAAAATTACATGATATTTTTTTAACATAATATATGATGTTGTCTGTCTGTCCACAAAATTTGAACTTAAAACTCTATTTGTGCGTGGAGAAACAAAAAAAACAAATCTTACTAAGGGGTAAACTGGACCAATCGATAAAGTTGTGGTTGTAAATTAAACCAAAATATAGTTTAGGAGGTTAACTAGACTTTTGGCCATAGTCGAGGGGGTAATTTAGACCTTTTCCTTTTTAAAATGTGTTAAACCTTCTTGAATTTCTATAGGCCAGATCATAAGCCCGATCGGACTGAAATGTTTTATGGTTGCCCCCTTACATGCTACTAGTTCATAAAAAATTAGTTTGCAAACCGGCGGCGAAAATGAGATTGTCATGTGCGGTTCGTGTTTCAAACCTACATTGAAAATGATTTTCATTATCGACAGCTCTGAAAACGGTGTCTTCACCGTTGGCCACTTTGTAGCTGACGGCGAAACTTTTCACCGTCAATGACTGGCCGTCATGGAAAACAAATTCTGTAGTACTGAAATGTTGAATCAAGAATAAGAAAATATTGAACACATTTGATGATTAGAAGACTGTAATAGTTCAACCGAATGCCTCTATTAGGCTTTACCATCCGCCTGGAAAACGGTTATATGAAGCCCTGAGCATGCGTGTGAGACGATGGCTTTGGCAATGAAATGGGTGATTGCGGGTTTTTTTTCACTTCGTCACCATGAAACTGCGGCAATAGGATTGAAAAAACACTATAAAAAGATGTCACATCTAGGGATTCTTGACCCTGCATGGCCGCTATCAAAGCTGTGGTTTCTGTTAGAAATAATTAGTTAGTGATCAATTAGTTAATCACGTGATTAGCACATGGATTAGTAGTTAATCCAGTCATTAGCATGTGCTAATCACAAGATACGGCAGTTACCAAAAGTGCCTATTCAGGAGGGGACATGTCCCTCCGAATAGGCTTGAACACACCCTTTCAGGGTTGTATATATATGTAGATCCTTCATTCAATCAACAACTGACAATCATTTCATCCAGTCACGGTTTTCATTTCATCGGTTCTTTACACGTTATCACGCACTTGCTCTGTCCACGCTGTAGTTCGCAGGCCAGAAAGAAGAAGGCAGAAAGCTTACCGGATCTTCGCCGGCCACCCACGGTAAGAAATGCCGACGATTCCTCCTGCCCCCTCCATGAACGCGATGGTGGACACCATCACTGACGCGGTTGAGGCGGTCCTCGTCCGCGGTCACGAAACCGGCGTCGTTCCCCGTTTCATTCTCCAGAGTGCTGTCCGCCGGGCGCTGCGCGACATCAACGACCGCCGTGCGCCGCTGCGCCGCTCCAACGGCCTTCGCACAGCGGCCGGCGGTCGTCGTTCCTCGCCGCGCCCGCCGACGCTCCGGAGTGCTCCTGGCGCCACCTTGCTCGTGCGTCGCCTGGGGCAACTGCCGGAGTCGATGCCGAGGCCCCCAACGCCGCACCCGTCTTCACTGCCGAGGCCGTCGCCGTCGTTGATGCTGCCACCACCAGTACCACCCGCCGTTGCCGCGCCCTGGAACGGACTTGGACGCCGAGGCGCATCCCTGGATCCTCAAATCACCACCGGAATGGATCCTTGGCCGCCGGGCTTCGCCTACGACCTCGACGTCGCACTGCCCCCCACGCCCGCACTGCCCCTGCGCCACTCCTACGCCGCTGTGACGGCCAATCGACCTCGCCTGGCTCCTCTTCCGCAAGGGAGTACGCTCGGCGCTGGTTTCGCTTCTCCTCCGTCGCAGGAGGAGGCGGACGCCCGCCACTGAAGCGGCCTCAATGGCCGGCGGGATGACCTCGCCGGCCGCCCTCCATGGCCGAATCGAGGCGGCCTTGCGAGGATGACGCATAGGGGCTCGAACGGCGGAGACGGTCGACGGAACAGCGGCGGTGGCATTCCAGGGGCGGCGGCCGAACTCCGGGGCGGCGGCGG
>CM014277.1:18476873-18507261 GCA_004135705.1 Alloteropsis semialata
ATCGGCATCCTCCATGTTTCCGCTTCCACGGCAAGGTCGCTGTCATAGCCCCCCGATATTTCAAATCTCACATGATTCCCTGACCCTTGCCACACTCCCCTAAGACTCTAGCAAACTGATGCAGGGGGACCCACTTTCCCAGCCCAATTTCATACAACACAAGAGAGGGCTGAGACAGGGTGACCCACTTTCTCCAATACTTTTCATCCTTGTGATGGACACTCTGAATTGGATGATGTCAAGGGCAGCCGATGCAGGTCTACTACAACCACTATCACATAGGCCCATTCAGCACAGATTTTTATTATATGACAATGATGTAGCCCTTTTCCTCGGGCCAACTGCAGAGGATATATCTCTAACCCTAGAAATATTACAGCTGTTTGGGGAAGCTTCTGGACTGAGGACAAATGTTCAGAAAAGTAATGTTATGCCAATACAACGCTCTAAGGAGAACCTGGTCATGATCCAGAACCTGTTGCCATGTGAGATAATGGATTTCCCATGCAAATCTTTGGGCCTGCCTTTATCCCTCAAGAAGTTGACCAAGGAGCAGGTACAACCAATAATTGATAGAATTGCTGATCAACTACCTGGCTGGAAGGCTGACTTAATGACAAAGGCTAGGAGAGTAGTGCTGCTACAGTTTGTGTTGACTGCCATGTTGATTTACCTTGCAATGGCAATTGATTTACTCCCTTGGGCTATCAAGGCCATTGACAAGATTAGAAGAGCTTTTGTGTGGAGGGGCCGAAAAGAAGCTAAAGGAGGCCATTATCTGTTAGCCTAGCCCAAGGTATGCAGATCAAAAGAGTTAGGTGGCCTGGTATCTCTGAATTAAAATCTTTGGGAATCGCACTAAGAGCAAGATGGCCTTGGCTCAAAAAATCCGAGCCAAACCGTCCTTGGGCAAGCCTGCCTATGCAAGTATGCAAGGAGGTTGAGAGTTTAGTATCTTTGGCCATCACAAGTGAGCTGGGTGATTGGGCTAGTAACCTCTTCTGGAAAGACAAGTGGTTGGAGGGAAGAAGCATTAAGGAAACTGCACCTAGATTCTATGTCCTGGTCTCAAAAAGAAGAGCGGGCAGATGCATGGTGAAGGAGGCTCTTAACAATGAGGCATGTTTGGAGGACATTCAGGGGGAGATCTCGGTGGAGGCTCTTTGGGAGTATCTGGAAGTCGGAGATAAATTGGAAAGGGTGCACCTCCAGGAAGGAACTCCAGACATGCATATCTAGAGGTTTTCAGCCACATGAGAATATATCGCTAAATCTGTGTATGATGCCCTTTTCCAAGGAGCCACCAGTTTTGCACCATACGAGCGTATCTGGGAATCTTGGGTTCCTCCCAAATGCTGGTTTTTCATGTGGTTGGTTGCTCATAACAAGTGCTGGACTGCGGGTAGGCTGGCTCGCTGAGGCCTTCCCCACCTAGAGCAATGTGTGCTATGCGATTAGGAAGATGAAAATATAAATCACTTGCTAGTGCACTGTGTGTTTGCTAGGTAGTTTTGGTTCCAGCTGTTGCAGGGAGTGGGATTGGCCTCCCTGACCCCAAACTACAATGAACCTTCCTAGGATGATTGGTGGGAGAAAGCACAAAGTATGGCAGGCAATGATATCAGGAAGGGCCTCAATTTCATCATAATCCTAGGTGCCTGGACGATTTGGAAACATCACAACGAGATTGTTTTCAATGGGGCCGCCCCCAATCTGGGGACTGCCTTAAGGAAGGCCAGATATGAAGCCCTCCTTTGGAGAATAGCTGGAGCAAGGGGTCTTTCCCTGCTTTCAGATGAGGAGGTCATGTAGGTATATTGGGAATGGGTATTTTCTGTTCAGGTCTTACAAATAATTTTGGGTAATTAGCCTGTTTTTATGTTTCAGCCTGGCCATCTAGGATGTCTGGGAGGTTTGTGTGTTGACTCTGGGAGCTTTCTGTAAGACTCCCTTCTTTCTACTATTAATACAATGATGTGCAGCTCTCCTGCGTATTCGAGAAAAAAAAGACTCTGGCAAGCTTTGTTTTGGAGAGGCTTTCATAAGTTGCCATTTCTTTTTAGGACTGTTGCTGGGCACAACCCTAGGCTCACCATGCGGGTCTCCTAAACTACTCACCTTCCCTCACTCCAACTTATGCTACACACCCATGAACAAAGCTCACCTCATTGCCATCCTCCTCCTCCTCCTTTTCTTCATCCTCCCTCCTTCTTGTCCTCCTATTGGCGGAGCTCGGAATCCAGCACCTCCATAGTTTTAATACATTTGCACCACATACTCCTCATCGGTGCAAGAGTCGGCACTAGGGCTCGGCGCCAAGGAGAATGAGCTATTGCCCAAGCTATCGGTGCTTGTTTTTGTGTGTTCGCTTTTAACCAAGATGTCATGAATTAATGAAGGTGGCGAAGGCACGTCCGGCCATGATAATGAAGCAGGAGAGCAAGATAATCAACTAGCACACACAATGGTGGAGTGAAGCATAGGGCCAAGCGGGAACACACGGGATAAAGCGGTGCTGGCATAGATGCACGGTAGATGCATGACAGTGGGGGCAGTCAAGTGGCATGGTGGTGCCTAGTAGGACGGGCCAGCCACGGCAGGAAATGTCGGCTGGCACACGCAATGGTGGAGCGGGAGGGGAAATCACATGAAAGAGCAGAGCGGGTAGTGCCCCTCCCTTTCTTTTGTGGAGGAGTAGATGTATAAAGGGAATTGAGAAAAAAATAAGGACGGAAAGGGGATCTCATACATATACCCTCCTCTCCTCAGTACCCTTTAAGGTAGAATATAGGGGAAAAGGATTTGGAAAGGGATCTGTAGGATTTCCTCCAAGATTACATGAAGAGGTGATTAAGGATAGTATATGTTGTCCTTTAAAAGATTTCTATCATGTTTATCCCTTTATTAGAGATTTGTGGTGTTATTTGCACCAAATGCTCATAATAGTTCTTCTATGTATTGATTTATTCCTACAGACGAATCTTCGGGCCTTGATTGGTACAAGAGATTGAGGATAATCAAGGGGATTTGCAGTGGATTGCATTTCCTTCATGAGAAACATATTGTTCACCTGGACCTTAAGCCTGGAAATATATTGTTGGATGCTACTGTGATGCCAAAAATCGCTGATTTTGGTTTGTCAAGACTCTTGGGTACAGAAAAATCCAGAACTATAATCAGCAGGAATCGTGTGGGATCACTGTATATTACGCCTCTTGCATTTATCTCAGATCTGTATTATTGCATTACTTGCATCAGTCATGCATGTTGTGTCTGAACATTCAGGCTATCTTGCAGTGGATATATGGCACCAGAGTACATCTACCAAGGCGAAGTATCCCCAAAGGCAGATATATTCAGTTTTGGTACTATAATCATAGAGATAATCACAGGCTGCAAGACGATCAACGGTGGAAAATATCTCCAGCCTTCTGATAGCCACCAGACTACTGAAATCTCCCGTCAGCAGTACATAGAGAATGTAAGATCAATTAGTCTAACTTTTGCATTGCTTCGTTCCTGGCTTAATATCTTGCGCAAATGTACATATAGGTGCTTGGAAGATGGAGGAAGATATTTGAAAAAGAACCGAAGTATACATCACCCGAGATATATACCCAGCAGGTAAAAGAATGCATCACCATAGCACTAAGATGCGTGGATGACAAATCGAGAAGGCCAAATGCTGGGGAAATTTTACTAACTCTAGATGCACTAGAAAGCACAATAAATTGCCAGGAAGAAGATAGTGAAAATTCAGTTGTTTATCAGGTATGGTTTCTCACAGCGCATTGCATTATGTGCCCTCTGTAAAATTAGTCCCACAAGAGTCTACTAAAAAAATATAGACCTATATATTTTTGCATGTACACCTATGTAGTTTACTACAGAAATATAGTAAGATTTTGTGCCTCATTGGTTAATTGCAAGTATATATGGAGGGTATAAGTGAGATAACAATGCTATGTTGGAGGAACCATGGGACCAAGAAAGTATAATGCAACTTTTGGGGTCCTGGACTGCTAGGTGAGACAGCCTTTTGCGTGTTGAAAAAATATGAGAGGGGGCTAGTAAATACGTACATGTGTAGTACCAGAGAGGTCCAGATTAGCCATTTATTCTACACACATAAGTAGTAAAATTAATTAACTGATGCTAGCTTAAAGGGACATGGTGGTGTGTGGTCCAGATTAGCAATTTATTTTATACTTAGGCATGGCCAAATACTAAGCTCCGCCCCTGTCGGTATGTGCGTTCAGGTGCGAGAGGATGTCAGGTGTGGATTGGTGCGGAGCCCACGCCACATGGACAGGCTGAAGATCACTGACGTGAACGTGGAAATGTTCCGGGTCTTCAGGGACTTCCCGCCAGCGCCAAGCGGCAGCGTGGACTGGGCCGGCAACGCGTTCCAGAAGGGTGTCGTGATCATGAAGCGCCCGATGCTCAGGGACGTCGACACCTTCATCATGATCATCAAGGAAGAACGCCACAATGCCCACAACACAACAATGGTGCTTGATCCTCGGGGCCGTGTACCTGTTGGAGTCAGGCCACCACAAGCAGAGGCCATCATTCGCCGGCCTCTGCTGAACTCTGGAGCAGAACGACGCACGGCACCAAATTCTCGACGCGAACGAGCACTGCACCAGCCTCCAAAAGGAGGACGCCGTTAGCGCCCGGTTACAACGTCGTCTCTCAAGTCTCAACATATTCTGTTTACAAATGTAATGAACTCAAGCTTGTAGATATATACTCTGTTGTGCTGACCTCCTCGGCCTGGGCGACAAGCCAACACGCGCTGCCAGCACCAGCGGATACATTACACACAAAGGCTAATGACAAGCAATAATGCAATATGTGATTGAGAAGGATGGGAATGGATCAGAGTAGTGCACATGACCTTATCACGATAGGGTCAACTATATCAGCTGCAGCAGCAGGTCAGCAGCATGGCATATATAGGAAACAGCTATCAGGCGGATTTAGATTGCAAAAAGATTCAATAACATTTGAGAAAATCTTCGCTTAGCTTATAATCCAAGCATGGCTGAGACTGAGAGAATCGGATACAAATATGCCCTTAGTATGACTAGAGGTCCTCACTATATATATATAGTAACCATCTTTTTTGCCGACTAATAAGGTAGTAAGGTTTAGCCAGTAGATCACAATCTTATATTCTCCTCCTTGATCACAATGCTAAACTTATAAGGCTAAACATAGAAGTTCGCTTGTGGAACTAAGCATAGCTTAATTAGTTGGTTAGGTTTGTTATGGTGGAACCTGTCCGTCTGAGTTTGAGTCTCCGACTTGGCACATTTTCCTGGATTTATTCCAAGATTTAACCGGCACTATTCTTTCAGTGGTAGGCGACGTGCCCGTCGACTGCGAGACACCTGTGGTGACTTCGTCAATCTTAAGATCGGAACAGCCGGCCCAGTCTCTTGGAGGTGCTCATAGGGGTAGGGTTTGTGTGCGTGTATTTATAGGGTGAGTGTGCATGCGTGTGAGTGTCTGCGTCTGTACTGGTCTTTCGCAACAAAAAAAAAACAATGAAGTCCACTTCTCAACAAAGTAGTATACCGAGACAGAAGGATTTCAATGGTTAATCAAAGATATATACCATCAAACCCAGTGACTACATCACACTGCATTATTTTAAAACAAAACTTTTTTAACTGAGGAGATCCATAAACTTATTTCACTGCAATTAGACAAACTTACGGACCCACTAATTGTATGGGATTTGAACCCATGACCGCTTAACCACTGCACCAAATCATCACCTGTGACTAACTAGCTAGTGGATACAACGGAAAACATCTGGTGCCCACCAGGGCATGTGCCCACCCCAACATCATCAATAGATTTCATTAAAGAGAGAGAAAAAGATTCCACTACTACTTCCTGTTCGGTTGGCTGGTAGCTGGTGGCTGGTGCTGATTTGTTGTGAGAGAAAAGTACTGCTGGCTGGCTGGCTGGTGGCTGGTGGCTGGTGTTGATTTGTTGTGAGACTGAAGTACTGCTGGCTAGTGGCTGATAGGCCAAGCGAATTGTTGTGTCAGAGTTTTTATAAAAAACTGCTTTGATCGCGACGTTGCAAAAACCTTTTCTCTGACACAACTGATGCAAAAATAACTAATGCATTCTACTTGAACAATTTAAATTTGTCCAAACTATGACACAACGTCAAATCCAAGAACCATGTCAGATCCAAGAACAACCCCAATCAATGGAAAAAAAACAAACTCCAACACAAATTGGAATAGGATGAAAACATCATGTATTAGAGTGATTGAAACTTTTTTGTTAGATTTACACAAATTGGAATAGGATGAAAACATCATCCAGTTTGAACTCAGAAAACCCCGTTCGAATCCACATATTATTTGACACAAAATATGTACCAGCACATGTACCAGCACTCTGACGCCTTCGCCCATGACGAAGCCGTCGCTGTCCCTGTCCCATGGCCGGGACGCCGCCCCGGGGTCGATGCAGGGCCGGCCCTGAGCCAGTGCGGTCAGTGCGACCGCACCGGGCCTCCAAAAATTGGGGGCCTCCAAAAAATGATATACTAAGTTGCTAATAGACTAAAATCACAAATGCCAACAAAGTTCACAGATCGTCGATTCGTCACCTGCCTATCCTACCTGATGATTGCAAATTTTCTATCACCGGATCAAGGTTTAAACTTCAAAATCTTCCTCATTCATATTCCCTTGTCTATTTTTTTCTAACAGTTAGATATACTCAAACTAATTTTGATTTTTGTATCATTGATAATTTTCTTTTCAGTTTGTGGACAGAATTCTTGTCACCCAATTGAATCACATGTCTTGTATTTTACGGTGAATGGGGGCCTCCATTTTTTGTTTCGTACCGGGCCACCAAAAAGTCAGGGCCGGCCCTGGGTCGATGTTCTTGCGCGATAGCGCCCCCAACACCGCGAACCCGCCGAGTGCGACCGGCGCGATGGCGGCCTTCGTGCTGCCGGCGAGCATGATGTCCGCGCTACCCAGAAGGATCCGGTCCGCAGCGTTGTAGTGGAAGGGGCCGCCTCCCCGTCGGTGGGCGAGCGCGGGATGTTGACATCAACAGTGGCAAAAAAAAGTCCACAAGCGCATGACTGTTGAAGTAGCTTTCACCTGAGAGTAAACCAGGTATCGAATCTACAGGGAACGCACTGTCTAATCACTAAGGTTGGCCAGATCGATCGAGTTTATATGATGGCTAGGTAGAGAGGATAACTTAGCACTAAGCTGAGAATATAGCTAAGGGAGTTCTCCTATGCTTACTTTGGGTACTGGGGTATCCTAGGCCTCTAGGAAATTGCCGGCCAACAGCTCTACATCGTACCCAAACGTGGAGGATTACAAAGGATGGACAGAGCTGTCACCACCTGCCGCCTACCTCTACTAATCTGTGGGGTTACAAGGCAAACACTACAAGGTTTTCTGTCTAATTCAACACCGGAAAATGGTTGCAATATGGACAAAATGGTTGCAATAGACACAATGGCAACGAAATTTTTTGGTTGCGAGGGGTTGCCATTGTAACCATAGTCTAAAGTTTGCACCACGATTTATTTTGGCGTTGCCATTGTGTTTTTCCTATTGCAACACCAAAAATGTTCTTGCAACCCAAAAATAGCGTTGCAAGTCTCTGTATCAGCAACCACCATGGGTGTTGCAATCGTAACTATTGCAACACACCTAGCGTTGGAAGAGCTATCTGTTACCACATATATAAAGCATGGCAACAGTGACAGTGGCAACGACACTGGGTGTTGCAACAGACCCTATTGCCACGCGTCAGTAGCATTGCAATATATAGACCCTATATTGCCACACTACTCTCATGGTTGCTATAGGAGGAACCCTCTATTGCCACACCAAATGCTTTGGTTGCTATAGGTGACATCTCTATTACCACGCTACGTCAGTGGTTGCTATATGTGGTACCCTCTATTGCCACGACAGATACTTGGTTGCTAGAGGCTTTTTCCTTATTGCCACACTAAATATTGTGGTTGCTATATGGTATCCCTCTATTGTCACACTAAATATTGTGGTTGCTATAGGGCATCACTCTATTGCTACAACTGATATCTGGTTGTTATAGGTGAACATCTCTGTTGCCACATTCAATACATGTGGTTGCTATACTTATACCCTATTGCCACGCTTACTACTGGGTTGCTATAATTTAGAGACCCTATTGCCACGCCATTTATTTCTTTGCATGTGGTTTTGCCACGCTGGTTTTTGTTGCTATTGCATATATTTGCAACGCCAGGCTTATGCTGCACTATGCAAATTACAACGCTCCATTTGATAGGTTCAAACAATATATAATCAATGAAGCATTTAGACATCCATTAACCAAAAAATACGATTTGTCTATGTACATCTATAAAGAAACCATCCAATGTATGTGATACAACATTTGGTCTGAACACGAACACTGAAAGACAAAGGTATCCAACATGAATCATGTGCACCTAGCTAACTAGTTTGAAAACATCAAGATCTAATAAGGTATGTAGCACTGCAGCCAAGGTTGCCTTGATGTTCATCATCCCATGAATCATGCGCTCCACTCAAACCTCATCATGCTCCTGAAAGAATCATTTTAAATAAGCTGAATCCACATTTTAAGGCAAGCAAAAACAATTTAAGGAAGTACACCTAATCTCCCAATACAGTCAGAATATACTCTTCAAGGTTAATGCACCATAAAAAACTTAGACAGAACAACAATGGTGACATGAAAAACAGCTGTTGCAGCAAGCATGTTTATCAAGAACTAATCTACATGCAATTTGCTTAAGCCTTTTATATTATACATATTAAAAGAGACATGAACAGGTGGCGCATAAGATATGATAAAAGAATCTCTGGCTGTAGGTTATAATATTGCTTAAGTTCATATATAAAAAGAGCACAAGAGTCTCTAGCAATTTTCAGGCACATGAGCTGCTGCAACAAAAATTATGCACTTGCACTATGTGAAGCAGCTTAAGCACAGTTGTGACAGTGCTGCAGCCATAAAAAATAAGGCACTAGCACATATAGCAATTGCTTGAGCATATATAATTTATCATGAAGTACAACATGACACAAACAGATTATTCTAGCTACTAATACTGTAAAGACGAGGTATATAGAGAACTACTCATGGTAGCTAACTAGCTACTGAACCTGAATATTACTAGTAGTAAAATTGATCGCAGTTTCAGATAGCTGCACGAGGACAAGTAATTACCAAACAGTACTTGAGAGGGGCGGCGATTGCTCCGACGTATGCAACTGCCAGGAATATCTCGAGAGTACTGGATGCTGCAAGTCAAAGAGGCCAGGAATTTTTCAGTGAAACTCAGTAATCAACACTGCCGCTCCGCCGTCACTCTAGCTCTCTGCACGTACCTGTTCAAGGCGACAACAGCAACGACATCGCCATGGCGCACCACACGCTAGACGAACCCGGCGGCCAGCCTCCGCACACCATCAACAAACTCCACGTCAGAGAGCCTGTGGCCTCAGTCACGTCGCCGGGGAGGCAAGGATCCGCTGAACCTGTAAGCCGGCGGCCGTGGCTCCGCCCTGCCATGCCGATCTGCGGCCCCCACTTGGATCTCGCCACACTGCCCGGGGCCATGTCTCTCCACAGCTCGGATGGGCTCGACTCCTCTGTAGCCTGATGGATGGCGAGGAGGAAGAGCGCGGGGCTCGCGGCAGATCTATGACGAGAGGAATTAAAGTGCATGAGGATGCGGGAGCAGAGAGGGAGGACTTAGAGCCCGAGCTGTGCATACCGGCGGCGTCCTTGCAGTCCCAAGGCGGGGACGAGAGGCCGCAGGACGCCAAGCTCCACGCGGAGGGCGTCGCCCTCTTGCTGCCGCTGCTGGCCCCGCCGGCCGCCGCACCCGGAGCACCGGGGAGGGCGGCGGGGAGGGAGGGAGAAGAATGATTGGGTTAGGGTTTAGGGTTTCTGGTGAGCACGGTTTTATACCACGGCGGCGTGATCAGAGCCATCGATTCGGTGATGGACGGCTATAAATATTTGGGCCATATGGGCCGAAACGGGCCATTTTCATTTCTTCTCTGTTTAACTTTATCTTTTTCCTTTTTTATTTTATTGTAACATTGTGAAGTAACACATGAAAACAATTATCTTATATATACCAATATATTTTTTATTTGTAGTAGACTGCATTTTAGGATTCACATATGAGTTTCAAATTTTTTTGAACAGATTTGGTTTTTTCTGTCATTTAAATGAATTTCTGCGTGCTTATCGAAAATAACTCCAAATTGAACTATGTGTGCCTCCAATAAGATGTGAACAATTGTACAAAAAATATATTTAGATTCGTATGTTCCATTATAGCCCATATCTTGGAGATAGATGAAAAGTTGAATTGTTTTCTAGGTATAATTCAAAGTTTTATCTCCAAATTACCTTATAATAACACAAATAATATCTAAATTAGATCAGAAAAATCTACAAATTGATATGTCAACAAAATTTGGGTCCATAAGATTGTCATAAAAATCAAATGATTTTAATAAAGTATGACCATACATTATTCACAAATTAATACATCTCTCTCATAGTTTCATACAACTCAAGCCAAACTTTGAAGTTTATATACCATAAAGATTTTTATTTCTCATATACACCTCAAAGTTGGATACAACCTTTCATATACCCACCTCTCAACATTTGTGGGCTTACATAGGCACTTGTCGTGCAAAAAAGTTGTTTTTTTAAATAACTCATTAAGACACCTTGTGAAGTAACTTTAGAAAAATATCCAAGATATAGCAATTAACATGTAAAAATGATATTAAATGAAAGTTCGTAATTTTAGAAAAACTAAGAAAAAACCCCATCAAATTTGCGTTTATTATGAGGGAGAAACACCAATTACAAATTTTAATTCTGGATTAAAAAGAGAAAGATGAAAGATACAGTTGTTCTTCATCTCAGCCCACGTGGGTCGTTTTCAACAACAGAGCAACGGATAGTATGAAAAAAAAACAAATGGCACTACTTCCACTAAACAACATAGTGGTGCGGTGGTAGCACTAGCTCAGTAGTAGCAGCCGGTCTCAGGTTCGAATCATCTCTTCCTCTTTTTTTAATATAAAACGCAATATTGTAAAAAATAGGTGAATTCTTCGAAGTTCGAACCGTGGTCTCCTTGCCCAGATCCAACAGCCATACCATTGCACTACATGAGAAAATTAATTTAAAGTCATCTACAAATGGACTAGTCATGTGGCTCCGATGATGACTGCACTAACTGGCTCAAGATGGGTAAATTAAATAACTTTCACTACTAGCTAAATAAACAAAAAGTGGTGCTGTGGTAAGTCACGGGCACGTGAAACTCGAGATCTTGTGTTCGGTTCCCAGCCATCACAGAATTTTTTTGAGTTAATATTTTGGCTGCCTTCTGCATGCCACGCAAGCAATATACAAAAGAGAAAAAAAATATCAGCAACTACCACAAATGCATTGATAACTCAATGGTGAATACTGGTTCATCACCTTCAAGACATCAAAGGTTCGACCTCTACCTTCTTTTTTTCGTTTTTTTTCATTTTTTCACTTTTTAATAATTAAATGTGGCCGTGCCTTCATTTTTCCACTTTTTAATAATTAAATGTGGGCCATGCCGACATGTGGGTCCATACTTACTAGACATGTGGGCCATGCTGCCACGTAGGCCCATGATGTGGTGCTCACACCAACAACAAATTAAATATATATATAACTAGAAAGTATCTTAGTGGTAAGGCACCTAGACTAGACTAGGTTGGTACATTTGCTTGTTCAAACCCATAAGGTGCCACATTTTTTTCATTTTTTAACATTCTTTTCAGTTTTTTTTCTGACAGCGCCAAACAATTTTCGATTTTTTCATAGCTGACAGGTGGGCCCCACCCTAGCTAACAAATGGGCCCATGTTGACTGCACCTAAAAGAGGGGTCCATGGCTGAACTGTGACGGATTTGATAAAACGTCACTAGGTTATGGGCCACACTATGACGGAATTGATAAGACGTCACTAGGTTATGGGCCACACTATGACGGAATTGATAAGACGTCACGATATTTTGGGCTTAATATCTACATATGTAGATCCGTGATAGAAATTTCGTAACCGTCACAGATTACATAACGTTAGTGACGTTCTCCAAAAACATCACGAAAAATCTGTCACGGATTAAAGGATTTCTTGTAGTGTAGGCCGTGGTGCAATCCTCGATGACCGCACGTGGTGCAATTCTGGATGAGCCGTGGTGCAATCCTCGATGACCGCACGTGGTGCAATTCTGGATGAGCACCTAATTAACAACTAAACAATTAGAGGATGCCTATAACAGGATTGATGAATAAACAATTAGTAACTAATCTATTTACCTTAATCCAGAGGGGTAGAGGTTCGGCGGCAGTGACGAGGCGCAGGGGCGGCCCTAAGAATTCAGGGGCCCAGGGCGAAACTTTATTTGGGGCCCTTTTTCATGATGATGGCGATGATGATGATGATGATAATAATAATAATAATAATTTTATTTATAATACACAATGAAGATGTATCAAAAGAATTATTTCATATCAACCAATGTACAAGTGTTATTTAAAAAAAATCTTCTAACATTTCTAGATGCGAAATCATTGATAATGCTATCAAATATCAGTCTCGCCCAATAAATTTTTCTCCATGCATAAAATTGTCAAACTAATAATTTTTCTGGACCCAGAAAATTGCCGGATGCATACTAGATGACTTGATATAGTGTTGCTGATAATTATAGAAAAACATAATTAGCAATGAGTGTCGTCACTGCTGAGATAGGGAAAATTAGATTGTCCTCAACATAACATATATATCTCGTATAGACGTCGTATAATTGTATTAGCTTAACTCAGGTTGTGGTCACCATGCACTCCTTGCTGATTGCTGTGTTGTGCGCGTGTGCGAAAAAAATAAAAAGCATGACATGGTCACATTCAATCAGAGGTGCATGCAAAGATGTATCGATCAATTGGCCATAGGATACTAATAGTCTAATAATCGGTGATAGAATTCAGACGATCATGAACTGATCGATGAACAGATCAATAATAAATTGACGACAGATGGACTCAGTGACTCACGGGGAGTCGGAGACGGACGCAGGGACTCCCGGAGGAGCGACGGAGCCTCCGATCGGACGTCGCTCGTCGGACGTCCCGCGGCCACGCGTGTGCCATGCACGTGAATCGCCGGCGAGCGAGTGCTGCGCCGAGCCGCCAAAGCGCAGGCGCCACCGTCGATACAGGAAGCGCGGCTTGAGGCAAAATAAAATTGGAAAGTTGATCGATAGATTGGAATTTGCATTGGAACGATCGCCAGAGCCCAGACTCGATACGGAGATGGCATTGGAGGAGTCGGCGTGGGATACAGAAGGGCACGACGATACAGAAGGCGTGAGATAGAGAGAGGATGCCAGAGGCTGGCCCATGTTAGCCCATCTAACATGGTAGTAGTTTGTAGCAACACTCACAAACCGTTGCAATAAGAACGCCATATTGCATCCATTTAGTTGTTTGGTTGCAATAGACAACTTACAATTGCAACGCCAAAGAAGGTTTTTGCAACCCTAAAAAGTCATTGCAATAGGTTCAAGATATTGCATCTACATCGAAATTCCTGTTGCAATAACCATATGTCAATTGCAACACCACAGGAAATTATTGCAACCCAAAAAAGCCGTTGTAAATATAGTTGCAATATCATCGCATTGTTGCAACAAAAATTAGTGCTAATGCAACTCCAAAATAGCGTAGCAGTAACAAGAAGTGATTGCAACCATAACAAAGGATAGTTGCCATAGCACACCCCTATTGCAACCCAAAATCATAGCTCAGGCAACCATTTTTGTCCGTTGCATTAGAGGCACATATTGCTACCATTTTGGGCAAATGTTGCAATTTGGCCCCCCATTGGCAACCAAAATAGTGGTGTTGCAAATGTGTAGCGTGGCATTAGCCAGGAAACCTTGTAGTGAAATGAGGGCAGATATATTTCTAAGCACCACGCTTAAGATAATATCGGCTATCCTAACCTTGATCAAAGATTAAGATACTTTATGAATAAATCAAGGAACCCACAAGTAAAATAAAGAACTCAGCTTTCTATAACTCAAACTCAAATACTTAGCTGAATATCCCGGATACTTACTAAGGAGCTCGTATCCGCCGAGATACAAGTGGAGGGTCGCCGACACACCAGGACTCCTCGAGACGCTCCTCACTCTTCCCTATTTCAACTCTAAAATATATGGAGGGCTTCGCCTTGACTTCTTGCTCCAGATCTATGATGCTCTCCAATGCCCGGGGCTTGGCTATTTATAGCATGTAGAGGCGGTTGTGAGTGGACACGTGGAAGCTGGGGACGAACGGACTCAGTCCCAGGTCGGACGACTGGGGAGGTCATCCGACACTTAGATCCACTGCCTTGAGTGGTGCATGGCATAGATAGACTCCTGGAGGCGGTGGGAACGTGCACGAGAAGGATGAGGCAGTTTGGCCATCGGACCAGGTCGCCCGACCTAGGGGGTCGGGCGATGTGGTGCCGGCACATCTTAGGCCCATCTTTGACTGAGTGACTGTGTAGTGGGTCCTCATGACGGTTTCAGATGGGTGGCCCAATTTGAGTACGTTTAGATGTGTTGGTGGGTCCCTCAATCTATGTGACCTCCCCTTGGACCATTCCCATCTCTTGGATTCAACCGACATGGAATCAGCGGCTAGGATGGTCCTGGAGTGTGCTTCTTTGCCCTCGAGAAAGGTGGGCCCCATTGGGCTCCGGGCCAAGCTCGGCCGACCTGGCTAGGTTGGACGACGGCGAATCTAATTTACGGTTGCCCGGACGGAAGCTTCCGTCCGGACGATCCCCAGACTACGTGTTTTTTTCTCGGTCCCTCCCACGTACATTCTCTTTCCGTTCTTTTTTTTATTTGTGCCTTTTTTCTTTCTCTTCTTACAGACTAAAAACATTTGGGATGGGGAAAGAGGGAGAAGAAAATGGTGGAGAAAATAAAATAAATATAACTTTCAAAACTAAAATACAATACAAATAAAAGGAAAAATTGCTGGAAAATTACTTACACAAGTTTTTCGAATTTCACATCAGTTTGAATACAAAAGTGTCCTGCAACTACGTAATACCTATGTTTTTTGAACTACAGATAAGTTTTAATACAAAATTTTTTTACAAACAAGTAACAAAAAGTTTTCATCCATAAATTTTATAGCAAACTTCCATAAACAATTTTAACGCTCTAAATGAAACTTTTGTATGGCAGGAGGACCGAAACCAAAGCAATTTAGACTTCTATGGTAGGAGATACATAGCCGCCCCAAACCTAAACATCCTTCTGCACCCGATAGGACGGAGTCGCCCCCCAATAACCTTGAACACTAACCAGTTCAGTCTTCTATGGCAGGGGGCTGAAACCGAATCAATTTAGCCTTCTATGGTAGGGCATACATACCAAACATCCTTCTGCATCCGATAGGACGGAGTCGCCCCCCAATAACCCTAAACACTAACCAGTTCAGCCATCTATGACAGAGGGACCAAAACCAAATCAATTTAGCCTTCTATGGTAGGGGATACATAGCCACCCCAAACCCAAAATATCCTTCTGAACCCGATAGGACGGAGTCGCCCCCCCCAACAACCCTGAACCCTAACCAGTTCAACTTTCTATTGCAGGGGGATCGATGTCGAAGCAATTTAGCCTTATATGTCAGGGTACATGGCTGCCCTAAACCCCAAACATCATTCTGAACCCGATAGGATGGAGTCGCCCCAACAACCCTGAACACTAACCAATTTGGCCTCCTATGGCATAGGGACCAAAGCCGAAGAAAAATAGATTTTTAATATAAAAGTTTTAGATTAAAAATACCGATAGTACTGCTGCTAAGTCATATTTGTAATGTAAAAATTTAAAAGTTTACAATGAAAAAGTTTATCATAAAAGTTTACAATGTAAAAGTTTATCATAAAATATTTTATGTAAAGTTTTACATAAATATGCTAATTTTGTACCTCATTTCTCATATTTGTTGTGTAAAAGTTCTACATAATAATTTGGCATAAAAGGGAGCAGGTCATTAATGTGGTCCACCTTGTCGGCATTAAAAAAATAACTCCTAAAACAATCATATGGTCATGTGTGGGGACGTATCTGATTATGTGAACCCATGACTATGTAGCAGTTTTTTTTTAAAATAAAACGGGACAGAGAGGTGGGGGCGAAAAAAAAACAGCCGTAAGAAGCTGGATCGGGGGAGGGGGCGACGCGACGGATCGACCGCGAGTTTGGAAACTCGCGGGCGACGGTAAAGTTAACATTTGGGTTGGACGACGGCCTTTTGTGTCCGATTGCCCTCATCTTTTGCCAGTCATTATCTTGTAGGCCCTGGAGTCCTACCCAAGGTGGCACCACTCCATTTGAATATGTGTACTTGTGGATGTGGCCCCTTTGACCTATGTGCTTCTCTTGAGGTCCTTCTCACCTATGGGATGGACCCTATCTTGGTGCAACGACAAGGGTTGGTATGGAGTGGATTTCCTAGCGTATACCCATAGATGGGCTCATTTGGCCTCGATTGGGCATCGGCCGACCTAGGGGGTCGGGCGACGGCCCACCGAGCCCGTTTTGCCTCAAATTTAACCTGTTGCCTCCTACATACACATAATCACCAAAACTAGTTGAATTGGTTAGATATAACCCCTATAGCTATGGTGAAAGTTTAGTGCCATGCCAGAATTGATGGTTGAAAATTAGCATTAATGACCGTCAACATGGGCCCGTGGCTGCCTCCCCGGCGGCGGCATAAGGGATGGCCATGGTCGGCTCCCCGGTGGCGGGAGAGAGACGAGAAAGAGAGAGAGAGAGAGTTTGGATCTCCTGGATGGTGGGAGGGAGAGATGAGAGAAGGATGGAAGAGATAAGGTACGGAGGAAGGACAATGAGAAGGAAAAAGTAACAGAAATGTCGCCACGACGTTGACTTGGTAGGAACGGTTTGGAACGTTAGATGTGCATTTGAGGGTTCTATATGTCGGTGGGCACATGCTCTGGTGGGCAAAAAATGCACTCTCGGGATACAATCCTTTTATATTTATCTATCTGGTTTTTAATAAATTTTTTGAGGCCACACCTAAACTCCAATTAGGCTGCAATTTTCTGTGGTTGTCTCAGGGAAAGTATCAACTTGTTTTTTAAAAGAAAAAATTCTAAATTACCCCCTCAACTATAGCCAAAGTCTAGATAACCCCTAAACTATTTTTTGGTTTAAATAACCCCATAAACTAAGTCAATTGGTTCAACTTACCCCTTAATAGAATTTGTTTTTTGTATCTCCACATACAGATAGATTTTTAAGTTCAAATTTTGCGGTGTGATAGCCAACATCAAAACTTATGTTGGAAAAAATATATTATGACTTTTTTCAATATTATTTTAATAGGCTAGTACATCTAATTATAAATTATTCATAAACTATATAAAAACTAAGTACAAAAAATTACATGATATTGTTTTAACATAATATATGATGTTGTCTGTCTGTCCACAAAATTTGAACTTAAAACTCTATTTGTGCGTGGAGAAACAAAAAAAAAACAAATCTTACTAAGGGGTAAACTGGACCAATCGATAAAGTTGTGGTTGTAAATTAAACCAAAATATAGTTTAGGAGGTTAACTAGACTTTTGGCCATAGTCGAGGGGGTAATTTAGACCTTTTCCTTTTTAAAATGTGTTAAACCTTCTTGAATTTCTATAGGCCAGATCATAAGCCCGATCGGACTGAAATGTTTTATGGTTGCCCCCTTACATGCTACTAGTTCATAAAAAATTAGTTTGCAAACCGGCGGCGAAAATGAGATTGTCATGTGCGGTTCGTGTTACAAACCTACATTGATAATGATTTCCATTATCGACAGCCCTGAAAACAGTGTCTGTTTTCACCGTTGGCCCACTTTGTAGCTGAAAGCGAAACTTTTCACCGTCAATGACAGGCCATCATGGAAAACAAATTCTGTAGTAATGAAATGTTGAATCAAGAATAAGAAAATATTGAACACATCCGTGTTGATGATTAGAACACTGTAATATATTAGTTCAACCGAATGCCTCTATTAGGCTTTACCATTCGCTGGAAAGTGGAAAACGGATATATGAAGCCCTGAGTATGTGTATGAGACGATGGCTTTGCCAATGAAATGGGCGATTGCGGGGTTTTCTTCACGTCGTCACCATGAACTGCGGCAGTAGGATTAAAAAACACTAGAAAAAGATGGCGCATCTAGTGATTCTTGACGCTGCATGGCCGCTATCAAAGCTGTGGTTTGAGCTCTCGTTATGTGCTTTACTTCTTTTCCGAGGGTCCTTATGTGGTGCATGTTCCTCTCTTGTTTGCTTGGCCAACAGAGGTACCCTCTATTATATTTGAGGTTCACACCATTCCCGACAGGACGCACATGCACCCCCGTATCATAAAGCACTGTTGCCCACTAATAATTGTCGTCTAGTGCATACACTCCCTAAGATCATGGCTAATAATTTAGCCTGTTGCTAGCTTTATGCTAGCGCCATGTTAACTATTGCAGTCCATCTAGCAGCACACCCATATAATATTTCGCTGCTGATATAGGCTATGCATAATAGATGACCCGCCTCATGATCTTACAAAATATTTTGAAATATGTGTCTCATCTGGTTGTAAGCATATAACCTGCTTCTCTTCTCTCTTCTCCACCTCAGCAGTGGCAACTCTTACAGCCGACTTCCAAGAGTGCGATATCTTCTAAGAGTATTTGAGGTGATGAATAAAATAAGGTTTCTCAATGCAACACATTGTTGTTTCATATGCTAAAATATCACTTAAATATTGTCTCTAAGTAAAACCTATTGGGATTGAGAAAATGTGTGGAGATGAAATGGACCGCTCTTAGTGAAGGTTTTATTCTAGTTCTATACCTTTGGTGTGTACGCTGTGTTTCATGCACCCTTAGTGGGTCTCATGGGGATGAAAGACACTGTCATGTGAGTGTTTTGGTGATATGGCGGTGTATTAATGAAGAGAGAGATAAAATGGGTTTCATATATAAGGATTAAACCCCATGTACACTATTTCAAGAAATTTATGTCTTGCATGTAGCCAAGGAAACGACAAAGATGAAAGCATGCTTTGTGGGAGACTATTTAATCATAGTTTAAAATATTTTAAGATGATGCCACTCTAAACCCCATGTACACTATTTCAAGAAATTTATGTCTTGCATGTAGCCAAGGAAACGACAAAGATGAAAGCATGCTTTGTGGGAGACTATTTAATCATAGTTTAAAATATTTTAAGATGATGCCACTCTAGGTAATCGTGCTAATGAAACTCCCACCAAGAATGCCTAACGCCAGTCTCAATGGGGGATTCATCAAGAGTTTCATGAGCATTAAGTAGCATGCCACATCAGCAATTTTGCTGACATGGCAAGGTAGTTGTGAGGAGAGAGAAAAGAGGGGTTCATCATATGTGAGAGTAGTTTAATCCCCGTGAAACACTGATGGCATAGTTACCAAGTTTTTAGTCTCGGTAACTATGCAATGAAACTGTGCACTGAGACTGAGCTAATAAAACCAACCTCTTTCTCTTGTCATAAGGTTTATGGTACATCACTATTTTTGACTATGTGGCTTTCCATTCAATAGGATTGAGTCCTCCTAAAACTTACGATGAGAAAGGCCTCGATTTATCATTTGGGTTCAAATTAAACATCGATAAGTGGGCAACGGTCAGCTTTTGCCAGTGATGTATGGAGTTTAGAATTCTACTTCAATAATCATATTTCAGAGAGTAGCAGCACCGGAAACATGGCACTTTATAATTCATATTTCAGAGAGTAGCAGCACCGGAAACATGGCACTTTCTTCCATGTGGCTGGATGGAATAACAATTCGCGCCTTTTTTCTCTTCGTATATGTCTGAATGGGCAGTCCACATGATGGTAACATGTATGTAATGATGAGTGAACAAATTTTGTATAAAGACATTTGTTGTCTTGTGTCTTAGAGGCTAATCCTATCAGTGTTTCTAAGGGTGCTTCATGTGCTAGGGATGGCATCATTGAAGATTGAAATAGTCTTTCCTATACATCATTTTATTTTTTTGTTTCATAGGAAAAATATGTCATTACAAAACAGAAATTTTAAAACCTTTTTTGAGCCATGCCATGCATTTCAAATATTGAAACTCATTATGCAAAATACACTTTGTAAATCAACTTTTAAAATTGTTGAGTTAGGCTACCTCTCATAAATAACGTCCCTTGTGAACACAGGGAGTAGTTTATTTGAAATATCGCGGAGCAATTAACAAATGCCTGGAGCTGAACCAGGCCACTTCAAAGTACTATCCGTGTCTCAAATGTAATGTTCTAGCTCTATCGTACGTTCGTATGTGGAACCATTGTAAGTTTTGTAAATTTTAGAAAAAAAGTACAAATATCATGGTATCAAAATAAGTACATTATATTCATCAAGGAAACAACTATTTTTTTGTTACAAATGTTGATATTATTTTGTATGAATTTGGTCAAAAGATAACTTAACTTAAAGCAGATGGACACTTTTTTTGTACGGAGGAATATCTCGTGGTCTGTTAGTTTTAAATAACTACGAGGTCACTACCTCGTAGTTTGTAATAATAGATTACAATAACTGGAAGAGATCATTGTGTCGTTCAAATTAATCCGGGCATCTGGTCAGCAATCAGTGCTCTCGCGAGTCTGGATCTGGAGCATAGTCTCAGGTACCTTACCCCTGTTCAATCAGTGCTCTCGCGAGTCTGGATCTGGAGCATAGTCTCAGGTACCTTACCCCTGTTCATGGATGAAAAAGCTCATCAGGCTCCTTAATTTGGCGTTTTAAATTCCGTATGGTTACTTCCAACGTGAGTTGACCTCTCTTGTTACTGAACCTCCCGTGGATCTTGTTCTAGATTGTTTCAAGCTCGTATTGGATCACTGCTTCTCTGAAGCGGGAGAAGGGGTTCCTCATCCTTCTTGGCAAGAACTTCTTGCTTTCATGAATTTTCACCTGCGTCTTATGCATTTTTGCTTTATCTTTCGTGATTTCTCTATGCAGGCTTTTGCTCTGATAGCCGATGCTGCTCCAGGTGTAAATGCGCTGTCCTGAGGGGGCGGCGTGTGGTTCGGGGTTACATCTTCCCCATCACCCCAAGTGTATCAGCTGGTACGTGGCCTCCTCTTCCCCTGTTCTCCAGTACTAATCTTTAACCCCAAATATATGGGGAAAGCTATATTCTACCTGGGTATTTTCTTCTCTTCTCACACCCAGATTTGATTTTGCTTCTTTCTCTTTTCACAAATCCAAGCCTTCATCATCCTCCTTCCACCAATCCATGGTGGCTTCATCTCTTTCTCCACCTCCGGCGAGGTTAGGGTTTGGGGTTGGGGGGGGTCCGGCCATCTCCTCCATCCGGACCTAGAGGGAGGGCCGTTGGTGGCAGGCTGGCCCAGCGGAGGTGGTGGGCGCTGGGGCAGTGAGCCCGGCAGCGATGGCGCCGCCCTGCAGGCGGTGGAGGAGGCCGGTTGGGCAGGGTAGGGGCAGGGGCAACGACGGCCATGGAGGCGGCGATGGAGCACCGGGAGGGGCAGGCGGAGGCAATCACGGGCGCGGTAGGGTTTGATTCTATCAGCTTTATTAACTTGGCTTCTTGCTGTAAATTGGCTGCTAGCGATTTATGGACTAGAGTCAATTTAATTTCTACCATCTTTACTTCAGCAATGAAAAAACAAATAATCGACGAACTCTTCAGCAATAGTGATAAACACAGGTCTTGGCCATGTACCCAGTTCTAGACCATCATAGAGAGTAGCAAGGACGAACCTATCTGTCAAACAACATCCATCTTGCATCTTATTGTTTCTTTCCAAATTTGAAGAAGAGAAGTTATTGTTCCAAATACCTAATTATTTTTTTAATCTTGTGTCCCTTATCTCTGATGTGTTAACTTTAATATACATATATAGAGATAAATAGACAAGTTAGAGCAGCTAATTCAATTATTAACAAATGTGAAATATCACTCCTTGGTTTATTTGTAAATATCCAGGAATGGACGGTACAGTTACATATGATCGAGATGAATTGGAGGAGAAGTTGCATGATCCAACTGCACCACCAATTTATTTGCCAATACAATTTTTGAAAGACATCACAAGCAATTTTTCTAGAGAGCAAGAGCTTGGCAGTGGTGGATTTGGAGTAGTCTACAAGGTACAATATATACTTTTCTTCACTTTCAAATGATCACTACAATAAGATAGAAATAAATCCATACCAAAATTCTGTCAAGGGAGTTCTTCGGAGCGGGAAATGTTTTGCTGTGAAGAAGATATTTGACATACATCTGGTGGAAGATGACCAATTCCAAAGAGAGGTTAGTTACCTTATGGGCATCAAGCACCAAAATATAGTTCAACTTGTAGGTTACTGTGCGGAAACATGCTGGGAAGCAATGGAGCTGTCGAGTGGGATTGAATTTGTAGAGATATCAAAAAGGTTGCTCTGCTTCGAGTATCTGTGCAACAAGAGCCTTGATAAGTATGTCTCTGGTAAGATTACAATGGACAGCCTTCCTTTTTCCACTTTTTTCTCCTTCTAAATTACCAAGTAACCTAGGATAATTTTACTATTTTTTTAGGAATTTGCAACTCTTCAAAATATGCTGTTAACTAACATTAGTCTTTTGATCAAAAGCCACTACAATGTCGGGCAAAGCCTCAGTTTTTATTTTAAATATTTTTCTTCAGCTAGTTAGTAACTGGGTATTATTGTTTATGTTTAATTACTATCAAAATACACCTGCACTCGTTCTTCTCGGTGGTATCTGAACAAAATACTAACCTCCATTATAGCATATAAATACACAATAATAGAAGTTACAGTGCTAATTATGCTACCTCGGGCATTCACTAACAAATTTTTCTGTGCATCAATTTATTTGTATAGTTGAATCTTCAGGCCTTAATTGGTACAAGAGATTTGAGATAATTAAGGGAATTTGCAGCGGTTTGCTTTTCCTTCATGAGGAATATATTGTTCACTTGGACCTTAAACCTGAAAATATATTGCTGGATGCTTCTATGATGCCAAAAATTGCAGATTTTGGTTTATCAAGGCTCCTGGGTGCAGATGAATCTGGAATTGTCATCAACGGAAATCTTATGGGGACACTGTAAAGCCTCAAACATTCACTCTCTCGATTGTCTGTATTCTACACACCTTGGTTCTGCAAGCAGTGTCTAAACATTCAACTAATCTTGCAGTGGTTACATGGCACCAGAGTACATCACTGAAGGCATAGTATCCCCAAAGGCAGATATATTCAGTTTTGGTGTTGTAATCATAGAGATAATCACAGGTGGCAAGAACTATCCCTTGATCACTGTACCACATCTCCAACCTTTCGCGAGCCACCAGAGTACTATTGAAACATCTGTCCAACAGTACATAGAAGATGTAAGACACATTAATCCAAATTTAGCATTGCATGATTTATAGCTTAATTACTTATGCAAATGCATATATAGGTGCTTGGAAGATGGAAGAACATATTTAATAACGAAGCAGTGTATACATCACCCGAGATATGTGCCCAGCAAGTAAAAGAATGCATCACCATAGCACTAAGATGCGTGGACCATGACAAATCGAAAAGGCCGAATGTTAGGGAAATTTTTCAAATGCTAAGTGCAGTAGAAAGCACGGAATGCCACGCGGAATATATCAAAGATTCATCAGATGTTAATCAGGTATAGTTTCTCGTTTTTTGTGTTGCACGTGCATTAAATCATATCAGTATAGTTAAACTTTGTGCTAGCATTCTCGTCTCTTACATATTAACATGGACAGATATTTATATCTGACAAGTCACAACTATAGAGCTAGCCAATACAGTCAAGAACTTTGTGACCTACCTACTAAGTGGGAGCCTGAATAAACCATCAGAGTAACCCCATAAAGTGAGTTTGCCATCGTGGCTCATGACATAAGCCCTAAACCCCGTCATTTGTCCCAATTATTTACATTAGAAACAAAATGACTGAATATATATAATTGATATAATGAATAAACCCTGACCAATTTCATGACACAAGTATACCACTCAAATTAAAAGAAGCATGTTGAATCTACTAGCCTACATTAATGTTTGTAGAATGTGCTATAGTTGATCCATTGGATATGCTATCTATAATGCTATGTTTAGATGCCATTTAGTTTTCTTAATGTAATGGTTGGAATATGGAACGTTCCCAGATTTGAAGTTTTGAATCATCCTTAGACTACCTCAAACTACGATTGATCCATTGGATAGGGTATATGTCACCCTATCTATCGTTGAGATGTTAGATTCTTAGAGATAATCATTAACTTAGGAAAATATGGTTTCCCAAATGTGAACCCTCGCTAGGCAATTCCAAACTGAGAATGATCCATGGTGTACAGTATCTATAATTCTATCTGTTGTCACTAAATTATGACAAATACTCGAGCATTGAACATGCAGCACGTAGACAGAAATGGCCTCAGTGTCCCTTTATCCTCCCTTGCCCATCATTGGACACGCCCAGCGAGCGGTGTGATTGGTGGTATCGGTGCCCAGTCTCACCTGGCATGAAACGGTAGCACCGGATTGCGCACTAGCTGCAGTGGTGGGTTCTTCAAGGTGCAGTGAGGTAGTGGCGGTCATTCTATGGTCCGTTAAGCAAGACCGGCAATTGGTCAGGTGCATAAAGAGGGGGACGTGGATGAGGTTGGCCGTCAATGACTTGCGCCTTGTTTGAGGAGGCTCAGGGGCGTTGTTCGGGTGCTGCGGGTTCGGTTGGCCGGGGGCATGAGAGGAGAGAGAAGGAGGAGAGGAGAGGAGTTGGTTGGTGGTTGTGGGCATGGGAGCCACCGTATTGGGAAAGCAGGGTGTTTCTTTCAATTGGGAGGAGAGGGAACAAATAATTAATTATTGGTATCGGGAGGGCTATGGATGTTCCTACTAGAGCATCCAAAACCCCAATATGACATTTATATTTTTTGAGGGGAATAGGAGTTGGTTTTGGGGTTTCTTGGAGATGCTACATACTACAAACTTCATCTTAAGATAGGTGAACCTGTTACCAACTGTCTTATTATGTTTAGAGGGGTGATGTGTGATACAATAATAGGTACGGTATAATTTTTCATGCTATTGTTTATCATCTTCCTTAATGATTATGATCGTTTGCCCATAAGAAGACAAGTTACTATATTGCTGTTGTTCTCATGTACAACATAGCATAATCCAAAGTTTTGCAACTCTGTGTGCTTTCTTTAGTGTTACTTAAAGCATGTAATGTTTGGAGTCGTTCATGACTTAAAGTTCTGGTTTTTGCAGGCTGCGTGTGAAGACACTACTCAATGGTCTGTGATCCGGGATTTGGTCCAAAAAGCTTGTGAAGGTCCACTTGCACCCACACAACAAGAGGTACTTTTTTCTATCTTTTTCTCATGCATCATTTAATATTTTGTGCATTGTGACATTGCTTTGTTTATTTAAATATTTACTAGAGAAAATAGAACTAAGCCCTTCAATCTATGTCTTTAGTAGATCCCTTTTTCATTTGGGAAGGTCTTGCATGTGCCCTTCAATTATACCCTTGCAATGTAAGTCCACCATGAACTCATGTAAATGCCAATGTTCTTTATACCTTGGCTCAAATTACTGTTGTTTTGGGGATTTGATATACCAAGTGCTTTCATGTGCTAGGGATAAAGTTACAGTCAGCATAGGGTGACACCTGTCAACAGATTTATCATGTTCCTTTTTTCTTCCAAGCTACTTTTCACTTCTCTTGCCCGAACGAATCAGGCTGACCCAGTAACATGCTGTCGCTTGCCCATGCACTTCAATGGGATCATTTCTCCCCTGCTGGAACTGTTGGGCAACGCTTATGTAAGGCTCCTATCCATGGTCTGTTTGGTGCTTCCTTGTGGGTAGGTTCCACATAGAAAATGTATGGTATCTGCATGGTGGATCCTCCTTGGGTCTCATTCTCCATTCACTACTATAGAATTGATTTTTCTAGGCGCTATTTTCGTAGCCGGTTTTCAAAAAATGGCACTGATACATTTTTACAGCTGGGCGTGGCCAGTTTGTGGCTAGATCCACCTGTGAAAATGAACTCCACTTTTATAGCCGGTTTGTAACACGAACCGCCTGTGAAAATCAATTTTCACAGCTGGTTTGAAGCTACAGTGCACATCAATTTTTATTTTTCTGATATTTGTTCTTGAGCCGTATGCATGTGCTTCATTGGCTTCCTCAGCCTTCCCCTTATATGCGGTCTTAGTTGCAACGAGGCATCTTACTTTGGTCATGTTGCCATTATTGGATCCACAAGGCAAAGCAAATCCATTTTGAAAGATAAAATGAATGGGTTGGAGAGAAAAGTAGATGTTATTAGAGGACTACTAAATAAAACAGCAAGCTTTTGTTACTTACCAACATAACAAAAGACATGTATCCATGCATGGAAATTAATTTTGGATGGCTTCAACCTGTGGTAGTTGCCAAATGCTCAAATGTACAAAAGAAGTTACCCATTTTACCTTTGTTGGCATCAAGGGGGAGTGATGTAGAGTGAAGGGAGATACCATGACCTGTGTGCTGTCAAAAGTGCTGTCTTGGTAAGTACAGAATTTTCAAATAATAAATTTTCTGAGGAAGTGAAAAATTGTTGTCCATGTCATGAGCCACCGTGGCAAATTAACTTTATCAGGTTATTTATATGTTTGTTAAGTTGCCCAATAGCGCTGGATCCCAAGTTCAATTCTTTTTATTTTAATTTGGGGAGATCAATTAGGTTTTACGAACTGTGGTCACAACCTCAGTTCAAAGCCGTAGTATATAGTGCAGTGAATCTCATAGGATTATTCTTGGATCTGTTCAATTCTTCTTTTTGCAAGGCCTTTCCCATACTGATTTAGGTTCATTCTTGAGTGGACCTGAAACCTTGAAATCAGGTCTAGTGGTATGGCCTCCTGGTTATATGAGGGAGTTGGTTCATAGTTAGGACACAGTTTGAGATCCATATTTCTCTGTTGGAGGGAGAAATAGTATAGATCATGAGCCACACACTTACAGCAGTACCAAGTTGACAAGTTGCATTGCGGTCTCGTGGCAGTAGGCCAGCGCATAAATGTATCTCTCTATGTTTAAGGAAAAAACTCTTGTATTTATATTCAGTTAAAGATCCATTACTCCTGTGTTAGAGATATGATGATACTTTGCTGCTGGATAGCATAGTCCTAAATCCTTACTGCAATAGTTATTTAAGCTAAGGAAAATTACAGTTTCTTGAGAATATACAGAAATAAGTCTCCTAGAACTTATCTCGGTCTTTCTTGGCTGCCAGGTGAGTGTCTCGCTGGGTGTTGAACCATTCCAATGGGCTGCCTTTGGGCATGTCTACAGCCTTTATTCATCTATCCGGAGTGATTTGGTTAACCACTGGCTTTCTTGTTAGTTGTTACACTCCTTTTGTTGAATGATGAAATGAAACCAGTTTTGTCACAAAAATTGGAAAAACTAAAAATGAAACGTCTAGATAGGAAAGTCAGTTATAGCCTTATAGGAGAATGAATAAAAAATTGAGTGCTATATATGGAAACAATGAATACAAAGTAAATAAATCAGAAATAAACTGAACTTATAGTTGCACTATAGTCATCGTAGCCGCCTATGTCCAGTTGTGTAGGTCAATGAAATGTTTACCTGAGTGAGGAAACAGGCCCTCACTTGAGTCCAGTTAGCACCTTGTTAAAGTAAGAAAGTATCATTAGTACCCCCAGCCAAAAAATGCTATGCCCCTACTCGTTTAGGACAGACACTACACTTGTGTGATTTGGGAATTAAACTATTAACCATGCAGTAGATAAAGCGTGTGCACGCCTAAGGCGATAGAATTGTTTGCATGTTTCACAAAAGAAGAAATTCATAACATCACATCGAACATCTACTGATTATATGAAAAGATATATCTGGCATTGGGGCCACAGATATTTTGAGGCATGCCCAATCCCCCAATTCCCTCCTCAAAAAATAAATCTCAGCCATCAATGGGTGAAGAATATTTTGGAGACGCCTGAGATCAATTTTGCTGGAACAGCAGATGAGCTATAGTGGTCCCAACCATACATTTGTATTCATATTCTGCCATTTTGATCGTTTTACATCCCTAATAAATTTATTACTTCATGCAGAAAATTGTTTCTGAGTTGACAAAGGACTGGAAGCTAGTCCATCAATGCGGGATGACAACACGGAAGCTCCCTGTATGTTGCTTCTGCTGAAATGCTGGATGTTTTGCGACCACACACAACCAAGTTTTTGCAGAATTTTCAGCTCATAGGCTGATCATAAATAAATTAGAAAAATACACAAAAGATAGGAAGAAATCAAAAGCAAAGCCTATCATTGCTTATCCATCCATTCTTGGCAAAAATATCTAATGCAACGACCTCCAATGCCTTGCTTGCCAGACGGATAGTCTCTCTTGTAACCTCACAATTCAACAGGGACATTTGCATTTCCCCATCCATTCTTTGCATGCTTTGTTGATCTGACAAATTTATTTTTTCAGGATCTTGTTCAACATAATCCATTTATAGCCGTCGAAGTCCTTTCAAAGCTAACATACTCTCAGGACATGGATGCGTATGCATATAATAACTATGCATTATTCTTTATTTTTGTAACTCTTTTGTTTTACTTTATCACATTTCACAATTGTCCTATTGTTTGACAGATACTTGGAAGTTCTCTTGCTTATGGAAAAAGAATTGCATTCATTGGAAGTAGTAAACAGGCTCACTATTGCAGTTGGTTTACCGCAAAGATTCATTCATGACTATATCTCCAGCTGTATTGGATCATGTCATGACATTAAGGTTGCTAAACGAATTTGTTGTAGATCGTCATCTTTTGATACTTTTAGTAACATCGTTCTAATATTAATTCGGGGCTGCTAAAAGAATTGTTGGATTGATATACTTACTTGTCCTCAACTCCAAATTAATTCTCATTGCCCAAGAAAATTAATTTCACGTGTTATGCAAATGAAAAATATTAACCAACAGCCATTTTTCTTGCCATACCATGTCCCACTAGCTCTAGGTGCAGCAATGCCTCGATTGAATTAGGATCCAATCAACATAAATGCTTTTTGGAATAAATATTTAAGTTAGATGTTGTCTACAAAGTGTTGTATCATACTGTAATATTTCAACTTCAAGTGCGAATGTATCTATTGAGTACTGCCATTTATTTTAGTCTCCAATGCACTATTGTGCAGTATTTCTATTTCCTATTTACCGTTTCCACCATCAACATGCTACATTGAGGACTAACTTTTGTCTCCTTTTGGCTATTTGAATGAAAATCGAATACTCCGCACAGCACTTTGTTTAATTTGTTGAATACTGAAATAGTGCTTCTTAATTTTACATTATTGTGTGCAGGACAAGTATATGCAAAATAGACATGTGAGATTAGTATGTGTATTTCTACAGTGTCTAATTCGAAACAAGATAGTAAGTGGTGAGTGCACCACTGTGCAATTCTCGTACTGCACTTTTGATGTACTTTATTTATTTTCTCTATATGTGCTAAGCATGTTCTGCACAAGCTACTCATTTTTATACTTCTATATTAATCTTAGTAGCTAGTATGGTTTAATAACTTACACTTAACGTCATCGTATTTGGTCACTTGGGGAACAAGCTTTCATGCAGATAGCAGTAGCACTCTGAGCTTTTCTTCTTTGTTGAAACTGATTTTCATCTGTTCCTTTCTCATTCTAAACTTGTAATCAACTCAAGATTTGCTACAATTTTTCAAATTCTTTATTTTTATTGTTTAGTTCCTGTATATATAGCTTATTAGTACTGCCTCTATCGTGGAATATAAGGGATTGTCCTATGCATTTTTAGAACAAATTAAGGAGTGTAGGAGAAGATGCAAGCACCCTAGGTTACTCCTGTCTAAACCAGCAATCCTCTGAAATCAAGGGATGGATCAGCCCTTAATATAAGGCACGAGGGTGTTTTGAATAGAGGTAGTAGTTAGTAGGGATGTGCCTCGTGGTAGTTGTCACTTGCAAAGTTCAAAATTGTTTGGTCCTTTTATACCGTCTAACAGTTCAGCGGTGATTTTTTTACATATAGCGAACCACGATTGACGGCCATCTAGGCCTGTATC
>CM014277.1:18508261-18535463 GCA_004135705.1 Alloteropsis semialata
GCCGCGGAAACTGAGCCGCGACAAGCAAGTTATGTGTCGGGGTTCGCTACCGCCGGCAAGTAAATTTACTACGATCGCGCGTCGGAGCCCGGATGGTGAGGCCGCGGAGGTCGCGAAGGCCACGGCAGAGGCAGAGGGAGATCAAACTACAGGAACCCAGCAGAATTGTGGTGCACATATCATGGAAAAGGGGCAGGACATACTACAAATTCATGCCCATACACAATAGCAAACAAGGAGAAGATCGAGAAAGAAAAAGAAGAATCAAAGCCAAAGCAAGTAAACCACACAACAAAACCAGAAAGCCAAGATAACTCCTAGTTGCACCAGCCTTACTGTCCCGTAAACTACAGCATAGGCCCACTATACCCTTCGCTCATGTACAACCTACAAACACCCTTCGCACAACAGTACCAATATCCAAACCAATCCCAAGCATCAAACCAAAGCCAAATGCAATGGGCACAACCAGGTCCTTCACAATAAAATAACCAGGACAATCAAATCCCTCCACCCCCCAAAACAAGAAAATGATGGTTTTGCAGTAAACTACATCCTCCCCATCACTGGTGGATCAGCAGGAACCATCCACACATCAAAAAGGCAAAGAAAAGATTGGGAGCGAAGGGTCAACTATGTATCAGACGGAACCCAGCTGAAGTCGGATTACAGCCCCATCCCAATAACGTTTACCCAGCAAGATCTAAAGCTAGTAGACTACCCCCACGAAGACCCCTTCGTGATCAACGCAAACATAGGAAAGAACACACACTACGTCGGAGGAAACAATGTCTCAAGAATCTTAGTTGATGGAGGCAGTTCAGTAGACATATTATTCTCCTATGCATTCAACAGCATGAAAATTGGTGCAGACAAGTTAGAAAAAGCAGAAAGACCATTATACGGCTTGGGGGCAAAAGGATCGAAGCGCTGGGAAAAATAACACTCTGGGTATACTTTGGTTCCCCAGAAAAATACAGAGCAGAAAAAATAACATTTGACGTGGTTGACATTGACTACCCATATAACGCAATCTTCGGACGAGGGTTCATCAACAAGTTCTCAGCAGTCATCCATCACGGCTATCTTTGCATGAAAATGCCATCGCACAATGGCATCATAACAGTGTATGGAAACCAGGATGAAGCCCGAAGGGTTGAGGGAAATGTCAACTCGGATCACAAACATATACACATTACCGAGGAGACAGCAACACCAACATCTCAGAAACAGGAAAAGATCATCAGAGAAAAAGCAACCCCTTCGGGAGATACGAAATCAGTGCCCATCTGCAAAGACACTCCGGGCAAAACGGTAATAATACGAACAGAATTAACACCTGAAGAAGAGAAAAGGTTGATCAAGCTCCTCAAAAACAACAGTGATGTTTTTGCATGGTCATCAAACGACCTCAAAGGAGTCAGTCGAGATATAGCAGAACACTCCCTCAATGTTGACCCAAGCTACCCACCAAAGAAACAGAAACAAAGAAAGATGTCTCCTGATAGAATAATAGCAGCGAAGGCAGAAGTGCAGAGGCTCCTAACAGCAAATGTCATCAGGCCAGTCCAGTATCCAGAGTGGCTCGCAAATACAGTTCTTGTGCCCAAGAAGAATGGAAAAATGAGAATGTGCATTGACTTCACTACCTTGAACAAAGCATGCCCAAAAGACGACTTCCCACTACCAAGAATAGACGCACTTGTCGACTCAGCAGCAGGGTGCGAACAACTTTTACTACTCGATTGTTTCTCCGGTTACCACCAAATCTGGATGAAAAAAGAGGATGAAGAAAAAACAAGCTTCACAACCCCCTTCGGAACATTCTGTTTTATCAGAATGGCCGAGGGGCTGAGAAATGCAGGATGCACTTTCGTCAGAATGATGTCAATAGTATTCGCAGACCAATTAGACAAAAACATATCAATCTATGTGGATGATGTGGTTGTAAGGAGCAAAAAGGCAGAAAATCACCTCTAGATCTGGTTGAAACATTTGCCAATATGAGAAACTCAGGACTAAAATTAAACCCCAAAAAGTGTGCATTCGGAGTCAAAAAGAGAAAATTACTAGGATGCATCGTGTCACGAAGGGGAATAGAGGCCAACCTCGAAAAAACAGATGCGATACAAAACATGAAGAACCCAACCTCAAGAAGGGATGTGCAGAAATTAACAGGAAGAATAGCAGCTTTAAACAGATTCATTGCAAAGTCTGCAGAAAGAAGCTTGCCATTCTTCAAAACCTTAAGAGGGTCAGCAAATTTTGAGTGGGGTCAAGAGCAACAGAACGCCTTTGAAGAACTGAAACAGTACCTGAAGCAGATATCCGCACTAACAAGTCCAACACCAAGGGCAAAATTGCTACTATACATAGCAGCAACCCCCTTCGCTGTAAGCGCCGTGCTAATAGAAGAAAAAGAAACAGCGAAGGATGAGCAAACAATGACAAAAATAGAACAAGTACCAATATACTTTGTGTCCGAGGCACTATCCGGATCAAAGTGCAACTACTCAGAAATAGAGAAACTGGCCTATGCAATTCTCATGGCATCAAGAAAATTGAGACACTACTTCCAAGCCCACCATATCACAGTACCAACCAATTACCCACTAAGAGATGTCTTTGAAAACAAAGAATCCATAGGAAGAATAGCAAAATGGGCAGCAGAACTGGCAGAGTACACAATAGACTTCATCCACAGAAGTGCACTAAAGTCTCAAGTATTGGCAGATTTCATAGCAGAATGGGTACCAGCAAGAAACGAAGAAGGGAAGAAATAAAAGAACAAGTCTGGACCATATATTGCGATGGAGCCTAGGGAGAGGCTGGGCCTAGTGTCGCAGCAATAATTACATCGCCAGCAGGAAACAAAATCAGATATGCAGCAAGACTATGCTTCCCAAGCACAAACAATGTTGCAGAATGTGAAGCCATACTGCTAGGCCTTCGCAAGGCAAGAATGCTGGGCGCAAAAAGAGCAATCCTGAATTCAGACTCAAAAGTTGTAAAAGAACAAGTTGAAAAGAACTACAAGTCAAACAAGGAAATGCACAAATATATGACAGCTGTAAGGGCACTTGAAAAGCATTTTACGGGCTTCACAGTAAAAAAGATACCAAGAAGTGTGTTGACACCAGATTTTCGCACCTGACATGCTGAGTCAGATGGTGACGTGGTGAGGTTGAGACTGTGCAGTGGGCCCGTTGAATGGTCAAACAGAAGATGACAGAGAAGGAAGCTGATGCTGAAGAGGAGTCCGATGAAACAAGAAGTTCGATTTGATGATGGAAGAAGGGCGTGTCGGCTAAGAAGGAAGTGTATCAGATGCGGGGACTATTTCCTTTTCAGAGGGCGTATGAGAGTCCCGTTTTATGTTAAGCTTAGTTTACTTTGTTCGCAAGTTAGTCTGGTCCGATCAGGACTCTCCATGACCAGGGTATAAATATGAACCCTCGTCCATTGTAAAAACTATTCTCACAATCAATACAACCCGGCTTCACGCCAAAAACCCTAGTAGTTACCGACGAAGCTCATTGGTGGACGGGCTGCATCAGTTCTGATCTCCGTCTTACCAGTAAGTTAGTCAATTTATCGAACTAGTATAGGCTTTGAATTGAGGCGCATCGCCCTTTCTCGTTTATACTGTTCAACCGATTTATCTCTGGATAAGCAAGATTAATATAGATTCCCTACGTCGGAGCTAGATCAATATTGATTATCCAACAGATTATCGTTTATCGGACTGCACTTTAAGTCTAGATTCCCTACGTCGGAGCTAGAGTAATCTTGGTTACTAAAGGCAGTTTTTTGCGGTTTGTTTGGAGTTGCTAGATTGGTTTAGATCTACGCCATGTGAATCAATTCTACTTCTTCAACGGCTTTGAGCACCGGTCTTGGTCCGATTTAAGCAATATTTATCTTACAGCATCGTTCTAGGTCCGATCCTGCTTTGTGGTTTAATCTGGTTGTTCTTTGAGCATTGCACTGGTGTAGATTCCCTACGTCGGAGCTGGATCTTTGCAATACGATTAGATTAATCTTTGACTGTCATGCTTGGTTTAGATTCCCTACGTCGGAGCTAGATTCATCTTGATTAGTCAAAGAAAGCTTTGGTTATGCCTTATTGCTATTTGAATGTTAAGTGTGGTTTAGATTCCCTACGTCGGAGCTAGGTCATGCTTGATTATTTGGTAGCATATCTTAGAATCAGAATGACTCTGTTAATGTTTTATCTGCTTATTTGCTTAATCTGGTCAACACCTGTGCGAGCATCTTGTTTAATTGACAGGTTGATGAGTTGAGTTTGACTATCTAGCTATCCGATCTGATCATAGTTGGAGAAATCTAGATTCCCTACGTCGGAGCTAGATTTCTCTGAAAAGGCTATAGTCCGATCGGTTGGTTAGATGGTCCGATAAGATGAGTCAAACTGGCAACTAGGCAAGGTGGACAATGTATCGGCTTACACTTTGTTTATTTGATATCTTGTTTAAAGATACAGCTGATCCATTATTTTACATATTGGCCTTGTTTTATGCTTTACTTTATTATCCAAAGGCTGATCTGTTATATCAATCAAGGTCCGATCCTGATTGGTCCGATTCTGAGGTCCGATTCGGTGTCTGATTGAGGTCCGATTACTCGGTCCGATTGACGTCATCAATGAGGTCCGATTTTGAGGTCCGATTGGTATCGGCCGACACGTGCCTGATTGGGTCTTGGCTAAAATTCGACGTTACTCCATCGTCTGAAATAGAGCCGGCACAATCAAAGAGTAATTTAACTGTTTTATTCCCTTGTCAATTTCAGGTCAAATTGACTGGCACGCTGCGAACCTGAACTGGAGTGTGGGCTGGCACTGGAGCGAAGCAGATCTCCCTGGTCTTCGTGTGCTGCACACGGAGGATACGACCGCCGATTTTCCGCGTCAACAAAGTGAAAACAATGAAGCCGATGCCTTGGCAAAGAATGCAGCAAGGGGCGAAACCCTGCCACCAGATGTTTTCTATGAAACACTGAGACAACCATCACCAAGAGCAGAATGCCAGATATTGCACATAAACAATAATAAAAGCGAAGATTAGCGAGCTCCTATCAACGCATTCATCAACGGAACATACGAACCATTTGATGAGGATGAAAGAAAGAGACTCACCCAAAGAACAAGAAACTACAAAGTCCTAAACGGAGAGTTATACAAGTCTGGCGTATGCAAACCATGGCTAAAATGTGTAACAAAAAGCGAAGGCCAAGATATAATCAAAGAAAATACACGAAGGGTTCTGCGGGTCTCGAACAGGACCAAGAGCAACGGCCGAAAAAAATATTCAGGCAAGGGTTCTACTGGCCCACAGCACTCGAGGACACAAAGGAACATATAAGAAGATGCAAAAACTGCCAATTCTTGGCAAACAACTCGCAGAGACCCTCATCCATCACTCAGCTAATAACACCATCATGGCCCTTACAGCGATGGGGCATCGACTTGGTAGGACCACTTCCTGCCGCACAAGGAAACCTAAGATTTGCAGTCATAGCAGTTGAATACTTCACAAAATGGATAGAGGCGAAGCCATTTGCAACTATAACAGCAAAGACAGTCCAAAAGTTCATATGGCAAAATATAATATGCAGATTCGGCACACCAAAGGAAATAACAGTGGACAATGGCAAACAGTTCGACAATGACACATTCAAGGAATTCTGCTCAACTCTAGGCATCAAAATATGTTTCGCATCAGTATACCACCCTCAATCCAATGGAGCAGTGGAAAGGGCGAATGGAATAATACTGAAAGGAATAGCTAAATGCCTCGAAGGACTCCCAAAGGGCAAATGGGTAGAAGAAATGACAAGAGTGGTCTGGTCACACAACACAACCGAATCAAGAGCAACTAAGTTCACACCATTCAAATTGTTATTTGGAGATGAAGCAGTACTCCCAGCAGAAGTCCTCTTTGGATCTCCGAGAACCTCAAAGGCAATATCAGAGCATGAAGATAACAGAACGCACAAAGAAGAAATAGAAGAACAAAGGCTCATCGCTACACAAAACTTACAGAACTACCAAACAGAAACAAGAAAATGGAGAAACAAGAAGATAGCCGTGAAAGAAATAAATCCGGGAGATTTCGTTCTGAAGAGAAAAGCAAGCACTGACAAAGCAGGAAAGCTACAACCTAAGTGGAAAGGACCCAACCTCGTAAAAGAATCAAAGAGACAAGGATCCTACAAACTGCAAGATATGGATGGAAAAGAATTGCCGCATTCATGGAACGCGGACAGTTTGCAAAAATACTACCCATGAGCGTAAACGCTCAGAAAAGTATCTTCTAAATTTTCATAGTTTCTTTTATATTTTCAAGATTTATGTACTCTTTAAATTTCTTCGGGAGCTGCACTCTTTTCCTCATAAGGGGACCTTTCGTTTAGGATCAAAACTATTCGAAGGGGTGAGGTTTTTAACGAGGCAAATTCTTATGTAACCCATTTACTACGGAAATATAAGTAGTACCCCCGCAAATCAATACTATGGATATGTTGAAAAGTCACGTACATTCAAAAGTATGTGACCTTATCAACGAAAACAAAAAGAAAATGAAAGTCGACAAGCTATAGCATAGTATGCAAGCTTGTCAGACTTCAGTTCAACCAAAACAGACAAAGGGCAAGAACCCAAGTCTCAAAAAGGCTCGTGAGGCCTTCGCATCCCAAAGAGAGGGATTGATAAAAAAACCCTTCTCAAAAAGGCTCGTGAGGCCTTCGCATCCCAAAGAGAGGGTATAATAAAAACCTGTCTCAAAAAGGCTTCTGAGGCCTTTGCAACCCAAAGGGGGTATGACAAAACCCACCTCACAAACCTCAAAAAAACTTCATCTTCATTAAATCAATACCGTTACAGATACAAAACTGTCTCGCAAGACAGAACGTAAAGAAGAATAAAGATATCAGCTGTCACAACGATAGCCAGATAAAGTTGCAGGCTTCACAAAAGCTACAAACAGAGCCAGTTTGGTTCACATGAACTCATCGCAAGCACTCTTCTAGCTTCCAGGAAACCTAACAACGGTTACAAGGCCAAAACAGCTAATCAGGCTAGCCCCTACGTTCACTCGAATCCAGACCGATGACACGTCAAAAAGACGAGCAAACACCAGAAACAAGAATCATTATCATAGGAACACTCAGACGCTGATCAACTCTTGGCCCAGTCGCAAGCACTCTTTTAGCTCCATTGATGAAGACGCAAACTCTCTCAAACTCTGGAGGACGAACCAACCACCAAACAAGGGCCATTGGAAAGCCCAGAAAACACTACGTATGCACTTCATAAGCAAAGGCAAACTCGCAGGCAATTTATAGAGGGGAACGATATGCGAACCCGTGACTCCTGCCTCGGAACAAAGAACTCGTGAACCCGATCACAGAGTCACAGCACGCACAAGCGACAAAGCAAAAGGACAGTCATGAGTCCGAAAAAGGACAAGTGCCAATACAGTACATCTTTTCAAAAAGTAGAAAGCAAGAAAAACAAACATATGATGACAGAGCAGACGAAATCGTCGTGTCCACATCAAAATAAAGAGTATTTTTTACAGCACAAAGGCTAGGGGCTACGCCCAGTAAAAATAGTTCCAATCGATCTATTTAATCATCAGGAAGATTTGTCACACACCCTATCAGCCAGCTCTGATATCAAGTCAACAACAACACCATCAATAATCTAGTTATCCATTTTTCGAAGAATATCATCGTCAGGAACTAATCCCTTAACAAAACAAGAAGAAGAAATGCAATCAATAGCTAAGATTTGTTTCTATTATCCACAGACTCATATTCTACTGAATCCCTAGCTAAAATAAGTATAACGAGGGGCACAACATATTTCATCTACTGGCTCAGGTTTTGGCTCCAGTAGCCCCTGCGCAACACTATCGTCACCACGGTCAATACGATGAAGGATCCGACGAATCCTCCGCTACGGCAACACACTAGGGTCAAAGTTCTGCCAAAAATCATTCACTTCAGCATTACACCTATCGTAATACTTCCGATGACGAGACAAGAAGTCATCGACACCAAGATCAGGATGACGACGCTTAAAATCATCATAAAGAGAACCGGAAATCATAAAGCTTCCCCGCCGATAGATCAAGGCAGAAGTTTCTAAGATAATTCCCTGCGCAGGGTCCTCAGCGGGGACCTACGCAGGCACAGAGTATTAACATTACAAAACAAATGTTCAAAACAGCTTAAAACATCGCTCAAACTTTGAAAAGTTCATTCAACCTTATCGCCTGCCGGTGGAGCATCTGCTGGATCAACCGTTCTTATATTCTCCTCAGGAACATAACCAATAATCGAAGGGTTCACAGGTGTGCCGGGTACAGGCGCAGCATCAGTGGAAGCAGGAGTTATGCGAAGGGCAGTCAAAGGGGTAGCCGAAGGTGTAGCCATGGTAGATGATGAAGGAGTACCCGAGCCACCAGAGATCTTCTTCTGCAAATCGAAGACCAGGACCCATAGAACCCCTCCCAAGTAAAGTACAACAAGAGGGAAAGCTGCTACCAACCTTAGTTCGGTTATGCTCCGCCTCCTCCAAAGCTAGCTTCATACCTCAGGGCACCCAGAAGCGTCTGGCAAAATTCCTTGCAATAGACGCAATGCCACTGCCAACAGTCTCATAGCTCATATCTCTAGGGTAATCAAACTTTGTATTGCGAATGTGATCGCAACCCAACTGAGTCATGGTATAAGAAAAGCTACGAACTACCACAACAACTGAGAAGTTGGAAAAGCTGTTAGCCACAGTCTAAAAGTCGACGAAAGAACTTTCAAGCCAGTCGAAGTAACCAGAGATGTTCGAAAAGTCGAATCCTTCCAGCACTTTCAAATCAGCTCCAAAGGACTGCACAACCTTACCAACTTTCTCCGCAGCACGCGAAGCCCTGTCCACTAAAGACTGCTTGAAATGGCTAAGAGCTAAAACAGCCTCTTCTTTTAGCCTTCGCTCCTCATCCAAGTTACTAACAGCCTCCTCCTTGAGCTTCCTTTCCTGTTCCAAAGCACGAAGGGCATCCTCAAGCTGACTCTTTGCATCCGCAAGATCATTTCCCAAGTCAGTGGCCTTCGCCTTCAGGTTCTCAATCTCATTAAGTTCTTCACGAAAGGCCTCAAATTGCTCTGAAACCTTCCGCTTATCCTCAATCAACTCCAACTTTTCACGTTCAAGACGTTGTTCACGCTCACCAGAGATAGACAATACAACTTCTCTTTTAAAACTTCCACATTCTCTTCAAGTTCAGGAAATGTGAGAAGCAATCTCATCATCGAGCTTGTTCGTCTCCTTCAGGTGGTCACAGCTTGATTGGAGAAGAGCCCGCGACAGCAACAAACCCTTAACTGCATTCGCTTCAATAGCATATCGGAGCTCGGGTTCGCTGTGAAGGCGCAGCTTGTCCTCCAGCTCGGGAATAGCAAAGCTGCGCATAACCCCATCACAGATACCAGCCTCATAGCAATTAGGCAAAATCTTCACTTTGCTGATATTGCGAGCAGATATAATCCGGGCACCCTCTGGAACACTGAGGCGCTCACTATAGAAGCACAGATCCTCAAGCTAGTAAGCCGGGGACCTAGCAGGAAGCTCAGAGCTGGGGGGAGATGCAATACTGGCACCCCTCAGAGTCAGATCCTGAGTGCAATCAGTAGCCTCAGCATCAGCGTCATCAGGCTTCTTTAAACACTGAACCTCATCTTCAGTATCCTTGGCATCTTTTTCCCCAGCTACATTAGAAATCCTACGAGACTTAGTAACCCAAAAGTTTCCAGTAGAAATATCAGAGAATTCAAGAGAATTACCACTGGAATGAATACTTTCTTCCGAGTCATCCCCTAACATATCAAACAGCTGCTGACCAGTATCCACCTTCTTTGTCGACCTCTTCTCAATGGTGCCAACCATAGTTTCTGGGACCTTCGCATGCGAAGGCCCAGGCAAGATATCACCGGCACCTTTCGCAGGCTCTCCAGTAGCAGTGGCTGGGATGTCAGCAAGAACCTCCGTCTGGCGAGAAGAACCACCTTCGCACAAAACAACACTATTATTAAGGCTCTTCCGTGTCACAAAAATATTACTAGCACACCCATATTCTAAAGAAGACCAACGCTGAATACCAGCACCAGGAGAGCGTTCATTACGATATTTAGGCCTACCTTCAGGAACAATATAATCCGTCGCAGCGCGCTGAGAAGTAGTGTTGCGTATCGCTCTGTGCTCAATAGCCTTTCGCTTGTCAAGGAGGTTACTAGCCTTCGCAGAGACGACCACATTAACCCCTTCGCCAGAACCAACATCCCTTGTTGGCGAAGGTAAATTATCAGAACCACCACCACCCCGAACAGAACCGGGTGTATCCTCAGCACGCTGGCGCTTGACAGATCGACCTCCCATATCACCCTTGTCGGAATCGTCACCTTCATCGCCCTTAGCGCCAGAGGCAAGATCAGCAACTTGAGAAGCAGTACGACCTCGTTTCGGACCTTCGCCACGCCTCGGCATTGTTGGCACTGGCCGATCACCATACTCAATGCGGAACTCGTCATAAACACGGTTGACTCGAACCTCAAGTTAGCTATCAATACGGCAATCATACTCCTTACGAATATACTGCCCAAGAAACACAGCCACACGGCTCTCAACTTCAGCAATGCTAATCTTCACACTCTCTCCCTCTTTAAAGAAACTCCTGCGGAAGAGAGGCCTTCGCAAGTCCACCTCTTGGGTAGTAGCAAATCCAGAAAAAGACCAGCCCCTTCGAATAGGCCACACTCCAACGGCAGCATATTCATCAGCCAAATCACGAACAGACTGATGCTTGCCTAGTAGTCTCCAAGCCTTAACAGCATCCTTATCAACAGAACTCAATCGAACAGTGGGCCTCAAAATAAAGGACATGTTCTTTATCCGAGGAGCAAGAGGATTGCTTTTCCCTTCTGGCAAACCAGCAACAGGAGCAACAGTCTGATACAACCACCACTGGCTCCAGTCATCTTTCCACCTGTTCTTGTACGCAACAGCTGGACCATCACAACCCTCATGGTAAATAAAGCTCACGCAACCAAACTGAAAGGAAGCAGGCTTTCCATTGTCATCCCCAGTCCTTGGCTGCCAGTGGAGTTCATGCTGGGAGGCAAAAGCTCTGCCGGTAGCCTCACAGCCCTGACTGCGAACACCCCATATGAAACTGTTAAGTCGAACAATGGCGTTCGGGGTAAGATTATGGAATCCAATCTGAAAGATGTCAAAAACCTCAGAAACCATTGGATCCACCGGAAAAGACAACCCCGCATCAAGTTGGTTAGCAAAAATAACCGCCTCATCAGTTCTAGAGCTTGGCACAATATCATTTCCCGGCGCATGGGATGAATCCACAGAAACCAAACCATCCACAACCAACCGGGTATAATACGCTGGTGTAACCCTCGATTTCTCGAATTGAATGGACTTACGCAAAGCTTCAGCCTTTGGACCCATCTCAAGCCAACGAATCAAGACGAATCAGGAGAAAAACGTGAAAATAGATCCAATCTAAGAACCAAATCAGAGAGAGGTATGAGAGGAATCACAAAACCAAAATCAGTTAACTCACCTGTTTCAGCAGGAAAAACCAGGTGTACACGAGTAGGATCAGCAGCGCAAGCAGAAATCGTGAGTGCGCAGCGGGCGAATTGGCGAGGATGAACAGGTGAGTTGGGGAAAAAATGTGAACAGATGAGAAACTGAACGAGCAACCTGCAACCCTAGGCCTTTAAATAGAAGGAAAGGCCCGAAAAAGGAAAGCCCCCGCCCATCCGCTTCGAAAAATCCAAAGCACGAAAATCGAAAATATAACGCTGTCAAAAATTCTTCTCACACCCAATCTTAACGGGAGGGGCAAGGAGCGAACGGAGCCGTTAACCAAATTCACGCTCCAAAAATGGTTCGCTGACATCACGCCGTCAAGACTGGGCCTTCGTCCGCGAGGGGCTACTGTTGGGGAGTCATGAATTTGGCTAACTCCCGTAAGCTGCGAAGGCATGACCAAATTACCCCTTCGCTTGAACTTGCATTATTTCTTGCTTTTCTTCCTTACTCAGGTAACCCGGCCGAAGGGCCCAGGAGGACAAGAGGAGCGAAGGGGTGAGCGCCCACCCCTTCGCTCGACGCAGAACCAGACGCAGGATTGGGAGGAGAGACGGCCCGCTAGCACGGACGAGCAGGGACGCGTGGCGCGCCTTCATTGGCGCATCAAGACCCAGGAATCACGGAGGAGAGAAATACCATTGTGCCCTCGAATATGGCAAGAATATAGTTGCTGTAAGGGCACTCAGTGTAAACTTGACCCCCCGAGGCGGCCTATAAAAGGAGGGGAGGAGAGCCCCGGGGGGCAGCTCTCTCCGACAGGGGGAATTTGTAATCTGATTCCGTTTATTTATCGAGCTCGTCGCCCATTGCTTGACTCTCACTTTCTCGCTGCTCTCTCGATCTTAATCTGTTGGATTTCCCCAAAATTCCAACAATAATATACATTAATTACATATTATACACATCATATGTATTACATCACTCAGATTCATCAGAGCGACACACGTTTAGATTGGAACTATCATAATAGAATTCTCACTTAGGATCTACGACTTTCTCGCAAAAGAATTCACAAAGCTACTTTAAACTGTCTCATTTGGTCCGCCAGCAGTGCTCATCCCTTACCTTCATCATCTATACGTGTGAAACATATTGTCATAAGAAATAGGATTGACTTACTCAGTGTCAAATAGAAAATAACAAAAGTTACAAATAATAAAAAAAATAGAAACATACTTTAAGCTCATCCTTCGTAGCGGGGTTGCTACCAATAAGGGCATGGAGGTTGTCCAGTACATACTATCCGCAATGATTGTTTCCAGATTCTTGGCGCAAGCACTTGTTGGGTGGAAAAGTTAATTAATATATAAAAATGGTATGGAGAAAAATTTGAAGAGACGTGCAGTTTGAATACATACCGGAAAGTAAGTTTTGAAGTAGCGTGTCTCCTTGAATTCACCTGGATGATGACAACGAAATTTCCTCCGTACTTGTTGAAACATGTCTATAAGATATTGGTAAGTGCTCTGTGGTTTTCTAAGAGAGTCTAGCACGTAGACCTTGCTTCGATCAATCTATATGACTAGAAGTATCTAATGGAAGCTGTAAATGCAAAGGCATATAATTAACATCAACTTACAAACTTTGGGAGGAAACGAATATAGCTAATAATGTTACAGGAAAAGAAGAACAACTCACTCAAAGTTGTATGGAAAAAGTATCATTTGCGTGCAATTTTGCTTATCCATGAAATGATATATGTTCTTCACTGTCCTAATCGGCGACTTTCTCAGGCTATCCTCATTTATAATTTGAGGGCCATAAAGCTGTACTTGTACAATCTATTGAGTCGACAGTGACGGATCTCCATACTACAAGAAAAACAATAAAAGAGGGATGAGACTTGCAAACAAAATATATAACATTATTTTTATGTGGAAAATAAATTAACTCACAGAATCCAGAGGCTCATGAGGGACTTGTCCAGGGTGTCTTGATGGAAAAGCATGTATAATTCCTCGGAATTTATCCATATCAAGTCTTCCCCATGGAAATAATGTTCATCTCTGAAACGAGCAGCAAACTCTTCCAGACCTTCTCCTGACTTTCTCATATACCATTCATGCAACCTTCTCCTGACTTTCTCATATACCATTTGTGTTGGTAGATGGTCTACCAACTGTGGCGAGATAAGAGAATTCCCGAGCTTGAAGTGCCATTTTCCTCCGCCATCGCATATAGGAATATGGTCCTCACCTCGAATCTAGGCTGTGATAAGACCAGAGTCTAGTGCAAACTCAAGGACGTGCTGATCATATTTTGTAAGCACCTTTAGCGGTTCAATGAATTGCTTTGCTTGCTCTCTGAGCTGGGCAACTTGCTTTCCACTCTTCTTATCATGTGCCTGTCTCTCACTGGCCTTTATGAGAGTGCGGTCGTAGTCTGATATCTTTTTCTTTGGAGGTAGAGGCTTACCCTGGTCAAGAAAGAACCTCATGGTGCTCGGATCGATCTTTTACTTCTTCTCAGGCTCGGGCTTCACAAAGTGTGCCTTTACCTCAGCATCCATGTGTGCCCTGATTTCATCATCCGTTTTTTTTTTCATATGGTAGCTTTTTAGGCAACGACATCTCTTTGGTTGCCTTTTTCTTCTTCTTCTTAGGATTGAACCGGAGGCCGGGTCCTTTGCTCTTGCTGGCAATAGTTGGGGCCTCTTGTGAATGGATCATGGCTGAAGGACTCATACTGTGCTCGAGGATGAACGCAGCAGGAGCTGGAGGACTCAGCGATGGGTCCGGTTTGAATTGAGCTGGAGCTGGTGCTAGCGGACTCATGCTCGGTGGAGGTGCTTCTAAGGAGACGACCCCAAGCCGGGGGCTCCAGCCTTTTGGTCTGGTACTAAAGGGGGGCATTGGCACCGAACCAAAAAAATGTCCTATACCAATGCAAAATGGGGGTCGGTCCAAAGCCCCTTTCTCCAGTAGTGTCTAGAAGCACACCCATATAATATTTCACTGCTGATATAGGCTATGCATAATAGATGACCCACCTCATGATCTTACAAAATATTCTAAAATATGTGTCTCATCTGGTTGTAAGTACACATCCTGCTTCTCTTCTCTCTTCTCCACGTCAACAGTGGCAACTCTTACAACCTACTTCCAAGAGTGTGATATCTTCTAAGAGTATTTCAGGTGATGAATAAAATAAGGTTTCTCAATGCAAAGTTTCACATCGTTGTTTCATGTGCTAAAATATCACTTAAATATTGTCTCTAAGTAAAACCAATAGGGATTAAGAAAATGTGTGGAGATGAAATGGACCGCTCTTAGTGAAGTTTAATTCTAGTTCTACACCTTTGGTGTTGTCACACCCGATTTTGAGGATAAAATCAAATGCATCACATATGTGTGCCAGGATTTGTTTCTCACAGATATGTTGACATCATTAGTGAAAATATCAAAAGACAGTGTATAAAAGCATAAAAAAGATAGTATATAACTTTATTACACTCATCGATAATAGACACAAAGGTCTTAAACATTCACCAACATCCTAACACGAAAATAGCTTCAGGACTTCATCCACAGGCACTTGACTAGTTGATGTGCCTAGAACTCATCGTAATCGCTGTAGTAGTCCACTTCAACATTTTCTTCTGAACATTAGTTGTTTAGAAGGGTGAGTACACTTATGGTTGGTACTTAACAAGTGGGGGATAAATGCAAAGCCATCAAAAGGGGTTCAGGCTCAAGCGGTTAGCAATTTTAGTTGGTCATGTTTTGTTATTAGAAGCACATATTTACTGGATGTAAGTATATACCAACCCAAAATAAGCAAAGAACCATATATTCCATAAAGGACCAAGAACCACAAGTTAAATCATCTTTAAGTTCAATTATCATGTGAGGGTCCAAACCGCTCTTAACCGTGAGCACAACTGATATATCAGTTTTACACTCTGCAGATGTTGTACAGTTTACCAACAGCTCGTGTTCCCCAAATCACCCGGGTTTGCAAGGCCCTTAAACACTTCCTTTGGTGAGTGGTGGGAGTTCACTACGAAGCCTTTACAAAGACACAAAAACAACTAGTAGCCTGCTAGAGTTTCAGTAGCGGTGAGGACCATAACCCTCCCTAATGAGACTGTACCTTAGCAAAGGCTACTTCTCCAAGAGGACCGGGCTATGCCCCCTCCCCTACCATCTCCTTTCCCTTATGGTTAGGCCACTATTTACCCCCATATGTAATTAAATAGCTAAGATTAGAGCCATGTGATACTGTGGTTGCACTATTTTCTTGGGTGGTTCTCCACGTTCCAGTTAAATCATGATGATCTTGTAATTAAACCAATGTATAGCAATAAGTAAAGTCATGATTAACATTCGCATGAGATTATCAAAACCAACCCAAGTATAAGCAACTAAGCATTTCTACCCTTTTTTATAACTAGGTGATTCAAGGTCCTTAATAGGTGACCCATCAAATAAATGCAATAATAGAAATGTAAAGGTGAATAGTATGATGTTATTGGGACAAAGAAGAATTATCAAGGGGGAGGCCACTTGCCTTCCTCAACAAACTGCCATTGGTCTTCCTCGTACAGTTGCTCGCCTCCTTCCTCGAACGGCACAGACTCTAAATGATCACACAAAATAAAACAACAAAATAAATAAAAATAGTACATCAAACAGTACCAAAAACACAGAACAAACACCTAGAACTATAGATTATGTAGAGACAATCGCGTGGACGTGAAAAGCGCCCAAAACGGATTTAAAACGATGAAGATACACTATTTCTAAAGTTGTAGGGACTAATATGTAAATAAATCTAGAGTTTGTATTGTTTTGAATAAAAACCAAGGGCAAAAACATAATTACATATAAAAACACAAGTTCTAACAGGTAAAAAGGACAAGGGGGATTGCTGGGTCTATTCTGATGAAGTACAGGGGCTAAAACATAAAAGTTAGGGGCATATCTGTGAATAGTTTGTATTGTGCATGGACGGTGGGTTTAATACTAAAAAGCTCAGGGGCTCTTTAGAAAAAGAGGCGGGACCGGTGGGTTTGACACGAAGTTGACCGATATGGGGTTTTGATCCGGGCTGTTGGATTGAAAATGAACGGCACAGGGCAAGGCTGCCGGCTGTCCTAGCGCCGGGGACATGCCGGAGTGGGTTGGCGACGAAGAGAAGCAACGGCAGACGGTCGTACGGTGAAAGAAGTGGTCCGACATCAAAATCACCGCGACTTTGCGTTCCTGGGAACCCTGTGCAGGAGGCGGAGGGATAGATGCGGTCAGAGGGGCTCAAAGAGGGGACCTACGCAGGAGATGTGGCGCAAATTACCTTGGTTGCGGCGGTGATGCTCAGGAAATCTCCGGTGAGTGTCGGCGCGGGGTTGTGGTGGGTGTTTTGGATCAAGGAGTGGATGGGGTCATTTGGGCGGAGGAGCAGAGTCTTTATAGGGGTTCGGGGAGGAGCGAGGTGGCTCGGGGGAAGGAGATTAGAGAAGGGGGCGGATATCACGACCATTGAAGGCCCTGGGCGGTGTGGGCAACCGTTGCTGAGGGGAGGAGAGAGGGAAACGAGTGGGGAGCGGCTCAGGGTGAATGCGCGCAATGATAGGAAGTGATGGGAGGAGGGAATCATGGGCGCACGGTTGGCGGACGCAGTGCGGGAGCGATGGCTCAGGGAGTTGTCGAGCGGCGGGATGTGGAAGGCGGAGCTGACGGGTGAGGCCTGCGAATCAGTGAGAGAGAGAGATCGGCGGGAGAAACAACGCCAGCAGGTGGTGCCTACCTGGCAGAGAGAGAGAGAGAGAGAGAGAGAAGGGGAGAGGGGAGCGGGCGAGCGGGGATATGGGCTGGCCTGGCGGGCCGTGAGGTGCAAAGAGAAAAGAGAGGGTGAAAAAGAAAAGGGGCCTAGGAGAAAAATGGGCCAGGCTAGAATAGAGGAAGGGAAAAAGGAAGGCTTTGAACTTTTATCTGGATTTGATATGGGAATTGAATTGAGTTTGAATAGGAGTTTGAACTAGGATTGGATTAGGAAATCAAACAAAATCAACCAAAACCAAATGCAAAAGAGAATGAAATGCAACAAACAGTTTTTGAACTAAAACTTTAATTATTGTTCAAATATTTAAGGCCACAATTTAATTAGGAAAATTCATTAAATACTTAAGAAAATCTAAAAAAATACCAAGTTGCTTACATTGTGTTGTGTGATGGAATTTGGGTGTTACAGGTGTGTATGCTGGGTTTCATGCACCCTAAGTGGGTTTCATGGGGATGAAAATACACCGTCATGTGAGTGTTTTGGTGACGTGACAGTGTATTAATGAAGAGAGATAAAATGAGTTTCATAGGGATTAAAGCCCATGTACACTATTTCAAGAAATTTATGTCTTGCATGTAGCCAAGGAAACAACAAAGATGAAAGTATGCTTTGTGGGAGACTATTTAATCATAGTTTAAATATTTTAAGATGATGCCACTCTAGGTAATCGTGCTAATGAAACTCCCACCAAGAATGCCTAACGCCAGTCTCAATGGGGGATTCATCAAGAGTTTCATGAGCATTAAGTAGCATGCCACATCAGCAATTTTGCTGACATGGCAAGATAGTTATGAGGAGAGAGGAAAGAGGGGTTTCATCATATGTAAGAGTAGTTTCATCCCCGCGAAACACTGATGGCATAGTTACCAAGATTTTGGTCTCGATAATTGTGCAATGAAACTGTGCACTGAGACTGACCTAATAAAACCAACCCCTTTCTCTTGTCATAAAATTTTATGGTACATCACTATTTTTGTCTATGTGGCTTTCCATTTAATAGGATTGAGTCCTCCTAAAAATTAGGATGAGAAAGGCCTCAATTTATCATTTGGGTTCAAATTAAACATGGATAAGTGGGCAATGGTCAGCTTTTGCCTGTGATGCATGGAGTTTAAAATTCTACTTCAATAATCATATTTCAGAGAGTAGCAGGACCGGAAACATGGCACGTTCTTCCATATGGCTGGATGGAATAACAATTCACGCCTTTTTTTTCACTTCATATATGTCAGAATGGGCAGTCCACATGGTAACATGTTTGTAATGATCAGTGAACAAAATTTGTATAAAGACATTGTTGTCTTGTGTCTTAGAGGCTAATCCTATCAGTGTTTCTAAGGGTGCTTCATGTGCTAGGGATGGCATCATTGAAGATTGACATAGTCTTTCCTATACAGTGTACAGTATCTATCATTCTATCTGTTGTCACTAAATTATGACATAGTCTTCGAGAGAATGATCCATGGTGTACAGTATCTATCATTCTATCTGTTGTCACTAAATTATGACAAATACTCGAGCATTGAACATGCAGCACGTAGACAGCAATGGCCTCAGTGTCCCTTTATCCTCCCTCGCCCATCATTGGACACACCCAGCGAGCGGTGTGATTGGTGGTATCAGTGCCCGGTCTCACCTGGCATGAAACGGTAGCACCGGATTGCACACTAGCTGCAGTGGTGGGTTCTTCAAGGTGCAGTGAGGTAGTGGCGGTCATTCTATGGTCCGTTAAGCAAGACCGGCAATTGGTCAGGTGCATAAAGAGGGGGACGTGGATGAGGTTGGCCGTCAATGACTTGCGCCTTGTTTGAGGAGGCTCAGGGGCGTTGTTCGGGTGCTGCGAGCTCGGTTGGCTGGGGGCGTGAGAGGAGAGAGAAGGAGGAGAGGAGAGGAGTTGGTTGGTGGTTGTGGGCATGGGAGCCACCGTATTGGGAAAGCAGGGTGTTTCTTTCAATTGGGAGGAGAGGGAACAAATAATTAATTATTGGTATCGGGAGGGCTATGGATGTTCCTACTAGAGCATCCAAAACCCCAATATGACATTTATATTTTTTGAGGGGAATAGGAGTTGGTTTTGGGGTTTCTTGGAGATGCTACATACTACACACTTCATCTTAAGATAGGTGAACCTGTTACCAACTGTCTTATTATGTTTAGAGGGGTGATGTGTGATACAATAATAGGTACGGTATAATTTTTCATGCTATTGTTTATCATCTTCCTTAATGATTATGATCGTTTGCCCATAAGAAGACAAGTTACTATATTGCTGTTGTTCTCATGTACAACATAGCATAATCCAAAGTTTTGCAACTCTGTGTGCTTTCTTTAGTGTTACTTAAAGCATGTAATGTTTGGAGTCGTTCATGACTTAAAGTTCTGGTTTTTGCAGGCTGCGTGTGAAGACACTACTCAATGGTCTGTGATCCGGGATCTGATCCAAAAAGCTTGTGAAGGTCCACTTGCACCCACACAACAAGAGGTACTTTTTTCTATATTTTTCTCATGCATCATTTAATATTTTGTGCATTGTGACATTGCTTTGTTTATTTAAATATTTACTAGAGAAAATAGAACTAAGCCCTTCAAGCTATGTCTTTAGTAGATCCCTTTTTCATTTGGGAAGGTCTTGCATGTGCCCTTCAATTATACCCTTGCAATGTAAGTCCACCATGAACTCATGTAAATGCCAATGTTCTTTATACCTTGGCTCAAATTACTGTTGTTTTGGGGATTTGATATACCAAGTGCTTTCATGTGCTAGGGATAAAGTTACAGTCAGCATAGGGTGACACCTGTCAACAGATTTATCATGTTCCTTTTTTCTTCCAAGCTACTTTTCACTTCTCTTGCCCGAACGAATCAGGCTGACCCAGTAACATGCTGTCGCTTGCCCATGCACTTCAATGGGATCATTTCTCCCCTGCTGGAACTGTTGGGCAACGCTTATGTAAGGCTCCTATCCATGGTCTGTTTGGTGCTTCCTTGTGGGTAGGTTCCACATAGAAAATGTATGGTATCTGCATGGTGGATCCTCCTTGGGTCTCATTCTCCATTCACTACTATAGAATTGATTTTTCTAGGTGCTATTTTCGTAGCCGGTTTTCAAAAAATGACACTGATACATTTTTACAGCCGGGCGTGGCCAGTTTGTGGCTAGATCCACCTGTGAAAATGAACTCCACTTTTATAGCCGGTTTGTAACACGAACCGCCTGTGAAAATCAATTTTCACAGCTGGTTTGAAGCTACAGTGCACATCAATTTTTATTTTTCTGATATTTGTTCTTGAGCCGTATGCATGTGCTTCATTGGCTTCCTCAGCCTTCCCCTTATATGCGGTCTTAGTTGCAACGAGGCATCTTACTTCGGTCATGTTGCCATTATTGATTCCACAAGGCAAAGCAAATCCATTTTGAAAGATAAAATGAATGGGTTGCAGAGAAAAATAGATGTTATTAGAGGACTACTAAATAAAACAGCAAGCTTTTGTTACTTACCAACATAACAAAAGACATGTATCCATGCATGGAAATTAATTTTGGATGGCTTCAACCTGTGGTAGTTGCCAAATGCTCAAATGTACAAAAGAAGTTACCCATTTTACCTTTGTTTGTATCAAGGGGGAGTGATGTAGAGTGAAGGGAGATACCATGACCTGTGTGCTGTCAAAACTGCTGTCTTGGTAAGTACAGAATTTTCAAATAATAAATTTTCTGAGGAAGTGAAAAATTGTTGCCCATGTCATGAGCCACCGTGGCAAATTAACTTTATCAGGTTATTTATATGTTTGTTAAGTTGCCCAATAGCGCTGGATCCCAAGTTCAATTCTTCTTATTTTAATTTGGGGAGATCAATTAGGTTTTACGAACTGTGGTCACAACCTCAGTTCAAAGCCGTAGTAGATGGTGCAGTGAATCTCATAGGATTATTCTTGGATCTGTTCAATTCTTCTTTTTGCAAGGCCTTTCCCATACTGATTTAGGTTCATTCTTGAGTGGACCTGAAACCTTGAAATCAGGTCTAGTGGTATGGCCTCCTGGTTATTTGAGGGAGTTGGTTCATAGTTAGGACACAGTTTGAGATCCATATTTCTCTGTTGGAGGGAGAAATAGTATAGATCATGAGCCACACACTTACAGCAGTACCAAGTTGACAAGTTGCATTACGGTCTCGTGGCAGTAGGCCAGCGCATAAATGTATCTCTCTATGTTTAAGGAAAAAACTCTTGTATTTATATTCAGTTAAAGATCCATTACTCCTGTGTTAGAGATATGATGATACTTTGCTGCTGGATAGCATAGTCCTAAATCCTTACTGCAATAGTTATTTAAGCTAAGGAAAATTACAGTTTCTTGAGAATATACAGAAATAAGTCTCCTAGAACTTATCTCGGTCTTTCTTGGCTGCCAGGTGAGTGTCTCGCTGGGTGTTTAACCATTCCAATGGGCTGCCTTTGGGCATGTCTACAGCCTTTATTCATCTATCTGGAGTGATTTGGTTAACCACTGGCTTTCTTGTTAGTTGTTACACTCCTTTTGTTGAAGAGAAAAGTCCATTTTCGACCAAGGGACAATAGATGTGGCCTCAAGAAATTTATAAATATTCAAAAAAATTAATATAAAAGGATTTCATCCCCGTACAATCAATAGTGATTGAATGGGCAGTCGTTACGGGAGGTATTTGCCATGCAAAAAGTCTTGAGTTCGAATTCTGTAGGAGGCAAGTGCAACAAGTTACAGTGTTGGAGGAAAGGGTAGCTGGTCCATGGGGTAGACTACCATGTAAAGAAGCCACCTCCTCGAAAACGGCTATGAAAATGGGTTTGACGGTTGTGAAAATCAATCTATAGTAGTGACTACTCTTTTATTGTATATGAATAGCAGTATTTACTTTTCAAATGAAACTTAATTACTCACAAGATTGCGATATCTGCATCTCTACTGCCTACAGAATTGACATCGGGAATCAATTAATTACACACGAGATTAAATGTACAGAGCAGTACTGCAATTTTTAACAGTATTTTTAATTACTTAATAGCAATAACACTGTACTTTGAAACAGAAATAAGTAATATCCATAATGCAATTGCTGAAGTAAATTGGTAAAGATCTTTCCAGTTTCAATCACTGCAGGAGCCAGCAACAATAAGGGAAGTACTTGTGGCTGCAACCTTCTAGCTTGCTCCCAGGTGCATTTAGGGTTTGGTTTCAGATATTGCAACCTTCAGAATCATGCTTTGACTCATGAGAATGTGCTCTCGAATCAAAACAACAAACATGTATAGGGCATTGAGATGTCCAAAGTAGTAACAAATTAATCACTCAGTCTGATAAGAATAGTGTGAAACTCAGGTCATAATTTTGAATCGATGGACATAAAAAGAAAGGAAGAAAGAAATTTGCCAATGTTGATGCTACACCTTTTGCCGGCGTATTCGCAGGCTCCTGTGTAACGACCCAACTGTAATAAACATGTTAAGGATTACATCATGAGCATAATTGTTTGCAATTATGAAATTATTGAGCATGGTTTGAATGCATTTGAATTCAAGTTTAACATGTAAACAAAATGTAAACATATGCATCATGAAGCAACTTGCATTTTCCATATACAACTTATGCTGGTAATTTACATGGTAAACTAGTACTTTCCATAATATGAATTTAGGTAATTTTTCCCGGAGTTTAGGAAACCATCTTAAGGCCAAATAGCTCATCCAAAATCCCCAGATTAGTATTCTGGGAAGAATTTTTCATTTCACAGTTACAATAACTTTTCTACCAATTCCAAGCAAAATGGGTTGCTCTTGAGTTCTAGACAAAAATCGGTGGAATTTTTGGATGCTTGGAAGATCAACTTGGGAAGTTGGAGGAAAGGACCAATTTTTTTGTACAGAAAAAGAAAGTTACTTGATTTTCTCCTTCGGACTGTCCGCCCCTCTACCGCGGACGGTCCACGAGGAGCATCTTCATGCGTGTCGCGCCCACAGAGCAGCCATGCCACGTGCCCCACATGACCCTCTCCTCACCCAGGCGCCCCTCCCTTCTCCTCACTGCCCTCTCTTCACACAGAAGCTCTCTCCCCCTCCCTTTCACTTCTCCAACCAAGCCATGGAGGAGAGCTCATCTTTCCCCCACCAAAACCACCATACCTCATCGGAGTTGGCCGGAGGACCGCCGGAGAGCTTCTCCACCACCTCGTCCACCTCTTCCTCGCCGGAGACCAAGGAGAATGCCATCCCCAAGCTTCTTCTTCCTCTACTTCCTCTTCTCCAAGGTTTCATGGATGAACTCGAGTCGATCTACTCCAACGCCGCCCTACGCCAACAAGCGGCCCCTTGCTCGTGCTCTACTCGTCACCGGTGAGCTCCCCTCGACGCTCACCCTCCCCCTTTTTGCCTTCGATCAAGCTCCATAGCCCATCCATGGCCAAATCACCATTGTTGGCTTCGAGCTCCAATACTTATATGCATGTCAAATCCCCCACCCAAAATGGGTTCCCCATCACCTAAAGAAGCTATAGCAACAAACCGCACTCAAATCCGTTGCCGGAGCCGCCGTCGTGACCTCGCCGGTGAGCCTCGGCCGGCACGCGGACGGTCCGCGATCTGGGGTCGGACAGTCCCCGAGCCGCGGCCTCGATGACACAGAAACTCCTCACGAAGTCACAATTTTTGGTTTTATAAGGCGGACGGTCTGCCCTTTACCCACGGACTGTCCGCGGTTCATTCCCAAACTCTACATAGAACCCATTCGAGAATTCACATCTCCAGATTTTTAATGGCGGACGGTCCGCAGTTAAATTGCCCTCGACCACACAGAATCGGGTTGTTTCTAGACCTCATTCCGCACTTGTATGGTGGACAGTCCGCCTCCCAGGGGCGGACTGTAACACCCAAATTCCATCATGTAACAAATTATAGAAACTTTGTTTAGGTTGATCATAGGTTTAATGAATTCACTTTCCTTTATTTAATTTGTGGCCTTAATTACTTGAACATTAAATAATTAATTTTAGTTCAATAAGTGTTTGTTGCATATCATGCCATGCTTTGTTTTGTTTTTGGTTGCTTGAGTGATCTCAAACTCCTCTCCAAATTCAAATCCCACTCAAATATCTCTCAAATTCATCCAAATCCAAATTCAAACAAAGTTCAAACTAATTCCTTTTCCCTCCCTTCCTTTTCTCCAATCTGGTCCGGCCCAACTCCCACTTCCTCTCTTCTTTCTTTGTTTCTCCCCCGCCGGCCCAGTCTTTGGCCCAGTTCCCGGCCCACTCGGTCTTCTCTCCTTCTCCCGCTCCTCTCTCGCTGAACGCCGGGACCCACATGTCGGCGCCTTTCTTCCTCATCGCGACGGCCACGGCCGAGCCGCCGTCCCCCGCGCGCCCGCGATCTCCGCCCCACGACCGCGCGCCCGCGCTTCCCTCCCCCTCTTCAAGCTTCTTCATTGCGCCTTCACCCGAGCCGCCCTCACTCTTCACTCCCCTCCTTCACTCCCCTCGGCAACGGTCGCCCAAGGCCATCAATGGCCGTAAACACCGCCCGCTCTCGGATCCTCTCCGCCCGAACCCCTCAGCTCTTTCCCCGACCCTATAAAGACCTCTCCCGAGCTCTCCTCGCGCGTGCACTCCCTCATTCTACACTCAAGAACCACATTTCTCGCCCGAGCAATTGCCAATCGGAGCTCATCGCCGACGCCACCGAGGTGAACCGCGCCGCCGTCCTTGTTCCTCACTGTCTGAGCCCTCTTTAATCTTCTCCATCGTGTTCGCTCACTCACAGGAAGCTCCGGAGCCGTTTCCCGACGTCCAGGAGCCGCTACCGACGCCGGAACACTCTCCTCGCCGTCCACCGAAGCTCGCCGCCGCCTCCTTACGCCGACGAGCACCTTCCGTCCCCCAATCGGCCCATCAAATCCCTCTGGTGAGCTCGCCATTCCCTGCTGATGCTTCCCGTACCATTTGTTCACGTCCCCGTGCACTGTAGCGCCCGGCAGCATCCACTCCGGCGAGTCCTCGCCGTGGACACGGCGGCGCCGCCGTGTTTCCTTTACGCCGGCGCTCCCTTTTAGTTCGCGCCGTCCATCTGTTAATCAACGGCCTAGATCATCCCCGCGTACCGGTCAGCGTGGGTCAAACCCGCCGGTCGCCGGTCTTTTTACTAAAGAGACTCTGATCTTTCTGTTATTCAACCCGCAGTCCATGTGCAGTAGAAAGTATTTATACATATGCCCTTATACTTTCTGTTTAGGCCCCTGATCTTTTGATTAATCCAACCCGCCGTCCTGTCCATGGCCTTTTCATGTGCTAGCCCCTAAGATCTTTGTTTAATTATGTTTGTGCCCTCGGTTTTTATCAAAACAGTACGCAGACTTTAGTTTTAATTGCATATAGGTCCCTGCAACCTTGTAACTAGCGTAGTTTCGTCGTTTTAAATCCGTTTTGGGCGATTTTCACGTCCACGCGATCGTCTTTGCATGCTCTTTAGTTTAAGGTGCTTGTTCTGTACTTTTAGTACTGTTTGGTGTACTGTTTTTATTTATTTTGTTGTATTGTCTTGTGTGATCGTGTAGAGAACGTGCCGTTCGAGGAAGATCAGGAGCAGCAGTTTGAAGAGGACCAACAGCAGTTTGTTGAGGAAGGCAAGTGGCCTCCCTCTACATGAACATTCTTTTTGTCCCAATTACATTCATGAAATTCACTTTTACTTTACTGTTATGCATTAATTTTGACGGGTTATCCTATTAGGACATGACTAGATCTTTTTACCTTGAACCTTGAATCACCTGGTTACATCATGGGTAGAAATGCTTAGTGTTGACACCGGATTTTCGCACCTGACATGATGGGTCAGATGATGACGTGGTGAGGATGAGGCTGCGCGGTGGACCTGTTGACTGGTCAAGGCCGAAGGCGACAAAGAAGGAAGCCGTTACCGAAAAGGGGTCCGATGAGGCAGGAATCCGACCAGATGACGAGTGCAAGAAGGGAGACGTATCGGCTAAGGAGGGGGCGTATCAGATTCAGGGACTATTTCCTTTTCAGAGGACGTATGAGAGTCCCGTTGTATCTTAAGTTTAGTTTACCTTATTTAGTTAGTCTGGTCCGATCAGGACTCTCCACGACCAGGGTATAAATATGAACCCTCGTCCATTGTAAAGAACAATTCTCACAATTCAATACAACCCGGCTTCACGCCAAAACCCTAGTAGTAGTTACCGACGAAGCTCATTGGTGGACGGGCTGCATCAGTTCTGATCTCCGGCTTACCAGTAAGTTAGTCAATTTATCGAACTAATATAGGCTTTGAATTGAGGCGCATCGCCCTTTCTCGTTTATATTGTTCAACCGATTTATCTCTGGATAATCAAGATTGATATAGATTCCCTACGTCGGAGCTAGATCAATATTGATTATTCAACAGATTATCGTTTATCGGACTATACTTTAAGCCTAGATTCCCTACGTCGGAGCTAGGTATCAAGATTAGTCTAGATTCCCTACGTCGGAGCTAGAGTAATCTTGGTTACTAAAGATAGTCTTTGCGGTTTGTTGGAGTTGCTAGATTGGTTTAGATCTACGCCATGTGAATCAATTCTACTTCTTCAACGGCTTTGAGCATAGGTCTTGGTCCGATTTAAGCAATATTTATCTTACAGCATCGTTCTATGTCCGATCTTGCTTTGTGGTTTAATCTGGTTGTTCTTTGAGTATTGCACTGGTGTAG
>CM014277.1:18536463-18579662 GCA_004135705.1 Alloteropsis semialata
AATGGTGAATCAGATCAAGGGAATACCTTTGGAGGAGATCAAGGTCGTGAGTGAGTATCCAGACGTCTTTCCAGAAGATTTACCAGGTATGCCACCCGATCGTGACATTGAGTTCCGTATTGATCTCTTACCTGGCACTGCACCTATATTCAAAAGACCCTATAGGTTGGATGTTAAGGATTTAAGTGAACTAAAGAAACAAATAGAAGAGCTATTAGGAAAAGGATATATCCGTCCTAGCTCATCACCTTGGAGAGCCCCTGTCATCTTTGTTGATAAAAAGGATGGCACTAGAAGGATGTGTGTTGATTATAGAGCTCTCAACGATGCAACCATCAAGAACAAATACCCACTACCCAGAATAGAAGATCTGTTTGATCAGATGAGAGGTGCTAAAGTATTCTCCAAGATTGATCTACGGTCAGGATACCATCAGTTGAGAATTCGACCAGAAGACATCCCCAAAACAGCGTTCACTTCCAGATATGGGTTATTTGAGTACACAGTGATGTCGTTTGGATTGACCAATGCCCCGGCGTACTTCATGTACTTGATGAACAATGTGTTCATGGAATATCTTGATAAGTTTGTAGTGGTGTTCATCGACGATATATTGGTGTTTTCTCGGAATGAAGAAGAACATGAAGAACCTCTGAGATTGGTGCTACAGAAACTCCGAGAGAATCAGTTGTATGCCAAGCTCAGTAAGTGTGATTTTTGGTTGAAAGAAGTTTCTTTCCTTGGTCATGTCATTATCGATGGAGGAATAGCAGTTGATCCCAGCAAGGTTCAGGATGTGTTGAATTGGAAGCCACCTATGAATGTGTCCGAGATCAGGAGTTTCCTTGGTTTGGCAGGATATTACCGCAGATTCATTGAAGGATTCTCCAAGATTGTGAAACCGCTCACCTCGTTGTTAGAAAAGGAACGAGAGTTCAAATGGGATGAAGCTTGTCAGAATTGTTTTGAAGAGCTGAAGAAAAGGTTAACCACGGCCCCCGTGTTGATAATGCCAGATATACACAAAGGGTTCGATGTCTATTGTGACGCTTCACGTCTCGGTCTTGGTTGTGTGTTAATGCAAGAAGGCAGAGTGGTAGCTTATGCATCAAGGCAACTGAGGAAGCATGAGCAGAACTATCCAACTCATGATTTAGAGCTAGCCGCTGTCGTGCACGCACTGAAGATTTGGAGACACTATATGATTGGAAACAAGTGCCAAATTTTCACAGATCACAAAAGCTTGAAGTATATCTTCACTCAGAGGGATCTCAATCTCAGACAACGTAGATGGTTGGAATTGATAAAGGATTATGACTTGGATATTCAATATCATCCTGGCAAGGCTAACGTCGTAGCAGATGCTTTGAGTCGGAAGAGCCAAGCTAACATGGCTATAGCTCGACTAATGCCTCAAGAATTGTGTTGGGAAATGGAACGACTCAATCTCGGGATTCTTTATAACTCAGAAGCTATGACAATGGAGATTGAACCTACTCTTGAGCAGGAAATCAGACAAGGTCAGTTGACTGATGCTAAGATCAAAGAGATCAAGACTCTGATTGGTTTAGGAAAAACAACGGATTTCACCGAAGATGAACAAGGCACTGTTTGGTTCAGGAAAAGGATCTGTGTACCAGATATCGATCGTCTTCATGAGCTCATATTGAAGGAAGCACATGATTCCGTATATTCTATTCACCCTGGCAGTACCAAGATGTACCAAGATTTGAAGGAGAAATATTGGTGGTATGGTCTTAAGAGAGACGTGGCAACTCACGTAGCTTTGTGTGATGTATGTCAAAGAGTGAAAGCAGAACATCAAAGGCCAGCAGGTTTGCTTCAGCCATTGAAAATACCCGAGTGGAAATGGGAAGAAATTGGTATGGACTTTATCGTAGGATTGCCTCGCACTCGGGATGGTTATGATTCTATATGGGTCATTGTGGACAGATTGACTAAAGTTGCTCATTTCATTCCAGTTAAAACTACATATTCGGGAGCCAAGTTAGCAGAGCTGTATATGTCCCGAATTGTGTGTTTACACGGAGTACCAAGGAAGATAGTGTCTGATCGAGGTACCCAGTTCACATCTCGTTTTTGGCAGAAACTGCATGAGTCAATGGACACCAAGCTTAATTTCAGTTCAGCGTATCATCCACAAACAGATGGACAAACTGAGAGGACAAATCAAATCTTAGAGGATATGCTTAGAGCTTGTGCCTTAAAGCATGGAGGCAGTTGGGATAAGAGTTTGCCGTACGCAGAATTCTCTTATAACAACAGCTATCAAGCTAGTCTCAAGATGGCTCCATTTGAAGCTCTGTATGGAAGAAAGTGTAGGACACCGTTGTACTGGAGTCAGACAGGAGAAAGTCAGGTTTTCGGACCCGAAATTCTGCAAGAAGCCGAAAGACAAGTCCAGATAATCCGGGATAATCTCAGAACTGCTCAGTCATGACAGAAGAGTTATGCCGATACTCGGAGAAGAGAATTGACGTTTGAAGTTGGAGATTATGTATATCTCAAGGTGTCACCTATCAGAGGTCTCCGCAGATTCAAAGTCAAAGAGAAGTTGTCACCTCGCTATATTGGTCCTTTTCAGATCTTGGAAAGGAAAGGTGAAGTGGCATATCAGTTGGAGTTACCCGAGCGACTGTCGGATGTTCACGATGTGTTTCACATTTCTCAGTTGAAAAAGTGCTTGAGAGTACCCGAAGAGCAACTACCACTGGAAGAGCTTAATGTGCAAGATGATTTGACTTATTCAGAACACCCGGTCAAGATCTTGGAAACATCAGAAAGAGTTACAAGGAACAAAGTCATCAAAATGTGCAAAGTACAGTGGAGTCATCATTCGGGAGATGAAGCTACTTGGGAACGAGAAGACGAGCTCATTGCAGACTTCCCGCAGTTGTATCCAAATCTATCTGAATCTCGAGGACGAGATTCTCTTTAAGGGGGGTAGGATTTGTAACACCCAAATTCCATCATGTAACAAATTATAGAAACTTTGTTTAGGTTGATCATAGGTTTAATGAATTCATTTTCCTTTATTTAATTTGTGGCCTTAATTACTTGAACATTAAATAATTAATTTTAGTTCAATAAGTGTTTGTTGCATATCATGCCATGCTTTGTTTTGTTTTTGGTTGCTTGAGTGATCTCAAACTCCTCTCCAAATTCAAATCCCACTCAAATATCTCTCAAATTCATCCAAATCCAAATTCAAACAAAGTTCAAACTAATTCCTTTTCCCTCCCTTCCTTTTCTCCAATCTGGTCCGGCCCAACTCCCACTTCCTCTCTTCTTTCTTTGTTTCTCCCCCGCCGGCCCAGTCTTTGGCCCAGTTCCCGGCCCACTCGGTCTTCTCTCCTTCTCCCGCTCCTCTCTCGCTGAACGCTGGGACCCACATGTCGGCGCCTTTCTTCCTCATCGCGACGGCCACGGCCGAGCCGCCGTCCCCCGCGCGCCCGCGATCTCCGCCCCACGACCGCGCGCCCGCGCTTCCCTCCCCCTCTTCAAGCTTCTTCATTGCGCCTTCACCCGAGCCGCCCTCACTCTTCACTCCCCTCCTTCACTCCCCTCGGCAACGGTCGCCCAAGGCCATCAATGGCCGTAAACACCGCCCGCTCTCGGATCCTCTCCACCCGAACCCCTCAGCTCTTTCCCCGACCCTATAAAGACCTCTCCCGAGCTCTCCTCGCGCGTGCACTCCCTCATTCTACACTCAAGAACCACATTTCTCGCCCGAGCAATTGCCAATCGGAGCTCATCGCCGACGCCACCGAGGTGAACCGCGCCGCCGTCCTTGTTCCTCACTGTCTGAGCCCTCTTTAATCTTCTCCATTGTGTTCGCTCACTCACAGGAAGCTCCGGAGCCGTTTCCCGACGTCCAGGAGCCGCTACCGACGCCGGAACACTCTCCTCGCCGTCCACCGAAGCTCGCCGCCGCCTCCTTACGCCGACGAGCACCTTCCGTCCCCCAATCGGCCCATCAAATCCCTCTGGTGAGCTCGCCATTCCCTGCTGATGCTTCCCGTACCATTTGTTCACGTCCCCGTGCACTGTAGCGCCCGGCAGCATCCACTCCGGCGAGTCCTCGCCGTGGACACGGCGGCGCCGCCGTGTTTCCTTTACGCCGGCGCTCCCTTTTAGTTCGCGCCGTCCATCTGTTAATCAACGGCCTAGATCATCCCCGCGTACCGGTCAGCGTGGGTCAAACCTGCCGGTCACCGGTCTTTTTACTAAAGAGACCCTGATCTTTCTGTTATTCAACCCGCAGTCCATGTGCAGTAGAAAGTATTTATACATATGCCCTTATACTTTCTGTTTAGGCCCCTGATCTTTTGATTAATCCAACCCGCCGTCCTGTCCATGGCCTTTTCATGTGCTAGCCCCTGAGATCTTTGTTTAATTATGTTTGTGCCCTCGGTTTTTATCAAAACAGTACGCAGACTTTAGTTTTAATTGCATATAGGTCCCTGCAACCTTATAACTAGCGTAGTTTCGTCGTTTTAAATCCGTTTTGGGCGATTTTCACGTCCACGCGATCGTCTTTGCATGCTCTTTAGTTTAAGGTGCTTGTTCTATACTTTTAGTACTGTTTGGTGTACTGTTTTTATTTATTTTTGTATTGTCTTGTGTGATCGTGTAGAGAACGTGCCGTTCGAGGAAGATCAGGAGCAGCAGCTGTTTGAAGAGGACCAACAGCAGTTTGTTGAGGAAGGCAAGTGGCCTCCCTCTACATGAACATTCTTTTTGTCCCAATTACATTCATGAAATTCACTTTTACTTTACTGTTATGCATTAATTTTGACGGGTTATCCTATTAGGACATGACTAGATCTTTTTACCTTGAACCTTGAATCACCTGGTTACATCATGGGTAGAAATGCTTAGCTTGCTTAAACTTGGGATGGTTCTGTTACCTTTTATGCAATGTTAATCATGATTTATTTATGTTGTTATATTCTTGCTTAATTACAAGATCATCATGATTAATTGGAACATGGAGAACCACCCAAGAAAACAGTGCAACCACAGTTTCACATGGCTCTGACTTAGCTAATTAATTAGACTTGGGGTTGGCTAGTGGTCTTACCGTAAGGGCAAGGAGGGGGCCGGTGAGGGGTCATAGCTCGGTCCTTTTGTAGGAGTAGTCTTTGCTAAGGTACGTCCTCTTTTGGGAGGGCTGTGGACCTCACCGCTGCTGAAACTCTAGCGGGCTGCTAGTTTAACTTTAGGTCTTTGTAAAGGCTTCGTAGTGAACCCTCGCCACTCACCAAAGGAAGTGTTTAAGGGCCTTGCAAACTCGGGCGACAAGGGGAACACGAGCTGTGGGTAAAGTGTACAACCTCTGCAGAGTATAAAACTGATATATCAGCCGTGCCCACGGTTAAGGGCGGCTTGGACCCTCACATGATAATTGAACTTTAACTTGATCTTAACTTGTGGTTCTTGGTCTCTTGGTGGAATAATTTTGGGTTATCCTGCTTAATTTTGGAATGGTATAAACTTACATCTAGTAATTAGGTGCTTGCTAATAAAACTTGATCAACTAAAAGTGCTAACTGCATGAGCCTGAACCCCCTTTGATGGCCTTGCATTTTCCCCCACTTGTTGAGTACCAACCATAAGTGTACTCACCCTTGCTAAACAACTGCTGTTCAGAAGATAACAATGATGTGGAGTACTTCAGCGACTTTGATGAGTTCTAGGCGCGTCAACCAGTCAAGTGTCTGTGGATGAAGTCAAGGAGCTGTTTTATCGTATTAGGTTGTCGATGAACGTTTAAGACCTTCGTGTCTATTGACGATGAGTGTAATAAAGTTATGTACTCTCTTTTGTACGCTTTTGAACATTGTCTTTTGATATATTCACTGATGACGTCAACATATGTGTGATGAACGGATCCTGGCACACATATGCGATGCATTCGATTTTGTCCTTAAAATCGGGTGTGACACGGACGGTCCGCGGGTACAGTAGCCACAGCCCAGTCAGGCTTTTTGTTTTATGGCATAAACATGTAGCATCTTGCATAATTCATAAAAATTGAATATAGCTCAGATTAATATGAAACAAATTGCGTTGGTTGCATTATGATGTGGTCTATCTTTTAAAAATATGTTTGCTCCCGAAATATTTATGTTATTTTCCAATTTATTTAAATATGCTTTAATCTCTGTTAGTCCAAAAATTGTGAACTCAATTTTGCTAGCTTCCATATGAGATGTACTATCTAGTTAAGGTATTTTCTTGCATCAATTATGTCTAGTTTAGTACAGTTTAATCATCTTGCTTAAAAACCTAGTTAACTTATTATGTTCACAATAAATTCAAGTGAGCTCCTAAAATTATGAAACTAAATTTGTTAGACTTCTACAGCCATGCTCTAATTTTTGGAATGGACAAATCTCATGATACAATAATAGATTGGTACAGTTTATTAGTATTCTTGGCTAGATCAAGTAATTTAAATAATACATATTAAATTCATGTATGTCTTAAGTTTAGGGATCCAGTTTTGTTAACCTTGGGTGATCCTCATCTATAGTTTCACAATAATGAATTAGAAGTAGTTTTGAATATATCATTTGAGTGAATGTTAACTCACTAATGGTATGATCAATTTAATTGTGCCCCTATGAATCATAGCTTAATGGGGCTAGTTATAAAATAAATGTGCTGTGATGATTAGAATTAGACACCTATGAAATAAACTAGAATAATGATGCTTGTCTTAGTAATTAATGTTGATATCAAGGGTGAAATATCTCACATGCTTGACATAGGTTGTTACTAAGTTAAATTACTATTAGCGCTTAAGACAACTAAGTAGCAAAACTAAGTTGTGATGGCAACCTTATGTTGATGGGCAAATATATGAGTAATTGTTTGTCACTCTCATCCTATGCTATGCTTGTGTGATATAAAACTCTTGAATGCTTGCTTGATGACTTTGAATTATGTTATTCCTAATTCTCTCATGAATCATTGCATCTCATATACATATGCATCCATGCCATTCTCTCTACTTCATGCATTCGCTTATTTTATAGAGCATGACGTTCTGGAGTGTCGCGATCTTGGAGCACCAACTCAGGCAGGCACCAATATATCTCAACTCTATTTTTGAATGTGAATTACTATTTTTTGTTAATGGTTCTGCATGGGCTTAACTCCATCTAGACATATGCAATGAGTAGAACCTACTTAGACATGTACACCTTGGTCTTAATTAGCACAACTCATTTAGAGAAAGTATGAATGTTAGAAACCTCAATTTAATTGCTTAGCCATGCTTAGCCCCGGTAGAAGTCAAGCGATGGCAAGGTCACCACCCTTGCGAGCTATAGGATGTTTGGTAATAATTGTAATAGTTTGATGCGAATGGTTAAAAGATGAGCAAATAAGGATAATGTTTCGAGACTTGAGCAAGTATGATGACTTGCATGAGTTGTATAAGGATGTATCATTGTAGCCGAGTTTCTTGAGCACTATCTGTACAAACCACATACTTCGATCGGGAAAGGAAGCTAAGTAGCATAAGTCACACCTTGCATTGGGCGAATTCGGCGCGGGTGGTGACGGAGTGTAGTCCGTGGTTCCGTTGCACTTGTCTCTCCCGGCCGTTCGATCAATGCCGGGTGGGGGTATGTGAAAGGTAGGGACTCGAGCCGACACTTATTCTAGGCATAGGGTATGGTAGAAAGCCTTGTTCCGTGTGGTTCCAGTTGTACACCCCTGCAGGGTAATTGATCTATTGCAATAGCCACGCTCTCGGTCATGAGCACGCTCTAAGATATTGGAATCTCAATGTAGGTCCCGGAAGGGTTCATGGAAGATTGAGCTCATATACATGATCACTTTACTTATACAATTATTTTGGTGAATGATATAGAAGGGTAGATGCCATGTCTTTTGCTTATTCACTTGATAAACTCCGCTTGCATTTTTATTATCTAAAGTTAAAACTTGACCAGCCTCATGCATCCACCAAATTTATAGTATTGTGGATAAGCCCTGCAAGTACGAAATATACTTACGGTGTTGCCGTTAAGTTGTTTTGCAGGTTTCTCCCTTAGGAGTGATGGCTACTTTCATCCCGCCGGAGCCGGCAAAGTGGATGGACGGTGGATGTCGCTCGAGCTTAAGCAAGTGGTGTCTTATGGGCAAGGACGCCTCTTAATACTCTCTATCTTTCTCGCTGTGTTTAACTCTCAACCTAAGAAAAATATGATAGGATAGCTACACCTAGACCTAGGCTACATCTAAGTTAGTTAAGATCTCCACTTTAATTAGTGTAGCTCTCATGTTCTAGTTTTAGATGTAGTGGCTAACTTGAGAGCTTGTAGTATGAACAAGACTTGTAATCTAAAGTTTAAAATTTGCTCTCTTTTGTATCCATGTGATGGTCGCCATGAGGTGTAAAAACGGTATGCATGTTATTCCTGGGCGATGCTCGAGACGCGTACCGAGGACTACCGGGATTATTTTGCTTAAGCCGGGTTGGTCAAAGGATGATAACTTGGTTTAATCAAGATAATTTGGGCGGTTCCTCACATCCTGGTTATTTAAATTTACATTAATAGTAGAGAGGGATATCATTGAGTCACAGCATGAGAAATGCTGCATTTTCTCTTGGACAAATAAATAACTGACAACCACGAGGTTAGAATGGTAATCAATAAATAACTGACAACCACGAGGTTAGAATGGTAATCAATCGGCTCCGAAAAGCATGTTACCTGCAAAATAATTTTTTAGAGAGAGAGGAAGAGAGAGAGGGAGGGAGGGAGAGCGAGCGAGAGAAGAGAGAGAGAGAGAGAGAGAGAGAGAGAGAGAGATGAGGAGAGCAGTCCTCGACAAAGTTCTCAGATTAGAAAGAATCATCATGGCATGTTACCTGCAAAATAATTATGTTACCTGCTGCCCGCCTTTAGAGCCAGATTGGTTCTCGGATGAGCGGAGCCTGGCTCGCTCACCGGATGCCTGCAGCTTGTTGTTTGGTTCACGTATGCACACAACCAGGCTTCATAGAAACAAGGAAAAGTTTGCAATGCAGCAGCCAAGGCTGAGTGACACCATTTGCATCGAACGGGCCAAGCCCAACCTCTACCGCAGGCAACCAATCAACGATTTGCTGCATCTGGCGAGCGTGGATGGCCTATATGCAGGGAATCAAACGCCCCCTTAGAGTCATGATTCCATCTCACCTGTAGATGGCAGTGACAAACATTTCGGAACATGGGCATGGGTGAAGGATTAGAGATACAGAAAGATCTAGAAAGATAAGAACATGCCAATCTGCTCAGAAAAATCTACAGAAGTATAACCGTAATTCTGTAAGAGAACTGCATGCATCCAGTTGGCCAGTACCGTTCTTTATTGCTGAATCATGCAGACGTGGATTGCTATGCAGCTATGCTGCCTCCCACCACGAATGGAATCACCAGCTTCCATCGCTGATCCGCATCATCAGCCTGACTCATCGCCGTGCAATTTACAGAACTCATGTTTGGAATTTAAAATATTTACGATAAAATGATTTTAAATTGAGCAAATTAATTTGGGATTGTGATTAGGGGGCACCCACATGGAGAGGGACCTGCAGACCTGGTGCCTGGTGGAGTTGCAGCCATGTGGTCCCTGCAACGTGACACCATGGAGGACACCTATGGCTCCGCTGCCGTTTGATCCACAACCTCCATGGATTAAAATTCAATCGTCCAACACATGGGATGCATCGGCTGCGCTTAATGTGGTTGATCAAGGCATTGGTTGCGCCGTTATCAACTGGATTAGTCATACTAATCAGTTGACCTTGTTTGATGTAGCCGTACGAAGTTGGTGCAGTGCAGTCCCTCGAACGGCACCAGGAAATAGTGAAAGTAGTCGTAAAGGCTACCGGAAAGTAGATGAAGTAGACGAACTTGAGCAGTCACGTGAAGATGCTCCCCAAAAACCTTATCACCTAGCTATCCCGAGCAGGATCTCACGCCAGTCGAGGTTTCGGAGGCTCTGCTGTCGCTAGAACCGTGCGTACAGTGCTAGCGATGGGGAGGCAAGCGTTGCAACAGAAACAATGAGGTAGAAGAGAGAGGTCTCCTGAGCAGGAGTACCTAAGAGGTTGTGTTGGTGTGTCACTACTGGAAAACGAAATTTCCCTGACGGTTGAAAAACCATTAGGGAAATAGGCGAAACCGACAGAAAAATGCGAAAGCCGGTAGAAAAATAGGAAACTGATAGGCAAATTTACGACAGGGATAGCTCGACAGGGAATTAATAATTTGCCTGCCGGTTTCTGAATTTCCCTCTCGGTTACTAATTTCTCTGTCGGTTTTGACCTATAGGAAATTTGTGGGCGTCAGATCTGACTTCTTTACCCTGTCAACAAGAACCCGACAAGAAACTTTGTCTGTACCGACAGGGTAATCAATCTCAGGGACTGAATTTCACCAAATGTTTTTCAAATTTAATCATACCAGCGCCACAAAATATTTTTCAAATTTAATCATACCAGCTTAATTCACATAAAGAATCACATGCACGATTTCCCTGTGTGTTTTTCTAATAAGCGACAGAATATTTGCCATTACCCTGTCGGTTAGCCTACAACCGTAAAAAAAAAAATCCTCCATCTCCGGGTAGGGGAGGGCCTCCTTTTATAGGGGCTCCCTGGCGGAGGGGGATGCACCTGGACGCCTCCGTAGAAAAGGCAAGAATCCCACGAAGCAAGTAAGACACGTCCCGTAAGCGTTTAAGGTAGGTAATTGATTCTGCCATCAATCCCATTGACAGGTGGCAAAACCGATCACAGCACCGCAATACACCACATAGGGTGTACCACATGTGCACCTAATAAGTTGGTTTAGATTCTCTCAACTACCAATATGGTAGTACCACTTTCAACTCCCTTCCATTAATCGTGGGCCTTAAATATTTTAAATTTAATTGAAAATATAAAGTGCCAGTCCCAAATAAATCCAACAGAAACTTGAACTTCCATCGAAAAATGGGATTCTCTTCGCTATATTAAGTAAGGAGTAATCTTAACAAAGGATAACTAAGCTAAATGAAATTGGGTCGGAAGTCAAAATGTTGTTTCTCTAATTGCAAAGAAACGATAAAACAATTGTTTTTTATTGCCAAAATGCAAGAAAAGTTTGGAGAATTGTTCATATGGCTACTGGGTTAATTCCACCTAGATCTATGAACCGTTTGCTTAGGTATTGGTTAACGAGCATTGGCAAGAAAGAATGAAGATTGATTTTTATGGGGCCGCAGACAATTTGGTGCACACGAAACGATTTAATCATTGAGAAAGAATAATTTTCTTCCTTTATGTAGGCTACATTTGGAGGGACTTATTGACTTGGGAATAATGTTGTAGCATGATGACACAAAGGAGACCATCGGTTTTGCAAGAAGGGCACCAGAATCTGTTACATTGGACATTTTCGCTATGAATGGATGGATAAGCAATAATAGGCTTTTTTGATTGTTTCATTTTTGTTGTGCTCTTTTCACTTTATTTGAAACAACAGATTGGTTTAGACAATGTAAAAGCCCATGTGCACTAGCTGCAGCTGCAGAGGCAGGATTAACTTTTTTTTTCCTTAAAAAGATACTAGGCTACTAGTTAGATGCATTCCAAGACTAATTGTTGATTTAGGCCCCCAAGGTTTTTAGGGGCATGTGCTGCCGCCCCGGTTGCATTTGGCACTGTGCGTCCTACCGAAGCTAATAAATTACTATAATATTATGTAAGCGTCATTATCCCTTTGTTCTAATCCAGTCATTTGGTCATCAATCGATACTGTCGCAAGTTTAGATCTGAACTATTACCTCAGATATCTTGCCCCATGTTCTTGATGAAATAGCTAATCAAGACACTTTGGCCTGTTTTGAGTTCTGGATCAATTACTTTCCAAGGTGAGTTGACCCCTGTGAATCTAGATCTATATTGACTTTTCAAGCTCGTCCTGGCCTCTTGTTTTCGTGAAATTTGGTCTTCATATTATGCACTTTTCCTTTCAATCTTTGTTTCTGCAGACTTTTGCTCACATCGCTGAACAACTGATGGTGATTGGGTCTTTAGTCGTGCTGTCCTGAGGAGGCAGACCCTGCGTACGCGTTCTCCCAGTATATGAGCAGGTGCATTGTCTCCTCCCCTTGTCCATGACTGCTCTTTAGTACTTAGTACTATGCAACGTTAATACAGAGATGGCGTAGTCTGGGATGTTGAGAAGTGGATTGCTTATCTCTGTTCATTCATAAGTAGTACTTACAATCATCTGTTGATCCCATACTGTTTATGTTTTATTGTATAACTATTCTTGGAATGAATTTCGTTAAACTATAAACATCTCCTCAGAAAGATTAAAGGCATGAGAAATGCAAAATGGCTTTCTCTGCCTGCTGCCTCTTTGAGATCTTCTCCAGTGATTTCTCCTAGCTACCACTATTGTGATGCACCTGTCAGGCTTGGATTACAGCCCTCGGTTGACTGTTCAAGCAAAAATCCTTGAGGAAATCCAGCCCCCATGTGATTTTATTGTATGGTAGGTGTACTATCTGACAATACTCTGATTACCTATGCATGTTCCCATTCACTCAGATTGTTTGAGGTTGTATGGTTACTTGCTGCATGTTGGAGACTGGCAATTGAGAGAATAGACTCGTTTTCTACCATCTTTATTTTAGCAAAAAATGAAATGAAACATAGGCGCATGACATCTTGCGGTAAGGTAGCCTGGCCTTGTGCAGTCATTGCACGCCCTGTTCTAGCCCTTCAGAGCTAGTAGCCAGGACGCAAGGGCATCCAATCTGTCAATAGACTTCCATCTTGAGGAAAAGGCCTCTGTTTATATTTTTCTATTCTCTTCCTAATTTGGACTGGAAATTTGTTGATCCGAGTAACATAATAGTATTTTCTTTGATTATCTCCATTCTCTGCTGTGTAATTTCAGTAAACAGGGATATAAATTGACAAGTTACAGAAGCTCATATTATTGTTAAGAAATATCATCGATATCTCTATCAGAAAACAGGTTATATGTGATTTTTCTTTTGTTTTTAGATAAGCTCCGGTGTAATCAGGAATGGGCAGTACAGCTATGTATGACCGCGATGAATTGGAAAAGAAGCTGTGTGATCCAACTGCACCACCAATTTGTTTGCCACTACAGTTTTTGAAAGATATCACATGCAATTTTTCCACAGCGAGAGAAATCGGTAGGGGTGGATATGGAGTAGTCTACAAGGTATAATTTATTCTTTTCTGTTCCGTTTTAAATGTGTACTACTATAATTAATCAATGCATACCAATGATACGTGAAGGGAGTTCTTCGGAATGGGAAAATTGTTGCCGTGAAGAAGATATTTAGCATACGTCTGGTGCAAGACGATCAATTCAAGACAGAGGTCAGGAACCTTATCAACATCAAGCAACAAAATATAGTAAAACTTGTAGGTTACTGTGCAGAATCAAGATTGGAAGCGATAAAGATGCAGAGCGGGAATCATGCCATGGTTCCAGTACCTACAAGGTTGCTCTGCTTCGAGTATCTATGCAACAAGAGCCTTGATAAGCATGTTTCTGGTATGATTATTACGAAACACAGCATATTATTCATTTCTACGCTTGCCTTTTTTGAAGTCTGCACTTAAGAGTCATGACTGCATGTGAGTAAGGTCGTGATTGTAGCTCTTTTGCAGAATCAAGTTATTTAGCGGAAGTTTACTAATTTTGTTAGGAATCTGCTAATACAAATAGCAAAATATGCTTTCAACTAACATTAGTGCTGTTTGGAAGGCCTTTGAATTGCCAAGCAAAGCCTTAGTTTCTAAAAAAAATATTTCTGTTAGGTCAGTTAGTAACTTGATCTTCAAAAATGTTTTAAGTAGTGCTAGTTGTGTTTGATGTAAACACTGAACCTGCCATATGGGTTATTGCTAGTCATGTTTGCTTATTGTTTGTGTTTGTTCCCGGTCATGTGGTGCCCAGTCCAAGAGCTGTCGCAGTTTGGAACAGATTAAGCCCAGGGGAAGATCTATCAGCCATCAAGGTTGAAGACTATTGCTGCATGACCTCCTGTTGCTAGGGATGCACGAAAAAATTTCATTGTTAATTCTCACTTGTGTCCTTTGGAACATCTAGAAGGGAGCAAATGTGAAGACATTCTGGATCATGACCTTTCCTTGACTGCTGTGCTTAGGTCAGCTGCAGCTGACCTTCACCCTTGGTCTCACCGTCCTTGAGGCTACTCATAAGGAGTCTCTTAGATATAAAAAAAAATCGGTCTGCGAGGGGCGGCTCGCCCCCCGAGCGTTAATGAAAGAAGAGGGTCTATTCACACAGACCGAGAAAATCCCCGAACCCTTACCCCACCCTTACACAGGAACCGTGACTTGTGTGAGTCAGATCGACTCTTAGACCATGTGCTTTGGCATAGGACAGATGAGCGGATTTTTTTTAAACCTAGTATAAAATTCGCTCTGACCAGGAGTAGAACCTAGGACCTGAGGAGGTGCTACTAGAGCCCTCTAATCAACTCAGCTAGAGGCCTCTTCGCAGTCTCTTAGACCATGTAGAATGAAACTTGAATCTGTAATAGTCTAATTTTGGCACCTCTCCGTCCACTGTTTCCTTCACAAATCTATTATGCAACTACTTCTCATCTATCTGTATTTTTGTTGAGGTTGGCGGAAGCCTGCCATAGTTCCTCTATAAATAAATCAATTATTTTTAGTAATAACTTTACACACAAATGCCCTTCATTTCTTGCCCTCTTTAAATTTACCATGGTCTTTCTGGTGTCTGAGATAAAAGAAAAGGTGTTCATCAATTCGCTTGGCAGATATTGGAATTAATCCTATTTCATAATCCTAAGCTGTGAAAACAGCACAGATGCATGTATGACTGCTGCAGGATGGCCTAGGATCGCCAAATGAATTTGCATTACTGTTGCTTTTACAGATCTTGCCTAGGCTGGGAATCACGTGAGGAAAGCTCACTAATAACACTGACACTATTTGTAAATATGTCATTTTTTTCCATAAAGGATGTTTTATTGATCTCAGAGTGTTACATTGAGGTGATGTAATTTCTCTAAGACTACTTCTAGCTGCTACACGGTTGGATGTACGCAGCCCATAAATATTAAAGATAAATGACATGACATCATATCATGCCATAGCAAGCCACAACGCATAACGTAATCACCGCTTCCTTGCATCACCATAGCACCACTTGACCACTATGAAGGCCCTCCTAAAGAAACTACTACAAGAAGAAATGACATGTACGCGCGCTGCCATTGCCGTGATCCAACCAGCAATGATCAGATCATAGGTTTTCAGCTTTGAGAGCAAATTCTTCAACATCCAGACAATACCTTCAAGAATGTAGCAACAACCATGTCACAATTGGCAAGTACAACCATTAAAGCCTGGTACCCATCAAACACCACAAAAATGTCGTCATCATTGTCTTGGTCTGAGTTACATGATGCCACCATCGAAGCCCAACCAACAGCACGATATATTTTGCACCACTACTTCCCAAGCGTCCCTTTGCCTCATCCCTCCTTCTCTCTCAATCCCCTTTATGCTACTAGAATATAGGGAAAATGATTGGAAAATGGGATCTGTTGGATTCCTTCCTAGACGACATGAGTAGGTGATTAAGGATATGCTATTTTGTCTTTTGAAAGAATTTCTAGCATATTTATCCCGTTTTAGGGCTCCATGGTGTTATTTGTACCAAAGTCTCACCATATTTCTTCTTTGTATTGATTTATTTCTACAGATGAATCTACAGGCCTTGATTGGTACAAGAGATTTGAGATAATTAAGGGAATTTGCAGTGGACTGCATTTCCTTCATGAGAATCATATTGTTCACCTGGACCTAAAGCCTGGAAATATAGTGATGGATGCGACTATGATGCCAAAAATTGCTGATTTTGGTTTGTCAAGACTCTTGGGTACCGAAAAATCCAGAACTATAACCAGCAAGAATCGTGTGGGATCACTGTATGCTACACCTCTTGCATTTAATTTCTTAGTGATCTGTATTACTGCATCACTTGCATGAGTCATGCATGCTCTGTCTAAACTTTGAAGTTATCTTGCAGTGGATACATGGCACCAGAGTACATCTTCCAAGGAGAAGTATCCCCAAAGGCAGATATATTCAGTTTTGGTGTTCTTATTATAGAGATAATCACAGGATGTAAGACGATCAACAATGGAAAATTTCTGCAGCCTTCGCGTAACAACCATAGTATTGAAATCTCTCGCCAGCAGTACATAGAGAATGTAAGAGGAATTAGTCTTAACTTTTGTATTGCATCCTGTTTATCTTGCTTACGCAAATGTATACATAGGTGGTTGGAAGATGGAGGACCATATTCAAAAAAGAACCGAAGTATACATCAGCCGAGATATATACTCAGCAAGTAAAAGAATGCATCACCATGGCACTAAGATGCGTGGATGACAAATCGAGAAGGCCAAATGCTTGGGAAATTCTTCAAACTCTAGATGCACTAAAAAGCACAAATTGCCACAAAGAAGACAGTAAAGATTCAGTTGTTTATCAGGTGTGATTTCTCACAGCACATTATTGCATTTATGTGCCCTCTGCAAAATTTGTATATGCCTTAATATTTTGCTAGAATAGCAATGATATGGTTGTGAAAATTAGTATATGCCTCAATATTTTGCAAGATTAGTATAGTTTTGATTGAAGTGTAAACCAGTTGTCCACTATTTTCCATTACCATAGGCTATATTGGGCTCGATTATTTGGTGCATACAGAGCTCAATGTTCCATGAGAGTCCGAGGTCTTGAAATTGAATCATGAATGGTGCAATTTAATGAAAAAATTATTTTGTCTACGAGTCTGCAAAGGCCCATTTTTTTGCAGGTTCTTTGTAATCCACAACAAATGGCCTATTTACAGACTTAATTTGAGCAAAGAAAATGTTATATGAGGATCAAAGCGCTAACAATATCATTTCACCTTTTGAGGCTTTATCAACATTGATCGTGTCAGAAATCACTACTTGTTGATTACAATGTCAGTTAATTGCTCTTTTTGGTATGTACGCTCAGGCGCAAGAGAATGTCCGGTCCGGACTGGTGTGGAGCCCGTGCTCCATGGAGAGCTGGCCTACCACTACCAATCAGCCGATCTGGAAGCTTGCATTCCAGACTCCGCCAGACCGCATTATCTACACGGGTACCAGCAGGACCTTGGACGCAGACATCGGCTCACCGTCACCGGCCGTGCTCCCCCAAGCGCTGCGAATCGCGTTGGTCCCGGTCTTCCGGGACATAGAGGAGAAGATGGCCGAGGAGGCAGACCACCATGCCAAGAACGACCTTGAGGGCATCGACAGGATGCTCATGGTCATGCGCAAAGCGCTGAGCACAGTAAGTTTCTTCTTCCACACGCTGGTCCACAAAGCTGTGTGCAGGTTTTTGCCGTGCTTGTTTGGAGTTTGGACCTACTGCTTCGCTTTCATGGGAACAGATTGTGGGCGGCGGCATGATGAGAGACCGCGTGCGGCGAGCACAAGGGAATCGAGTACCGGTTGGAGGCCAAGCAGAAGGTGAGGCTATCATCGCTGGCCTATCAGCTCTGAGGATACCGGACAGTTCTCTGACATCTAAGTGTCCTGGAACAGAACCACGCGCTGCACAAAATTCTGGACGGGAACAAGCACCGCAGGAGTTGCTCCAGGTCAATCATCACGACCTACATGGTGTAAGTATCTGCTCCTTCCATCCTAAATTTCCATTACATTGGGCTTGTCCTAAGCCAAACAAGTTTTACTCACATACTATACCATATAAATTCACTATCAAAGACATCATTATTTCTATAAAATTGGTCAAAATTAGGCAAGCTTCACTTTGGACAAATCCAAAGTGAATAGAATTTGAGACGGGGGGAGTATGTTCTACGTGCTGGTCCATAAGTCTGGGCCGGTTTTTGACGTGCTGGTTGTGATTGACTGCTCTATTTTTATGGTATCAGATTCTGTTTAGCGGCCACATGAGCGATCGCGTGCGGAGAATTCAACGGGGCGTGTACCGGTTGGAGGTCGACCAGAAGGTGGGTCCATCGTCTTGCTGCTTCACCGGCATCTGAAGTATGAGGACACTGGCCAGTTTTTCTAACATTTGAGTGTCGTAGCGCAGAAACGTGTGGCGCATAATTCTCGACGTGAACGAGCACTGCAGCAGCCTCCAAGAGGACGGCGCCATTAACAACGTTCCTCTGCTACCTAGTAATAATATATCTTGTGCTCTTTTGAGTTCTTTTACGGTACTCCATACTACTCTATACTAGCGTTTAAGTGAAGGACTAGTATAAAAAATCGTTTAGTATAAACCCCTGTAAGTAAAGGGTAGCTTAGTAATTTCATTTAGATAAAAATGAAATTAGAGATTGGAGATGTAAAAAAATATATCAAGGATCAAAGTGATTTTTTATAGTATAAATATTTCAATTATACCATTATTTTTTTCCAAAATATCCATATGCAACTATATTACTCACTTTATACTACTATACTACAGTTAAAGTCATCAATAGTATACAATTAATCTCAACCGTACGATATTTTTATACTTGTCCTTCTTAAACGCTAGTATAGAGTAGTATGGAGTACCATAGAAGAACCCTATACTTAACAGTTATTTACAACAGGCAGATGCTGGCAGATGCAGTGCCGATGGCGCTGCCACCACCAGTGGATACAAATCTCTTGTTCCAGGGCAGCCAAGACATGGAGTTCTAGGTCATCCACAATGGGGTTTTGCCGATTTGTAACATGAACCGGCAATGATTCTAGTTATCGCAGAGGTTTCAGGCCTGTAGATTCAGTTAAAAAACCTGTACTAATATGAATATTTTTTTTTGTATAAGCTCTGTCTCTTGTATGATGTTGAGCTTCCTGCATAAGTTTATTTGATGAAAATTATGGCACCTAATTGCCAACCCTTGCATTAGGACGGGCTTGTATGGAGAAGTTTCTTTGAACAATATGATCTAATTCTGCAGTGTTTTTTTACGTTACATTAATTTATGGGTTGGCAAGCTTAAAGGGATCTAACATATCTAAGGCACAATTATGTGCAGGCCTCCGCCTGACAGGCCAAGAAGGGCAACGACAAACAATAATGCAATATGTGAATGGAACGAGGATGGGTGAATCTGAGTGCACCACAACTATCACCAATTGGGTCAACTATATCAGCAGCAGAAAAAGCAGCATGGCATAGGAAACAGCTATTAGGCGGATTTAGGTTAGCAAAAAGCTTCAATAACATTTAGTATGACTAGATTGGAAGTCCTCATAATAGAGTAACCATCTATTTTTGTGCCAGCAAAGGTTTAGCCAGTAGATCACAATCCAACATTCTCCCATTGATCATAATGCTAAACATACAAGGCTAAACATACAAATCCATTTTCCCAACAAAATAGTATACCAAGACAAAAGGATTTCAATGGTCAATCTAAGATACCATTGAACCCAATGACTATATTATACCACTTTATTTCAAAATGCAACTTTTTTAACCTTGGGGCTCCATAAACATATTTCACTGAACTTACACTAACATATGGACCCACTTCTTGATAAACAATACACCATGACAATAGGTCACTACAGATTCAATTAGGTACTATTGAATTAGGTGACTATGTTTCCCATTTGATCTCAAAATGAGCCCTCTTGGTCTTATCGGGAGACTGTGTTATAGTGGTCGATCCCAAATATTGCAGGATCAAAGGCTTTGTACCATATCATTGAGTACGTTAAGGTGGTAGGCCTTTTGTGAGTGGATTAGCTAGCATTGACTTAGTGCTTGTGTACTTAATGCTTATTGTGTGATCCTTCCAAACCTCTCGTTGTTGCTAAGGATCGATCTTGAATGTGTAATATATATCCACATAGCACGCTGCCTGGAGGTCGTAGTAGCACTTCATACTATAAAATAATGATGCTGCATATATATGTACAACGCTGTTTGTTATCTGCAGTACAACTTATGGGGCTACGCACGGATCTAGATTTCAACGGTAGCATAGAAGACATAATTGTACAGGTTCGGGCAGCCAGAATACTAGCATAATATACCCTACTTCCCATGCTTGGTGGCTTGTATTACTATGATGAGTTAGGGTTCATGTAAGGGGTCTGTGCCATCCTTATTTAGATCAAGGGCAGGTTTTACAGGTTGGTCGGGTACCTTCTGAGCCATTTACAAGGTCCCTCGTCTAACTTGACTACAATTGCTTTTTCCATGATCCCCACTTGGCAATTGGCATAGCCATGATCTATCCCTATCTTTGGAATATATTGTACTACATGTTGACATGTTCTATGTACCACCACTTGGTGTAGTCCGCCTGACCTATATATCCCCTTTTCGTGAGGCTAGCTCAGTCCATCCTGTGGATACCCAGAGGTGTTTATTTATGTGCATTTTAGGACTCCTTATACTAAGTATAATTTGATCTAACCTATGACATCATCATGCATTCTTTGCTGCTGGCTGATATTGGCTACCATGGAGAGTTAATAATTATCTAGCTGAACCTTCTAACTTTTCAAAAAACAGAATTGGTTTCTTGTCGTAGATCTTCATATCACAAGTTTAAAAAAATATTGAAACTGATATTGGGTTGACTTAGGGACCGTGTTTGGTTGGTGCTCCTGTCCGCCATGCAAACATGAGTGCACCAACTTTTTGTGAAGGATTCCGCCACTGTTTTGCTGTTGTGTGGGCATCAAACTTAACTAGCGTTGGCACAATTTTATTGGTGCACCAGCAATTGGCTTGGATCTAAACATACTTGCTAAGTCCGGTCAATGACCGATTATTTTGTAGTGTGCCATCTTCTATCTTGAAAAACTACGACAAGCATTAGTACCCCATGGTTATAAAAAGGCATCTGGTGGCTGCCAAATTTGAATCTGATACTAATGCCTAGCATTTTTGCATGGAATGCCACTTTCTGAAGCAGTGGCGTGGCCGCTATCCAACTAAAGCTATGGTTTTAGCTCTCCTTATGCGCTGCATTTTTTTTCTCTGCAGGATCCTTATGCGATGCATGTTCCTCCTTTGCTTGCTTGGCCAAGAAAGGTGCCCTATATTATATTGCAGGTTTACACCCTCTCCGGAATTTTAGATAGGAGGAACATACACTGCCGTACCAGAAAGCACTGTTGCCCACTGATGTTTGTCGTCTCTATTTCATAAAGTCCTTGAGTATATCATTATGGTACAGATTACACATCGATAGACAGGTAACAATTAGCTTTTGCTAGAAACCATACCATGTAATTAAATGTTGATTATGAGTTTAAAACTATATTTCAATAATCATAATTCAGAAAGTAGCATGGCCGACAACATCGCACGTTCTTCCATGTGGCTGGATGGAATAACAATGAGGGCCTTTATTTTTCTTTCAGATATCTGAATGCACGGTTCACGTGGTAACATAAGCATGTGAAATGTGTTGACACAAAAATTGATCGACGATCTCCATGTACAGCGACACACGTAGCCTGGGAGATTTGCTTCACTCCAGTGCTGGTCCTAAATTTTAAGGTTCGCGGCGTGCCAGTGAATTTGACCTGAAATTGACAAAAGGGATTTTATCAGTAACTTCAAGGAACTCATTGGCCAAAGCCGAATTGTTGCAGCATGCAGCTTGCCGATCTGAAGTCTGATATGATGACAGTTGTACCATCGGCTATAATTCAAAGTTGTGAGAGCAATTGAATTGAAAGCTTTAAATAAAATCATCAACTATAAGAGCCAATTTGTATTATAAGTTAATTTCAAACATGCATCATTTTTAAGCAAATTCATTACATTGATGAAGCCAAATTTAATGTCACTACCAAACAGATCGAATCTAACCAAGACAGCGATGATAGTTGCGCTAGAAATCAGACTAAACAAGTCGATGAGTCCAAATACACTGAGAAGCAAGTTTAACCTTAACTTATTGATGATCAAGATTAAAGATCTATGAGCCGATTATAAGCAGATTACCATGAACTTGTCATTTATATCTTTAGAAAACAAAAGAGACACGCAAAATGACAATATTGAATGAACAAGGCTGATAGATATTAATCTTTGTCAAGATAACTGTGGATTTTACTGAATCTAGCAAGACATCTCACAAGATACAGCTTTACAAGACATAATAAAAGCCGATAACTGGTGACATCTAATCAAATCTATCAAGAGATCAAAGAATGTAGCCTTACAAGACAAGAAAAGACATCGATAACCAGTGAAAAACACAGAATCAAAGAAAAGTGATGTGCCATAGGTTAGAAACTGGATTATTCGATAAATAACGACATTTACAAACAAACCAGAGATCAAGATGATGCGGCCCTGTTTATCGAAGAACTCACTGAGAAAAGCTATGTTACGCCTACTCCTAGGGTTTGGCAATTAGCTAGAAAAGTAAGAACTTTGTATTGATGTTGTGATTATCTCTTTTAGAAGTGACGTCGGTACAAATTTACACCCTGAAAATCCAAGACACCCGGTCGATTATGACCAACTATTCTTATTTTACAATACGACTCGAACTCTAATTATTTACAAATTTTCTACACTGTGGATCCATGAGAAGCTTCTGGACGCTGTAAGTCTCCTAGCTCTTTACAATCCTCGTCTCCATCGGCTTCAGCCTCACCATCACACCGATTGGCTTCTTGCTAATGTTATCCTTTATCCGATGGAAACCCTTATTCCTAATCGGTTTCGGGCTCGTTCACCCAATAAGTTTTCTGCTTCAAATTTTGGTGTCAACATAATGGTCAATAAACAATATTTTAAAGAAGTAGTTGTCTCGTCTCTTAGGCTAATCCCAACAGAAAATTTCATATTAATGTTTCTAAGAGCAACTCTAGCAGGGCCTCCAAACAAGCCTATATTCGAAATCCAGAGGCCAGGTTAAAAACGAACTCCGATAGAGGCTTAGGCCACGAAAATAGAGAGCACTCCAAACTCTCTATTAAACCCCCAATCCAAATATACACACTTATAGGTGGGACAAGGAAAAATAGACAGTTGTTTAGAGAGTATTGCTGGAGTTGATAGAAAATCAAGCTCCCTACAAAGTAGAATTAGCCCCCGCTCAGGAGAAAGTAGAGGGTTTGTTTAGAGAGTATTGTTGGAGTTGCTCTAAGCATGCTATATGTGCAAAAGATGATATTATTGAAGATAAAAATAGTACTCCCGATACATTGTTTCATTTTTTGTTGTTTCATGGACAAAAGTATGTTATTACAAAATAGAAAAATTTAAAACTTTTTTGAACCATGCCATTTTAAAATATGAAACTCAATATGCGAAGCATACTTTATAAATCAGTGTTTAAAATTGTTGACTTTAGGTCACCTCTCATAACGTCCCTTTATTGGTGATGGCTGGAAATGATGTTATTCTAGCTCTATGGTAATTTGAACCCTCTTAAGTTTGACAAATTTTAGACAAAAATTATGAACATTATGAGATTTATTAACCAACTAGTTTTTCAAAAATATTGATACTCCTCTATGTAAGCATGGAAACTTAAAAGATTCAACTTAGAACAAAGCTCGATTGACACACTTTTCTGGATAGAGAATATCTCGTAGTCTGTTAAAAATAACTCTCGAGGCCACTACCTCGTAGTTTGCAACAAATAGATTACAATAGTTGAAAGAGGTCATTATGTCGTTGTTCAAATCCCTGGCATCTGGGCAGCAGTCAATGCTGTCGCGAGTCTGGATCTGAAGTACTCATCAAGCTCATCAAGCTACTTAATTTGACACTTACAACCCCAGGTACCTTACCTCTTTAGCTCATCAAGCTGCTTAATTTGACACTTTAATATCCGGTTTGATTACTTTCCAAGGCGATCGAGTTGACCTCTTTTGTCACTGAACATTGTGGTTTCAAGCGTCCTAGATCACCTGTTTGGAGTGGGATAAGGGGCTCCACATATCGTTCTTGCTTTCATGAATTTAATTTCGTCTGCATCTTATGCATTTCTGCATTTGTCTTCCGTCTATGCAGGATTTTGCTCACATAGCCGGACAGTCGAGCTGTGTGCTCTCCTAGCGCATCAGCTGGTATGTGCCTCCTCTTCTCTCCAGGACCGATCTTTAACAAGTATGCAGCGTTAATACCGTAAACCCGTAGTGTGGACTGTTGAGATTTAGATTTCTCAAATTAACCTTCGAAGTTGATTGCTGCCGGTTCATAACAGATTACAATCATGGCCCGACTTTTGTACATTTTTCAAGCATATAAACTGTTGCTTTTATGCTTTGACTGTGGTTTAATTCTTCGAATGGAATTCAATAAATTGTGCGGTTTTCTTGAATGCAATAGGTATTTGAGAATTCGATCTGTCGTCACTTGTGCGGGATCCCACTTCCTATCCGATTCTATCAGCTATACTAAAATGGCCTCTTGCAAAAAAAAAATTATGGACTACTAGCAATTATGGACTAGACTCATTTTAATTTCTACCATCTTTAGTCCAGCAAAAAAAATTGACAAACTCTTCAGAAAAAAAAAGTGAAATTAAACACAGGTTCTGGCCATTTGCTCTGTTGTGGACCCTAAGAGATAGCAGCAAGGACGAACCTATCTGTCAAGCAACATCCATCTTGTGTAAAAGGTTCCTCTGTTTGCATCTTCGTGTCTCCTTCAAAGTTTGAGTAGAAAATTTATTGTTCCAAATACCTAATATTATTTTTAACCTTATCTCCCTTGTCTCTGAGGCGTATACTTTAATATACCATATACGTAGGATATATAGACAAGTTAGAGCAGCTCATTCAATTATTAAAAATATGAAATATCAGGGTGGTCTGCCATAAACTGGTATGTGCTTTATTTTTAAATATTCAGGAATGGACAGGACAGCTACATATGACCGAAATGAATTGGAGAAGAAGTTACATGATCCAACTGCACCACCAATTTATTTGCCAATACAATTTTTGGAAGACATCACATGCAAGTTTTCTAGAGAACAAGAACTTGGCTGTGGTGGATTTGGAGTAGTGTACAAGGTATAATCTTTTCTTTTCTTCACTTTCAAATAATCACTACAGTAATTAATAAATTCATACCAAAATGCTGCCAAGGGAGTTCTTCGGAGCGGGAAAACTTTTGCTGTGAAGAAGATATTTGACATACATCTGCTGGAAGATGAGCAATTCCAGAGAGAGGTTAGTTACCTTATGGGAATCAAGCACCAAAATATAGTTCAACTAGTAGGTTACTGTGCGGAGTCATGCTGGGAAGCAATGGAGTTGCCGAGCGGGATTGAATTTGTAGAGCTACCAAAAAGGTTGCTCTGCTTCGAGTATCTGTGCAACGGGAGCCTTGATAAGTATGTCTCTGGTAAGATTACGAAGTACAGCCTTCCCTTTTCCAATTTTCTCCTTCTAATTACAAAGTTATTACGTAGGATAAGTTTACAATTTTTTTAGGAATTAAAATTCTGCAAAATTTGCTGTTAAATAACATTAATCTCTTGAAAAGCCACTGCAATGTCAGGCAAAGCCTCTGTTTTTATATCAAATAATTTTCTTGAGCTAGTTAGTAACTGGGTATTGTTTATGTTACTTCTAGTTACTATCTAAGACTATAACCATGTCCTTCTGTTTATCCAAGTACAAAAGGCTAAGCTCAGTTACAGCACATAAGTACACAATGATAGAACTTACAGTTGCTAATTATGCTACCTCAAGTGCATTCACTAACAGATTTTTCTCGGTATCAATTTATTTGTATAGATGAATCTTCAGGCCTTGATTGGTACAAGAGATTTGAGATAATTAAGGGAATTTGCAGTGGTTTGCTTTTCCTTCACGAGGAATATATTGTTCACCTGGACCTTAAACCTGAAAATATATTGATGGATGCTTGTATGATGCCAAAAGTTGCAGATTTTGGTTTATCAAGGCTCCTGGGTGCAGATGAATCCGGAGTTGTCATCAATGGAAATCTTATGGGATCACTGTAAGGCCTCACCCATTTACTCTCTCGGTAGTCGATCTGTATTCAACACACCTTGCTTCTGCAAGCATTGTCTAAACTTTCAACTAATCTTGTAGTGGTTACATGGCACCAGAGTACATCACCGAAGGCATAGTATCCGCAAAGGCAGATATATTCAGTTTTGGTGTTGTAATCATAGAGATAATCACAGGTGGCAAGAACTATCCCTTGATCACTGTACCACATTTCCAGCCTTTCGGGAGCCACCAGAGTACTATTGAAACATCTATCCAACAGTACATAGATGATGTAAGACACATCAATCTAAATTCAGTACGTATGATTTCTAGCTTACTTTTGCAAATGTATGTATAGGTGCTTGGAAGATGGAAGAGCACATTTAAGAAAGAACCGATGTATACATCACCCGAGATATGTACCCAACAAGTAAGAGAATGCATCACCATAGCACTTAGGTGTGTGGACCCTGACAGATCAAAAAGACCAAATATTAGGGAGATTTTTCAAATGCTTGGTGCAGCGGAAAGCATGGAATGCCATGCGGAATATATCAAGATTTCATCCGTTGTTTATAAGCAGGTATGTGTTCACATTTTGCATTGCACACGTTCCTTGAAAGTTCTTAGAGAGATATTTAAGCGCAGGCCAATAACCAGCTAGCAGCCCCTACCACTAGACTTAATTTCAAGATTCCACATTCACTCACGAATAAAGTGTTGCGCCTAAATCAGTGGGGCGGAAAGGCCTTGCAAAAGCAGAGAATAAGAACAATCCTACGAGGTTCAAATACAATATCTATTGAGTTGGTGACCACAGTTCGTTCACCTTCATTTCATCTCCCATAAAAAAGTCTTGACTTTGGGGTCGCAGCTACTTATTGAGACCCTGAATAAACCATCTAAATAACCCAGCAAAGTGATTTTGCCACCGTGGCTCAGTAATTGAAGGAGTACACACAATTCCCTATTTCAAGATTTATTGAAGGAGGCACTACTAATAGTTTAGCCCATTACCTTGGCTGATTATGCTTTTTTTTATTTCCCCACCCCTCACTCTCTCATCATGAAACACTTGTCCCTCCACTGCCTTCAATCGCTCACTACCCTCCTATCTCGGGAATGGGCAGTGGAAGTTAGGATGGACTGGTGGTTAGGTGTGTGGTTAGGGGCAATTCAGGAATAAATGTTCAAGTGTACGTTTCTTCCACCGAGTGCTGGCTAAGCACACATTCATATGAGGGCAAAGCCATATTCCTACGACGGAGCAAATTTCTTGTACTGAGACGATCTTTTAGAAGTAGCTAGAAAAACACCTTGTGTTTCTGTTGAGAGGAGGATTTCCAAGTCCATGGAAAAAGGGGAGAAAATGTTTGAGCCCAGATATATGACCATAGATCATTGTCATCATTCAGAATCAGATCTTCAAGATCAGAATCTAAATTCTGCCGTTGTCCCAAAACCACTTGGGAGAGAGGGAGATGGAAGAGCTGATCTACCATGGTGAGGGACTGAGCATTACTTACAATGATATCAACATTCTGAGCAAAAGAGAATAACTCTGGATATGCCTGACTAGGAATTTTGCCCTGCCATAGGTCATGCCATAAATAACAAGTGGTGCCATTCTGAAATGAGACAGCTGCCAAGCCTTTGTAGGAGTCAAGAAGTTTTAACATATCTCTCCGCCAATAGGAACCTTTCTTGACATGATTGGGCAGCTTATTGTTACTATAGTGCCTTTCCCAAACAAGATGCACCAAGGGGATATCTGCTTTATTAAAGAATTTGTGCCAATTTTTTAGGAGAAGGGATTCATTCTAAGTTTTTAGTCGGATTACCCCAAGACCTCCTTTCTTTTTGGGGAGACTCACCATTTCCCAAGCAGCTTTGGGAAGGGTTTTATTATTTGCCTCAGCACCTCTCCAAAGACAATGTTTTCTGTACTTGTCCACCTGTTTAATGACAGTTTTTTGTAGAAGGAAAGTACAGATGAAGAAAGTGGGGGAAGGAGGAGAACACTGAATTTGTGAGTTCCAATCTGCAAGCTTGAGAGAGAAAGTTTAAAGTGCAGACTAGCCTTCTCTCACTTCTTGTAACCAAAGGAAGGAATTCATCTATGGTTGGTTTAGTGAGCCCCAGAGGTAAGCCAAGATATGTAAAAGGTAGACCTGAGCATTTGTGGCCCGGCCTGGTCCAGCCCGATGGCCCGGCCCAAGCCCAATGGGTTTTGGCCCGCCCATGATGTTTAATGGGATGGGCATGTGCAGAGCAAATAAAACCCAGATAATTTTTTCTTGGCCCAAGCCCGGCCCGAACTATTTAAATGAATTATTTTTCCATTGAAAAAGAGCGGAAAGCCCGAACCCGACCAAGTCCCGGCCCAAAATAGAGGCCCGTAGTCGCCCATGGGACGGGCGTGGGCAAGACTTTTAAGGCCCAAAAAACCAGGCTTTTATCGGCCCGTCCCGAGCCCGGGCTGGCCCGCAAAATGCTCAGGTCTAGTAAAAGGTAAGGAACCAATTGAGCAACCAGAGCTTGAGCTAGATCAGCCAGTTTATCATTGCCAATATTAATAGGCACCATCATGGATTTTGCATAATTCACTCTTAATCCAGTGGAAGGTAGCAAAATCATCTAGTAAAAGCGTGAGGAAGTGGAGTTGAGTAGAGCAGCCTTCCATAATGATAAGTGTGTCATCTGTATATTGTAAGATTAGGAAACCTTGGGTATACTGTAAAGGCACCAGGAGGTTTAAGTGACCTTGCATTTTGGCTTGGTTGATAAGGGATTGTAATAAGTCTACTGCAAGGACAAAAAGCAAAGGAGATAAAGGATCACCTTGTCTGACTCCTCTCTTACAGTGTAAGGTTTTTTACCAGGAACTCCATTCGGCAAAATGGATGAGGTGCCTGTGTAAGGTTTTTTACCAGGAACTCCATTCGGCAAAATGGATGAGGTGCCTGAGCTAAAGATGTCCTTCATCCATGAGAGCCAGATGGGTCCAAAGCCATTGTGACTCATAATTTGCAGCTTGTAACACCATACAACGCCGCCCTTCCATAGGGGCTCGCCTGCTTACACATAGCACCCTTCTTACACTTTTCTCCTCGCTTTGTGTAAAAGGGTTAACCCGAAGGTGCTATGGCTGGAGGACAAAGCCTTATAAGCTGGTTCTATCCTTGCTCAACTAGCAATGTGGTACTAAACATGTGCACCTGCACTCAATGAGCCACAACTGGGCTATATCCAAATTGAGCCAGGTGTCACATACACCCTCTCAAAGGACCCGACGTCCTCGTCGGTCCTGCTCACCCATACTTGGGCTAATGTTCCAAACCGCCCCCTCTTAGCGCACGACCATATGTCCAAGGCCTGACATATGCCATGCCGTATATAGGTAGCACTTGGTTTTGTTTATAAAACCGGGTGTGACGCAGCATGGGTTCATGTTCAACCCTATCAAAAGCCTTCTCAAAGATCAGTTTAAGAATCATGATTTCCTTTTTTGATTTGTGACAGTAATGGAGACTCTGAAAAGACCAAGAAAGACAATCTTGAATGGTTCTAAATCTGATGAATCCATATTGGTTCTGATGAATGAAGTCCATGATAACTATTTGGAGCCTATTTGCAAGGAGCTTGGTGATCAATTTCATGGAAGTGTTGAGCAGGGGTATGGGCCTGAAGTCTGATACTTTAACTGGTCCTTTCACTTTTTGTATCAAGGTGACATAGGAGCCATTAATGCTTCTCAGGCAAATGTTTCCTAATTTGAAAGCCCAACATAGTTCATAGAAATCTGATTTTATATTGGCCAGCACCTTTTCACAAAATCAGTATTGAAACCATCTGGCCCTGGAGATTTGTCATGAGGCAGAAATTTGACTACTGCATCAATTTCATCAGTTGTGAATGGTTCTTGGAGAGCAGACAAATCTTCAGATATATGTAATAGAGATGCTAGGTCAAAACTCATGTGCTGGAAATCTGAAGTTGCTAACCGTCCGCTCTATGCCTCCCATAGAATAGAGGCTTTGGTAGCATGGTCTAAGCATAAAGAGCCATTGAAATCTTCTAAAGATGTTATCAAATTCTTTCCATGTTTGATGGTTGCTTTGGCGTGGAAGAAGCTTGTCCCTGCATCTCCAAACTTAACCCTGCTGATTTTCCAATAGAGTTTTTTGCTGATGGAGAAGATTAATGAGCTTGTCATCTAAAAGAGCTTTGAAATTCCATTCTGGTATAGAGAGGTCCCTTTTTTGTTCTATCTACTCTAGAAAGGATAGGACTAGCTTTACATTGTTGATATTTTCCTTGAGATTTGAGAGTCGAGCCTTCCAGGCTTTGAGGACAATTGTTGTTATTCAGAGGGCTATGGGTATTCTACTAGAGCATCCAAAAGCCCAGTATGCCATTTTCTGTTTTTTTTTTTGGGCGATGGGAGTGGGTTTTGGGGTTCCATGGAGATGCTACTGGGCAACACTCTTCATCTTAATTAAGCTAGTTGAACGTGCTGCAGACTGTCTTAAGTTTATAGGAGTTGAGTAATGTTACATTAGCATGTGTACTATCTTTTTGCCATCCTTTTATTTATCATCATTCTTAAAGGTTATGATCTTGTGCCCAGAAAAAGACAAGTTCCCGTTGTTGTTGTTCTCATGTACCACACCAATAGCACAATACAATGTTTTGCAACATCTGCATGCTATATGTAGCAAAAGCATCTAATGTTTGGAGTTGTTCACGACTATTTTTTTGTTTCTTTCAGGCTGCATGTGATGGTGGCATGTGTGCAAACACTAGAGGGGCTATGATCCGGGATTTAGTCGAACAAGCTTGTGAAGGTCCACTTGCACCTACACAGCAAGAGGTCCTTTCTGCAATCTTTTTCTAAAAAATGTGGTTTTTAAAGCTCTCAATATTGTATCAACTAATTTTTTGTGCATTGTTACATGTTTTGTTATTTAAATATTTTCTAGAGAAGCTAGAAATAAGCACTTCAAGCTATGTCTTTAGTGCTCCCTCCATCCAAAAACTCAAGTCATTCTTGGACTAAAATTAACCCTAAAACAAGTCATTTACCCCATTTAGTATGTGCATGTGTAAGCATAATGCATCTCAGTTTGTGCTAACTATGGCTAATAAATAGGGATTGGTCTTACCTCCTTAATTTATTACATAATTCCTAGAATGCCTTGTTTCTTGGGACGGAGGAAGTAGGCCCCTTTTTCATTTGGGAAAGGTCTTATATGTCCCTTCAACTATCCTTGAAATTATGCATCCCCACCATGAGCTGATGTAAATACCAACGTTCCTTAGCCCTTGGCTCAAATAAGTGTTGTTCTTGGTTTATGACATACCCTGGGCTTTCATATTTTTGGGATAATGATGCAGTCAGCATAGGGTCACACATGTCAAAATATTTATCATATTCCTTTTTTTTGTTCGATACTGCTTTTCTCTTCTCTCTTTGCACAACCAGATCAGGTTGCCCCAGTAAATGCTGTCCCATGGTGATGCACTTCACTCAGACTGTTCCTCCCCAGCTGGAACTTGTTATTCAATACATAATGCTCCTGCGCGTGGTCTGCTTGGTGCTTCCCTGTGGGTAGAGTCCACATACAAAATGCAGTAGGTAACTGTATGGCAGATCCTCCGGTCCTCAGGTCTTGTTCTCCTTTATCCAATTGCCACTTGAGCCTTATGCATGTGCTTCTTCATTTTCTTCCTCAGTCTTCCCCTTATTCCATCATTGTTGGACCAATGTCTCTTACTTCGGTCATGAAAAGCAGAAGGTTTTAGAGGGCAACTAAACAAAACAGCAAGCTTTTGTTACACAGTAACCAACATAAGAAAAGATAAGCATACATGCATGGAAATTAATTTTGCGCTAGACACACAAAAGAAAAAAATCAGTTCAAATTCAACAGATGGCTTCAACCCCATGGTAGTTGCCAAATGCTCAAAAGTAAAAAATAAGGTACCCATTTTACCTTTGTTGGCATTCGTCAAGGAGGAGTCATGTAGAGTGAAGGGAGATATCATGAACGTATACTGTTAAAAGTGCAGTCTTGGTAAGTACAAAATTTTCAAATTATAAAATTTCTGAGGAAGTGAAAAGTAGTTGGCTATGTCATGTGCCATGGTGGCAAAATCACTTTGTCAGGTTATTTAGATGGTTTATTAAGGCTCCCAGTAAGTAGCTGGACCCCAAGTTCAATTCTTTTTTAATTATGTCTCAAAAAAATTTCTTTTTTAATTAGAGGAGATGAAAGAAAGGTGTACGAACTGTGGTCACAACCTTAATTCAAGGTCGTAATAGGTACTGAACCTCGTATGATTGTTCTTGGATTTGTTCAGTTCTGCTTGTGCAAGGCCTTTCCCATTCTGATTTTGGTTCATTCTTGAGTGAACCCGAAACCTTGAAATTAGGTCTAGTGGTAAGGGCTACTAGTTAATAGTTAGGACTAGGATGAAAACTGTAGGGATATTTTCCATCTGTGTTTTTGGCCGAGATGGTTCAGATACTAAAAAGATACAATATAATATCAGAATTCAGAGATTCAGTATCCGATTTGTATCCAAATTCACATACTCAAAGTTGAATATCTGATATAGATATGATATATATCCATTTTATATCTGACATATTTGACATTATCCATATTTGAATCTGATCTGAGAAAATAACTATATGTTGTAATCATATAATATCCGTTCATCTCCGATCTATTTTTATCCCTAGTTACGACATAGTTTGAGAACCATATTTCTCTGTGGGAGGGAGAAATAGTATAGATCATTCATGAGCCACACACACAGCAGTACCAAGTTGAAAAGTTGCATCATGGGCTCATGGCAGTAGGCCAGCGTATAAAGAACAAATTCTTGTCGTCTACTTAAACAACATGTTCATTTACAGATCCATTACTTCTTTGTTAGAGATATGATGGTACTTCGCTGCTGGATAGCAGTCTTGAAGCCTAATTCCAATAGTTATTTAAGCTAACAAAAATTACAGTTTCTTAAGAAGATATAGAAAGAAGCAAGTCTCCTTTTGAACTTATCTCAGTCTTTCTTGGGTGCAAGATGAGTGTCTCTCTGGGTGTTTAACCATTCCTATGTGGTGCCTATGGGCATGTCTATAGCCTTTATTCATTTATCTGGAGTGATTTGGTTAACCACTAGCTTTCTTGTTAGTTGTTACAATCTCTTTCTAGAATGATGAAATGAAACCAGCTTTGTCGCCAAAATTATTGGAAAAAACTAAAAATGAAACATCTAGATAGGAAAGTCAATTATAGGAGTAGGAATAAAAAATTGAAGTGGTATAATTGGAAACATGGAATACAAAGTAAATAAATCAGAAATAAAACTGAACATATATTTGTACTATAGTGGTAGTAGCCAGCTATCTGCAGTTGTGTGTGTCAATGAATTGTTTGCCTGGGCATGCATGCGACATCAGATGATCTATGTGGTCCCAACCATACATTTGAATTTATATTGTGCAATTTTGATCGTTTTATCCCTAATGAATTTATTACTTCCTTCAGAAAATTGTTTTGGAGCTGGGAAAGGACTGGAAGCTAGTCCATCACTGTGGGATGACACCACAGAAGCTCCCTGTACGTACTTGCTTCTGACAAAATGCTGGATCCTTTGCATGCTTTGTTGATGATCTGATAAATTTCCTTTTTCAGGACCTTGTTGAACATAATCCACTTATAGCTGTCGAAGTGCTTTCAAAGCTAATCAATTCTCAGGACATTGATGCGTATGCATATAATACCTATGCTTTATTCTTTATTTTTGTATCTATTTTCTTTTGCTTCACGTCATATTTTCACACTTGGCCTGTTGTTTGACAGATACTTTGATGTTCTTTTGCATATGGAAAAAGGATTGCATCTAATGGAAGTAGTAAACAGGCTCACTACTGTAGTTGTGTTACCGCCAAGATTCATTCGTGACTACATCTCCAACTGCATTCGATCCTGTAAAGACATTAAGGTTTGGTTCTTAATCATGCATCTCACCATTTCTTGTAGATCAGCAATTCAGCATCTTTTGATAATTATAGTAACATGATTCTAACATTAGTTCTGGGCTGCTAAAAGAATTATTGGATTGATACCTAATTGTTCTTAGCCAAATTCTGATTGCCCAATAACATGAATTTTACCTGTTATGGAAATAAAAAAGTACTATTGCATATTATGAACCCAACACTAATTCTTCTCGCCGTACTAGGTGCCAACACCTCCAGGTGCAATAATGCCACTAATAATTTCTAGTTTTAAGACCAAATCAACATGCATTTTTTTGGAATAAATATTTAAGCTAGTAATGTTGTCTACGAAGTGTTTGTATCATACTCTGACCTATTTGGTACAATGGTCCAGAGAAGCACTTCTCAGTTAAGCTGCACAAATATGAAAAAAGTGCTTCTTTGAGAAGTGGATCTGACAAAGATTCAGTGTTTTAGGTTAAATGGGAGTGGTGAGGAGAAACGTGGCCAGAAAAAGCTATAAAAAAACATGTTACAAACAGGGATATTTCACTTCAAGTACTATTGAGGCCCTGTTTAATTCAGCAAGATAAGTTTAGGAAATTTACTGTAGCAAAACTAAATCAAAGATTAGGAGGGCTAAACATGATCTAATTATAAAACTAATTACACGAATGGACAGAAAATCGCGAGACAAATCTATTAAGCCTAATTAATCCGTCATTAATCTATGTTTAATATCTTTAATTAGTGTCCTAATATTTGATGTGACATGATGAATAGGGAAAACTTATGGAATTAAACATGGCCTGAGACCCAATGTACTATTGTGGATTATTTCTTTATGTCCTATTTACCATTTAATTTCTTCTAACAAATGCTACATTGAGGATCCACTTTTGTCTCCTTAGGCTATTTGAAGAAAACTGAATACCCCGCGCAACACATTGTTTAATTTGTAGAATATTGATAGTGCTTCTTAATTGATATTTTTTGCAGGACAAGTATATGCAAAATAGACACGTGAGATTAGTGTCTGTATTTATACAGAGTCTCGTTCGAAACAAGATAATAAATGGTAAGTGCATCAATGTGCAATTCTCGTACGGTACTTTTAATGTAGTTTATTTATTTTCTCCATTTGTGCTAAGTGTAGGTCCCAATCATTACGATGTCTTTTACTTTTACAATATTTATAACTTTCATGTTCTCTGTAAGCTACCCAATTTTATTAGTCTATCTATCTTAGTAGTATGGTTTAAAGAACAAGCTTTCATGCAGACAGCAATAGCTCTGTGAGCTTTTGTGCTTTGATGAAACTGACTTTCATTGGTTTGCTTTCCCATTCTAAGTTTGTAATCAACTCAATGTTTGAAATTATTTATATAAATTGTTATACTAGTGATCAAAAAGGAATAGTATAAAAACATCTGATGGATGAGATTATTTCTATGTTACAACAAATTTCACCTGTGGTATAGGTCTTATACATGAGTAGTATAGGCAGTATAAGTGTATTGTGGGGAAAAGAAACAAATGGTGTCACTGTAATATATTTTTGGCACTAGCATAAAGCTATGGTAGTCTAGTAGTCCCATTTGATTTAGATAAAATTACTAAATTTCCCTTAAAATAGATGGTTACATCTTCTATATACTATATACCACTAAAAAGTAGTACGAGGCACTTTAAAAAGATTTGAATATAAGCGATATATCCAAGGATTTTTTTCAAAAAAATTAAGGCTTTTTTTAGGAAAAATTAATGAGAATAGGGAGAAGATGCATGCACCCACGTTTAATCCTGTCTAAACCGGCAATCATCTGAAATCAAGAGATAAATCAGCCCTTAAATGGCATGAGTGTGTTCTGAATGGAGGTGCCTCGTGGTAGTTGTCACTTGCTAGAAATTCAAAGTTGTTTGGTCCTTTTATTGGAGGGCTGCTAAAGGAATATAAACTGGTGTATTCAGTATAAGTCGGTACTCCCTCTGTCCCAAAATAATGTTCTTTTAGAGTTCAAAATTTGTCCCATAAAGACTGAGTTTATATTATAAGGACCAGCTAGATTTAATTGCATGCATAGTTTCCAATGTACATGCACATTTAAATTGCTCGGGCTTGATTCATGAAGCTACGTATAGAATTAAAGGTTTTAATTACGGGCACCATGGTCATTTCTCATTACTACTAATGTGTCTGATAATTCAAAAAGTGCACTTATTTTGTGACAGAGGGAGTAGTAGCTAGTTAGTAGGGAGGTGCCTTCTGGAGAATTAATTACCTTCTGGATGTATGTTAGAACAATCACATAATAGGGTTAGAGGTCCGTTTCCCCAAAAATTGAGTGAAATTTTGAAATTGGTATTTTTCACCTTCAGATGACTGGACTTGCTAAAATCTGTTCCACAAAAAAGAAGGTTCACGTTGTGTCATTCAGGCCCTAAACTGGCCCCTTACAGAATATCTGGACTCGTTTGAATGGTTTTCAGGCAAAATTTATTGTTCCTTGAACTGTTCATGGAATAACATGCAATTCTGCACAGTTACTTTTATTTCTTCAGTTGAGTGACTATTGGTCTTTTGAATAACCTTTTGTTTACAATTTATTACATTGCCGATTAAGACTGAATTGAAATTTCATACTGTGCAGATCATGACATTTTCATACTGTGCAGATCATGACATTTCTTTCTGAATGTTTCATTTTGTGCAGTACAAGATAACCTATTCATCGACATCCTAGCATTTTGCATTGACTTCCAGCGAATAAGAGAGGCGGCGGGGCTGTTCAGGCTCCTCGAATCTCTAAAATGAAGGGTGTTGTATGATCTGCTAGAGACCCAGTTGTATTTGTGGTGCCATGCAATGTATTATGCATGCAACCAGTTGTTGTAGGGGCTTCCCAGTTCCATAATAAAATATTTGTCGCCGTTGACACTATCACGACTAAGACGGAAGGTCAAACGTTTTAGAAAAAAGTTCATGGCGATAAATATTTGTATATGTAGGGAGTAGAAGATATGTTGATGGCAGAATTTCCCCATCTTTTTTGCCGATCTATCCGAATCTCGAGGGCAAAATTCATTTCAAGGGGTAGGTTTCTAACGCCCTAAATTCCATCACATTAAATTACAGCAACATTTTGTGCTTTTCTAGAATTTATTTGAGGCCTAAATTAATTTCTAGGATTTAATTTGAATTATTTAGAATTTTTATTAATTGAAACATCACTTAAAATATTTTTTTAGTCTCAATGAGTGTTTGTTGCCTTAATGCCATTCTATTTGGTTTATGTTTTCTTTCTGTTCAAATTCAAATTTGAATTGCGTTTGTTTAATCCCTCTCTTTCCTTTCCTCTAGGCCAACCCTCCTGCCCTTTTGGCCTGTCACCATCCGGCTCGTCTTCACCTCCCTGGGCCCAGGCATCTTAGCATTTTGCATCGACTTGCAACGAATAAGAGAGGCGGCGGGGGGCTGTTCAGGCTACTTGAGAATTTTTAGAATGAAGGGCGCTGTATATATGGTCTTCTGGAGGCCCGGTTCCATTCGTGCATGCAAAGAGAAGTTGTGGGGGCTTTCCGGTTTTGTGTATCAGGCAACAAGGAGAAGCCCATAGTAGAGGGAATGGTCAGATGAACTCACAGCAACCAATGGTGGATTAGTCTGTTATACACATGCAGCACAGTCCACCTTTTATTATGAGTGAAATTAATTGGTGTTTGTTTCATTAAATCCTGCACCTGATATATCTTCAAAAACACATGTTTGAGTACAGTATGACTCTAGATCAGATCACATACAGGTGTGACAGATAATACCTGTACTTGAGAGACAGGTTACCGCGAGTGATCAAAGCCTTGCCTGCTAACTGAACGGGCGCACCCCCTTTACAAAACAGAATGTTTCACCCCCGCTACGGGCATGTTCGGTTAATTACAATCCCCTTGGATTCGAAGGGAATTGAGGGGATTTGAGAGAGATTTTAACTTGTTGGGCATTTAATCCCTCCCAATCCCCTCAATTCCCCTCCAACCCCTTCCAACCAAACATGCCCTATGTGGGCATTGGTCATATGTAATGGCACTGAATGTTGCCCATTAACCAATGACCAATCAAAGGCAACGGGTATGAAACGTTGTCCATTACCTATGTCCTATGCCGCCCAGGTAGCAACAGCCAGCTAATTCTCCACGTACTGCAAAAGCTGACACTAAAGCACAGTTAAGGTCCCATGGACATCCAGGAATTACTTGATTAACCCTAATCTTTGTGTTTTGCCACCTTGGATTGACATAAGACAAGACCGGGTTCTATAAACAATGAAAAGAGCTGATGGTTTGAGCCAAATTTCTATTACACAAGATAAAAGACCGAGTCTAGAATTTTAGAGGTCCAGAGTTCAACCGGCTAAGAGCCCTGGATACACTACTAGATTTTCTGACTTCTTCTCCACGTCGTTTGTCGTCATTTGGCCTTTCCTTTGTAGAACTCCATTTTTTTCAGCCATGCCGTAGGAGCTTGATAAGGCTTCAAATGAAGTTTCACATGTTATTACTATCAGTACAACAGAAGTCCTCATAAGAACACTGTATTCAATCTTAGATCTCGCGTACAAAAGATCAGCATAAATTATTGTATTCCATTGTGTCTAGCGTTTTCGTTTTTTTTAAAAAAAATTGAACAGATTATTTATGAGCCAAAAGTGGCAGAACACTAGATCTGACACTACTACAAAAAACGTTTGTAGGGGCGGGTAAAACGACGTTTGTAGGGGCGGCGTCGAAATCCGCCCCTGCTTTTGGCTGCTAAAAATGGCCATTTGCAGGGGCGGGTATTTAGGCCGCCCCAACAAATGTTTTCCAGGGGCGGACGATTGCATGGTCCGCCCCTGAAGATGTTTTTTCCAGGGGCGGACCATGCCATCACCCGCCCCTGGAAATACGTTCTTCAGGGGCGGGCCACGCCATCGCCCGCCCCTGCTGATTTGTTTCCAGGGGCGGGTAAAGGAATGGCCCGCCCCTGGAAATGTCTTGTTCAGGTGCGGGCGATGGCCTGCCCCGCCCCTGAAGATGGTGTTTACAGGGGCGGGCCATTCCATCGTCCGCTCCTGGTAATCCTTTTTTTTTTAATTTTGATATTTGTTTTTTCTTTTGATTTTTAAATATTATTCGATTTTCTAATACCATTTCTCCGGCAAATAATATAAAAGTAATCACAAATAGTACACAATTTAATCTCTTTGTAAATTCTATAAAAGCAAATCCAACATAAAACAAGATTGTCATCCAAATGATATTACACGTATATTACATTAATCACACAAGTTTAGTGTCCACACTCCACACCCTCACATGGTTAGGCGATACTTCTCCAAGTGCCAGTTACGAAAAGAATCATATTTTTCTTCATAGAAATAATCTTGTTGCTTATCGATGTACTTGCCCTTCTCATGAAGCACATCAAACATTGTGAAGTGACATAGTTCGCTGACTATCTTGAGAAAATCTTCCTCTTGGAGTGGTTTAGACTGTAATTTACGAGAAATGAATGTAAAATGAATATTCACACACATTCAGTATTGAAATATGATAGTTAGGCTTAAGCGAGTGATAGTTAGACATAAAATGAATGTGCTGAAATATGGTAAAGACACTTACACGTTCAGTATTTGGTGTGTAATGCTTGCGGCTCCTAATATATTCACACACATAATAGCCGCAAAACAAGGTACCAGCTGGTTGCTTATGGCATGGGTAGTGTGTGCGTGGAATCCAATCCTTTACTCCCTCAGGAGCCGGCCCTTTATAATGGTCAATGTAGAGAAAAAGAGCACTACTTGAAAGAATGGGACAAGTTAGTATATAATCATCGCCTCAAATATTTTGTAAGGTGTGGAGAATCTTATCGGTTGTTACCTCTTCAGGATGACACAGAAATCTTTGTATTCTGATTGCGGGTAATCCAATGAGTCAAAGACCACATATTTGGCTTCCCTCGGCAATAGCATAAAAGCAACCCAGTGTTGACTGTCACAGTGTTATGTAGCGACGATAAGTATCAAGCTAATCGATATATGTAGAATTTGAGAGAGAAATTTGCAATATTGGGACTGCAAACATTGACCCTTTGCAGTTTTGCCATTAGGCCCACATTTCATGGACACAGATGGACCTATTTTGTCATTCACTTGGAGTGGCAAAACTGCGAAGGGTCAATGTTTCCTAACTCACAGTTTTATACGGTGACCCTACAGAAAAGCCTCACCGTACGAAAGCCCATTCATCCTATGGTCACAAGCAGCAGTTATATAGTCAGGCCGCGCACAGTTTGATCCGGTGGTTGTAATATAGTGTGGAGCGGATGATCCTGTGGTCGTCTGGTGGTTAGATCAGGATCATCCGCTCCACACTATATTACAACCACCGGATCAAACTGTGCGCGGCCTAACTATATAACTGCTGCTTGTGACCATAGGATGAATGGGCTTTCGTACGGTGAGGCTTTTCTGTATGGTTACCGTATAAAACTGTGAGTTAGGAAACATTGACCCTTGCAGTTTTGCCACTCCAAGTGAATGACAAAATAGGTCCATCTGTGTCCATGAAATGTGGGCCTAATGGCAAAACTGCAAAGGGTCAATGTTTGCAGTCCCAATATTGCAAATTTCTCAATAATCAATAATATTGGGACTGCAAGAATTGTTAGAATTTAGACGACGTACCCGAAAAGGTAGGGCGCCCATATGCAACTCGCATCACGATGTCGATCCAACATAGTTGCTATGTATATTGCCACCTTCTTCCTAAGATCAATGGAAAGCTCCTTTCGTTTCTTTTGTCTCTCCTTGTGCGTCTTACAGTCCTTTAGATCTTCGGCGTCGTCTGGGTATTGAGGGGGAAGTCCCACCTAGCCTTGCAAATAATAAAAGGGTCAAGATACCCAACCTTGGTCTTCGAATCCATTGCGAGGCGACCTTGCATCCTGCACAACACATCGCAAAAGAATTCATTTTGAGACTACAAAGGCCAGTACCATATGCATATATACATGGTGTATGGAGATGAACCACTTACATACACCACAGTCTCATGGGGCTTAGCTCCATCATTTGCAAGCGGTACATTGCATGGAAGTCATCGAAATCCATGACTATGTCTGTACTTCGGTTTTCCCATCTATTGCAACCAAACACATCCACATCGACCCGTGCCCATACAATTGTGAGACCTAGGGTGCATGCCCTGCGGTACCAACTATGGAACTTCTGCATTTCACTAGGACAATCATGAAGAGCCCACCCGGGTAGCAAGTCTTTGCCATACACGAATTTCTGCGGGCAATCTGGCAAATCTGGTATGTCATGAACCCCAACTTTAGAAACGAAATCAGTGTCTGTACGAGGCTTGGAAAACCCCGGTCCAGTCACCACTGCTTCCTTTCTATTCTTTTTTTTTTGTCGGAGTCAGCTTCTTGTTTGCGCCTTTGTTGGCTGTCATCCACCTGTTCACAACCTCAGGCTCTGTATTCTTGTATGCCTTTATCACCCGTGGCACCGACCCCATTAACCGCTTCGATCGTGCTGGCGACTTTATGACCATCTCTGGCTCATATTGCTGCACTGGTGATGGGGGTTGTTCCTCCTGGTGTACTTGTGGTGATTGGGGGTGTTCATCCTGGTGTAGTTGTGGTGATTGGGGGTGTTCCTCCTGGTGTACTTGTGCTGATTGGTGGTGTTCCTCCAGCTGTACTTGTGGTGATGGGTGTTGAGCCTCCTGTTGTACCTGTGGAGTTGACGGGTTGGAGATAGTGGTGGCCACAATTGCTTGCTGTGACACATGCTCTTGTGTGTTCTTAGCATGAACTTGTGCCGGTGTCACCATCCTCTGGGAGCAGGGTGTGAGTGAGAGAGGATCTTCAGGTGGCGGAGGTTCCAGTATGATATCTTGTTTATGCCACGGTGCATTCTTTCCTACGGCTTGTCCCAAGGTTTCAATGCCCTCATCAAGGGATAAGTCTAAGAAGTGATCATCATGTCTTGGATCCGTAATTGTGAGCACTCTTACCCATGCATATAATGGCGGGATAGGCTGTCCCCCTAACCCAGGACTATTGCTCACCACCAACGCCACACCTTTGGCAGCCTCCTTTGTCTTCCCACTTCTGCCTATCGGAATGTGCAACGAGCAAGGAGTGTCAACAGTTATAGCATCTACCGGGTATGGTTGTGCTGACGTAGAGGCAACACTACTCCGACAAAAGGTTGAGGGAGCGGGCGGCGGCGGCAGCGGCAGCGGCATCATTGAGTTATTGTTTAATGATGGTTGGCTCATCATTTGTCGTTGCTGGTGCTCTGCAAATGCCGCCGTGAAATATTCATTAAATCTTGCTTGCAATGCTTTCTCCGCCGCTTCTTTAATTTGATCCTTGTACCGATCGTGTCGCCTGTACCTCTGCCTATCATTATTGAACCCGTCCTTAAAGGTCAAGTGTTTGGACAAGCCTCTGATCCGGCCTCCATGCTCTTTCGTGCCAAGGGATTCGCTGAGCATATCATTGTCCCTATTCGGAACATACTCGCATTTCCTCTGTGCTTCGGCAAGTGCTAGAATCTTCGCCCCCACTACCTCGGTCTCAGGTTGTGGGAAGACCAATTTCTCCCCCTCCGGGCGTCCTTCCCTCCCTTTAATCCACTGGAAGGCGCACTCGTCCACGCCTTCAAAAGGGTCCGGTTGCCCAGCGGCTATTGCGTCCTCTCTTTCCTTTGCCCACAACTCGGCCTTACCAATGTAACCACCCGGCCCAAGGCGAACTTGATGAATGTTTCTCAATGCCAGTTCTCTTTGCTTCTGACTAAGGGCTATAGCATCCAGAGAGGTCTTTTGCCGTATGAACTCGGCCCACTGTGCATCTGTTATATTGTAACCCTCAGGCTTCGGCTTGCCATCCTGGACTAACTTGTTCAGTTCACCCTTCCATCGGCGGAAACATTCACCCAAATTCATCAGGGTGCGCGCACGTACTTTTTCCATGTCGGTGTTGCGAGGAAACTTGAATGATTTAGCAATGAGATGCCACATCTCCACTTTCTTCCCTTCAGGC